>SJXQ01010425.1:63335-166875 GCA_006408695.1 Aepyceros melampus
ATGGACGTGAGTCTGAGTGAACTCCGGGAGTTGGTGATGGCAGGGAGGCCTGGCATGCTGCAATTCATGGGGTCGCAAAGAGTCGGACACAACTGACCGACCGAACTGAACTGAACTGAACTGACATGACATTATCAAGAATGTATATAACATTGATTGCACAATTTATCAAGATATATTATTGTCATTTATTTGTCCATCTCTCTGTCCCAGTGGACTGTGAGCTCACAGGGAGAGTCTGCATCCCAATGCCTGGAGTAATCATAGCTAAATATTTTTTGAATGAGTGGATGACAAATTAATAAGTGGAAGAAGAAACAAATAAGTGAATGAATGTGTAGATATGTCCCCCAAATACCTCCATGTATTAAATTATATACTAAATAAATCTCAAAATGGAATTATATAAATGTTAATGAGTGGTTTGATTTTTTTTTTCAAAGTTTCTCTTTGATATAGCAAGATGACTTCAGAGATAAGGACCCAGGACTGCCAGGTGATTGATTGCCTGGAGGACCAATCAGAGCTCCCACTTACTCCAAAATTGATGGCTCCAGCCCCACCATGGTGGTGCAGTTTTTCATTATATGAAATGGAAAAGTGATTTAATAATTCTTTCTGTCTTATATTGCTTTAAAGAATTTCAGACAGTTAAAAATTGCATGGATTTTTCCACCATCTGTGTGAGACTGGGGAAAAAAATGCTGGTTTTGTTTTTCCTGTTTTTAATATGAGCCAGATGAAACAAAAAGATTGTTTCCCTGCAAACTATAGGTCAAGTACCTATAGAGGCTCAGAGATGCTCTGTAGGTTATCATATTATCTTTCTTTCCTGACAGTATACCATTAGGTGGTGTATTATTTCAACATTTATTATTTTTCATGTCCTTTTATCTTCACACTAGGATTTCTTTTAAAATTCCAATCTATGCATTTAGTTTCATTATACAGCACTGTCATTTTACCAAACCAATTTTTGAATGGCTTTCAATATTCTTTAGTTTCACATTTGTCATATCAGCCTTAGACGGTGTCCTAGTTATGTCTGTTTTAGCTTGTTAAAAGAAACCTATCCAGGGAATGAAGTGTTGGGAGATCACACCTTTAAAGGTAAGCATTATGCGTTCTGGAGAACTGGAAATTGCTCAACGAGGAAAGGCAATCATTACGGAAAATAAAACAAAAATGTTGAAACCGCATGTAACAACTGGTGTTCATTTTTAGAATATCATCAATTATGTTAACATCTGGAAATATTCGGCAGACTGCCGCAGTTTTCTCCTACAGCCCATGTGAATATCTGTCCTGATTCATAAATGGATTGCCCTAACCAAGTGTGAAGTGGCTCAGAGCTTTCCTTGTTTTCAGAGTCAGTAGCATAGAGTTTCTAGCTGAATGCAAAAACATTAATAAAAAGAAGCTTTCAGTTTATTCTACCTAGTTGAGAACAAGACATCCTATAAACATAGGCATGACTGCCAGAGGCCCTCTGAAGCACCTTGACACTGTCTCATGATGTTCTGAGGAACTTTTCAGGATCTATTTGGATGTCTCTATTTCTACCATAGTTTTACTAAGCTGAAGATATTTGCATTGCAGGAAATGTGAAGAATTTTGGAGAAATACTTACAAGTCTCTGTTGCAATGTTGTCAGTTAAGAGTCACATGAAGCATGACAGGTTGGCTGGCCTAAGAAGCGTCATTTCAACAGAATCAGACACCAAACAGGGCAGCAGAAACCCCTGACATCATCTTAAACATGTGTTTCACAAGACATTGCTCCTCCCGCATTATGCTGATAAAAGGAAGACCTTTTCAGTTCAGTTACCAGATGATGGGATGGGTTTGATTCACTTTTTAGTAAAATAGGATAATTCAGGTTACACATTCATTGGGGCTGCCATTATAAATTACTACATATTGGGTGGCTTAAACAACAGAAATTAATTCCCATGGTTCCAGAGACTGGAAATCCAACACCTAGCTGAGCCATGCTTCCTCTGAAGCCCTAGGGTGTATTCTTCCTTGCTCTTTCCAGCTCTTGGTGTTCTGTGTGCTAAGTCACTTCAGTCATGTCTGACTCTTGCAATCCCATGGACTATAGCCTTCCAGGCTTCCCTGTCCATGGGATTCTCCAGGCAAGAATATAGATAGGATTGGAGTGGATTGCCATTTCTTTCTCCAACCCAGGGATTGAACCCATGTCTCTTACGTCTCTTGCATTGGCAGACAGGTTCTTTATCACTAGCATCACCTGGAAAGTCAGTGATTGCTGGCAATCCTGGGTGTTCCTTGGCTGGTAACTGCATCACTCCAATCTCTGCTTCCTTTGTCACAGTGTCTTCCCTGT
This sequence comes from Aepyceros melampus, assembly GCA_006408695.1. Lineage (NCBI taxonomy): Eukaryota > Metazoa > Chordata > Mammalia > Artiodactyla > Bovidae > Aepyceros > Aepyceros melampus. The sequence continues at coordinate 65,686 of SJXQ01010425.1, forward strand.
CCATATCTTAGTCTCTGATATGTCTCTTCATTAAAGGGTATCAGTCACTGAATTTAGGGTTTGCTCTAATCTAGTATGACCTCTTCCTAACTACAAAAATCCATAAAGATCTTATTTCCAAATAAGGTCATAAGCTGAGAATCTAGGAGGGCAAGAATTTTTGGGAGACACTATTCACTCCAGTACAGGGATTAATTATAGTCTTGGAGAGCTTTGTAAATTTTCTCAGTCCCAGTTGTGCTTTGAACATGAAACACACAACCTCTCTAACACGCCCCTTCCCAGTTCTTAAGTTTCATAATACTCTGCAGACGACAAAGACAGAATTTAAAAATTCTGAACCACACATTTTCATTGGATCCAGTGCTCTCTTTGCCTCTAGAATAGATTAAGATTTTCTAGTTTGGAAATTTAACCTCTACATGGCTTTGGCTGGTAATGACAGCCAAGTTGGTCTCAGATCTTAACACTAGATGGGATGAGTTGAAGAGGAATTCATTAACAGTGCAAGATTTTCATGTACTTTGATTGAATATCAGTCTAGATAGGAAGTATTTGACAAAAGTAGAACTGAAAGCTAAACCATGGTTTGATTGTCTGGACAATTTTGGGTAATTATACCAGTTTAAGTTAAGCCATAAGAGATTCAAACAATAGTGATGTCAACAAGGCAGGTTTATTTCTCACTTTCTTCAACTGAAAAGTCTCCTTCTTCAAGAAACCTGGGTATCCTGCACTGCAGGCAGATTCTTTACTACTAAGCTATGAGGGAAGCCCCTGAGAAGTCTAGGGGTAGGCAGATATTTATGCAGCATGGAATCGTTAGGGACCTGGGTTTCTTTCACCTGTAAACCCTATCAAGATAAGCCCTCATCTTCATGATCTAATATGCAGCATCCATTTTCCAACATAAAAAGGTAATGAAAGGAGCATTTTTAAGATAACTCCAGATCATATGGCTCAGGCACACTAGATCTGTTGATCATGTCTCCAAAAGGGTCCAGTCATCTCTTGCCTATATTCTGAGGTTAGATGCCAAATACGTGAAAGATGTGTGCCTTGATGGTCTGCTGAAGAAGCAGCAGGCACCTGTTTTTGTTTGACATGTTCTTATTTGATTATTTTTAATAGACTTTTTGAGATGTGATTTGCATACCAGGAAAAGAATATGTACATTTTTGAGTGTATAGTTTGAGGAGTTTTGACAAATATAGATATCTTTGCAACCACCACCTCAGTCAAGATGTAGAAACCTCATGCCTTTTTCAGTCAACCCCTCTTCCTGACCCCAGACAAACATGAATTTGATTTCTCTCGTTATAGATTATATTTTTCCTGTTGTAGAACCTCATGCATATGGAATCAGGCATTGCATGGTCTTTTCTGCTTGGCTCTTTAGCACATTAAAATTCTTTTGAGATTTATCCATATTGTTGTATATATCGGGACTTGCTCCCTTTTCACCAGGAGAGCAGAATTCCATTGTATGGATACACCATAATTTGTTCATTCATATTTTTTTTATTAATTTTTGACTGCACTTGGTCTTCGTTGCTGGGCATGGACTTTCTCTATTTGTGGTGAGCCAGGGCTACTCTTCTCTGTGGTGTATGGTCTTTTCATTGCAGTGGCTTCTCTTATTGGTGAACACAGGCTCTAGGCTCTCAGGCTCCAGTAGTTGTGGCTCACAGGCTCTAGAGCCTGGGCTTGGTAGTTGTGGTGCATGGGTTTAGCTGCCCCATGGCATGTGGAATCTTCCTAGGCCAGAGATCAAACCTTTTCCTTTGCAGTGGTAGGCAGATTTTTAACCACTGAACCACCAGGGAAGCCCCATCCATTATATTATTGATGAACATTTTGTTTCAGTTTGGGGATTATTAGGACAAAGTTGCTATGATCAGTCTTGTGTAAGTCTTAGTGCAGGAACATGTTTTAATTTCTTTTGGATATACACATAGGAGTGGAATTTCTGGGTCAAGTAGTAAATGTATGTTTAAATTCATAAGAAACAAAAATTGCTTTCCTAAGCAGCTGTACCCTTTCACTCTGCCACCAGCAACATATGAGATTTCTAGTTGTTCCTTATCTCTACCAAAATTTGCTTATTATCAGTATTTTTAATTTTAGCAATTCTAGTAAGTATATCAGTTCAGTTCAGTTTAGTCGAAGGCAATGACACCCCACTCCAGTACTCTTGCCTGGAAAATCCCATGGATGGAAGAGCCTGGAAGGCTGCAGACCATGGGGTCACTGAGGGTCGGACACAACTGAGTGACCTCAATTTCACTTTTCACTTTCATGCATTGGAGAAGGAAATGGTAAACCACTCCAGTGTTCCTGTCTGGAGAATCCCAAGGACAGGGGAGCCTGGTGGACTGCCATCTATAGGGTCACACAGAGTCAGACACAACCGAAATGACTTAGCAGCAGCAGTTCAGTCACTCAGTCATGTCCAGCTCTTTGCGACCCCATGAATCACAGCATGCCAGGCCTCCCTGTCCATCACTAACTCCCAGAGTTCACCCAAACTCTTGTCCATCGAGTCGGTGATGTCATCTAGCCATCTCATCCTCTGTTGTCCCCTTCTCCTCCTGCCCCCAATCCCTCCCAGCATCAGAGTCATTTCCAATGAGTCAACTCTTCACATGAGGTGGCCAAAGTATGGGAGTTTCAGCTTCAGCATCAGTCCTTCCAAAGAACACTCAGGACTGATCTCTTTTAGACTGGACTTGTTGGACCTCCTTGCAGTCCAAGGGACTCTCAAGAGTCTTCTCCAACACCACAGCTCAAAAGCATCAATCTTCGGCACTCAGCTTTCTTCACAGTCCAACTTTCACATCCATACATGACCACTGGAAAAACCACAGCCTTGACTAGACGGACCTTTGTTGGCAAAGTAATGTCTCTGCTTTTGAATATACTATCTAGGTCGGTCATAACTTTCCTTCCAAGGAGTAAGCGTCTTTTAATTTCATGGCTGCAGTCACCATCTGCACTGATTTTGGAACCCCCCAAAAATAAAGTCTGACACTGTTTTCACTGTTTGTGATTTTAAGTCAAGTTTCCCTGATGACTAACTCTTGTTCATATGTATATTGATCATTTTACGTCCTCTTGTGTTAAATGTTCAAATAGTGTGCTCATCTTTACAAGTTTGTTTTGTGGTCTTAATATTGAGTTATAAAATTCTTTGTATATTTTGTATACAAGTTCTCTGATATATTTATGCATTGTATATATTTTCTTCTAATGTTGTAAAGATGTTTTTCCCATGTTTTCTTCCAGAAGCTTCATAGTTATAGGTTTTACAATTAGGTCTATGATTCAAGTTTATCTGATATAGCATGAAATAGACGTTGAAGTTGATTTTTTGTGTTTCTCCTTATGAACGTCCAGTTCTTATAGCATGGCTTGTTAAAAGGAGTATACTTTCTCTGTTGAATTAACTTGGTATCTTTGTTGAAAATCAATTGGTTAAATATATGTGTAACTAGTTGTGAACTCTCTATTCTGTCCAATTGAACGTCTATCCTTATACAAGTACTACACTGTCTTCATTACTGTATCTATTTCTTGAGTCTTTAAATGAGAGTGTTAGTCCTCTTCTTCCTTATTAAAGTCGTTTCTGCTCTTCTGTATTTCTTGCATTTCTGAATAATTTTTAAAATCAGCTTGCCAATTTTCAAAATAAAGAGACTACTGGTGATATTCTGTAGAAATTGGCAAAGTGATTCTAAAATTTTTGTGGAAATGACAAGAATCTAGAGTAACAAAAACAACTTGAAAGAGAACAACATTACCTGATTTTAAGACTTACTATAAACTTTACTAACCAAGACTATGGATATAGTACGCATCAAAACCACTTCAACAGATCAATGGAACAGAATAGCGAGTTTAGAAATAGACACACATATGTAGACAGTTGTTTTTTAGTTTTTATCTTTTGGGCATACCCCATGGCATGTAAGATTTATTCCCCAATGAGAGATAGAACCCATGCCCCCTGCATTGGATTGTGGAATCTTAACCACTAGATCACCGCCAATAATAAGTTTTTAACAAAGTAGCAAAAATAATTCAGGACAAATGGTGCTGAAACAACTGGACATTCATATGCAAATATATATATATATATATAAATACACACAAACACACATATATATACATGTATTTAATTTCCAGTATTAACAGATATTTTGCCAAAGATATGTGGATGGTAAAAGTTTGCTTAATATGTTATAGACTGAATGTTTGTGTGCTCCTCAAATTCATATGTTGAAGCCCTATCCCCCAGTGTAATAGTATTTGAAGATGGGACCTTTGGTAGGTAATAGTGTTAGATTAAAGCATAAACGTGGGCCCCTTATGATGGGATGAGTGGCCTTATAAGAAAGAAGAGGAAGGATTCTCCCTAACTCTTGTTCTGTCTCTTCTCTCTTTCACCCTTTCAGTGCACCCAGCTATATGAGAATAGAGCAAGAAGGTAGCCAACTACATAAGCCAAGAAAAGAAACTCAACAAAATCTAATTGTTCTGATGAGGTTCAAAGTCCACTTTAATCTTGGACTTCCAAAACTCCAGAAGGGTGAGAAAATAAATATATGTTGTTTAAGCCACAAAATCTATGTTATCTTATATGGCAGCCCTAGTAAATTAAGACAATATTACTAGTCATTAAGGAATGAAATTTAAAACTACAATGAGATATTACTACACACCTATAAGAATTCAAAAATTAAAAAGACTGTCCATACCAAGTGTTGATAAGGATGTAAACAAACTAGAACTCTTATATACTGATACTGCCGGTGGGAGTATAAAACCATATGACTGTTCTAGACACTGTTTGGCAATTTCTTAAAACTCTGCTTATACATCTACTAGGACACTACAGACCGCCAGGTTCCTCTGTCCATGGAATTCTCTAGGCAAGAATACTGGAGTGGATTTTCATTTCCTTCTCCAAGGGATCTTCCCAACTCAGGGATTGAACCTGCTTCTGCAACATTGTGGGAAGATTCTTTACCATCTGAGCCACAGGGAAAGCCCTCTAAAACTCTACCTGTACATCTACTATATAAGTCAGCCCTTCTGCATATAGGTACTTGCTAAAGAGAAATGGTAGCATATAAGCAAGCAAATATTAGTACATAAATCTCTTAGCAGCTTGATTGGAAATAGCTCCAAATTGGAAACAATCCAAATGTCCATCAACAGGTAAGTGGTTAAAAATACAGTGGTATATTCAACCAATAAAATACTGATTAGCAATAAAAAGGAGTGAATATTAATCTAATATAAGTGTGCCAAGCCAAAAAACACACAGAGCATGTGGGAGGAAGCTGTCTTATAATTTGAACAAAAGCTTGATAATGAATGATATCCTAGATTATTCCTTTCCCTGTGTATATGCTACTGAATTTTCACCAGAAAGGTTCTTGAGAAGTTGCACCACTTCCAAGATAGCACTTCCTTTTTATTTCTTATAACAAGCTGTTTAGTTAAAAAAAAACTCCAGATAAACGTGATAAGAAATAAGATTTGACATTATGGTTTCAGGCAAAGACACACTCATCAATGTACTTGATACTACAGTTTCTAGTAAGAATATCTTCAGAGACAAATTTTAAATTCCTATTTGACTAAATGCAAGCATTTTGGTTTGTGTATACCAAGCAAGAGAGATAAAGAAGTGGCATCTTCTCTGACTTCTATATTCCTTATGTACTTGTATTATCTCCATGTGCTTTAGTATAATTAACCTTTATTTTTGTTAAATGTGTTTGTTAAGCAAGGGGCAGGTACACAAATGGGGGCTCATTCAAATTAGGGACACACTTCAAATATACTCTCCAAACTGAAATCCAACTTTACTCTCACTCTCCCGGCTCCTTAAAAGGATCCAAGTACATAGTCCCCAACCCCTGGGAACTTGTTGCTTTTCCGCAAGAGAACCTTCATCCGGGGCCATCTAATTCACCACATCTTGATCACACTGGGTTCCCTCTCTTTCACTACACCGAGCTGGAAGCGGATGTGGATGGCTGAGTTTCATTCTCTCCCTGGGGAAAAAGGAAGCAGCAAGCAGACAATGCCAAAAAAGTTCTGTGGCAGACGTAGAAGGAGAAAACCGTGAACTCCTTGTTATTCTTTTGTTTATATATGTAGCTATTAAAAATTATAACTCTAAGCAACAGTTAGAACTGGACATAGAACAATAGACTGGTTCCAAATAGGAAAAAGAGCACGTCAAGGCTGTATATTGTCACCCTGCTTATTTAACTTCTATGCAGAGTACATCATGAGAAACGCTGGACTGGAAGAAACACAAGCTGGAATCAAGATTGCTGGGAGAAATATCAATATCCTCAGATATGCAGATGACACCACCCTTATGGCAGAAAGTGAAGAGAAACTAAAAAGCCTCTTGTTGAAAATGAGAGAGGAGAGTGAAAAAGTTGGCTTAAAGCTCAACATTCAGAAAACGAAGATCATGGCATCTGGCCCCATCACTTCATGGGAAATAGATGGGGAAACAATAGAAACAGTGTCAGACTTTATTCTTCTGGGCTCCAGAATCACTGCAGATGGTGACTGCAGCCATGAAATTAAAAGACACTTACTCCTTGGAAGAAAAGTTATGACCAACCTAGATAGTATATTCAAAAGCAGAGACATTACTTTGCCGACTAAGGTCCATCTAGTCAAGGCTATGGTTTTTCCTGTGGTCATGTATGGATGTGAGAGTTGCACTGTGAAGAAGGCTGAGCGCCAAAGAATTGATGCTTTTGAACTGTGGTGTTGGAGAAGACTCTTGAGAGTCCCTTGGACTGCAAGGAGATCCAACCAGTCCATTCTGAAGGAGATCAACCCTGGGATTTCTTTGGAAGGAATGATGCTAAAGCTGAAACTCCAGTACTTTGGCCACCTTATGCAAAGAGTTGACTCATTGGAAAAGACCCTGATGCTGGGAGGGATTGGGGGCAGGAGGAGAAGGGGACGACCGAGGATGAGATGGCTGGATGGCATCATGGACTCAATGAGTCTGGGTGAACTCCGGGAGTTGGTGTTGGACAGGGAGGCCTGGCGTGCTGCGATTCATGGGGTCGCAAAGAGTCAGACATGACTGAGCGACTGAACTGAACTGAACTGATCTGACTGTATTTCTATAATGACTCTTGCTTCCCTGCCATATTGAATCTCCTTCCAACCTCATGGGAGAAGGCAATGGCACCCCACTCCAGTACTCTTGCCTGGAAACTCCCATGGACAGAGGAGCCTGTTGGGCTGCAGTCGATGGGAAAGCGAAGACTCGGACATGACTGAGGGACTTCACTTTCACTTTTCACTTTCATGCATTGGAGAAGGAAATGGCAACCCACTCCAGTGTTCTTGCCTGGAGAATCCCAGGGACGGGGGAGCCTGGTGGGCTGCCGTCTATGGGGTCACACAGAGTCGGACACGACTGAAGCGACTTAGTCCAACCTCATGTGACACTTCCAGTCTATCCACCCCCCCTCATTTCTCCTCACACATGCCTCTGGCCATGTGAGGTCTTCCCAGCCACTCCCCCTACTCCACTCTATTCCTTTCTCTCTCCTTAAGACCTCTCCATTCCTTCTTTTACCCTCTTTGTCTGTTTCAATGTTCAAGGCTTCGAGACCCACAGCCTGTCTCTCTTCTCTTCAGTACTTTTGTACTTAGACACTTTAGTATAAACACAGCCTTAGATTGTTCCACAAGAGTTTCGTTTTTTTCCCCAGTTAGACCCAGTGAAGGTCAAGGTTTTCCCCATCTTAGTGTGTAGCACATAGTGAGGGCTCTGCTGTTTTGAGAGGAGAAGCTAGGAGCACCCTGCAAGATTCTTACATTATCTGTAGTTCTGCCAACTAACTGTGTAACTTGCTTAACTCTCTGAAACCAAGTATATCCCCCTATATTAGAAGCAAGATGGAGGGATAAGAACAAAAAGTTGATGTCTGCTAGATTGCCCTGGCCGAGGGCATCACATAAAACCAATTTTAAATCATAGATCCTCTTCTAATTCTTCCTTTCCAGAATTTTCTTTAAATGGTCCAATCTAAAAACTGGCCTACAAAAGTCCATCAGATTCTATGGGCCACTTGTAGTTGAATCCCCATACCCACTGTTGTCATCACCAAAGAAACACATATGTACACAGTCATACACACACAGACACCACCTAGGTACAAACTGGTACCTAGAACAAATCAAAGGTCAGCTTTTACATACATGTAATCAGCAAAGTCATAGAAAAGATTCGGACAAAGAGCAATGGAAAATATTAGGCCACTGTGTAAGTGCTCCAGAGGTGCAGAAATCAGCATATTTGAGATAGCCTAGAGAGGAATGTCACGAGGGGCAATGACCTGAATCAAGTTGAAAAGATGTGGTGCCTAGCAGGAAATTCCCCAGTTGGCCTGTTATACTAGGCTTGACAGCCCCAAGGAGCCAGTCGAAGCTCATGCCATTAAGAAGCTCTTGTAGTTAGTACACTGCTAATGGGAGTAATCCCACTTTGGTGGGATTAGAGAATGTCTTATAGACTTGACAGCTCAACCCCTTCATTTTTCAGGTAAGAACACTGAAAAGGAGCCCAAAAAAGGCAAATCACCTTTGTAGGATCACAGTGTTAAACCTGAACGTGACTCCATGCACTAAACTCCATTTCCTTACCTTTACTCCCTGGCAAACCCAGGTAAATCCCTCAGACTTCCTCTGCCATGACCTCCAGATCACTAGGTACAATTTGCAGCCTTCCACCCTACTTGCTGTCTAGGAAACATCTGGCACCTTTAATGGCTCCTCTTCTCTTGAAAAACCCCTCCTCTGGCTGCAATGATTCCAGCCTCTCCAGCAGCTTCTTGGCAATTGTCTTGGAAGACATCCTCAATTCTCAGTTCCAGCCCTGCACTGGGAGCCATGTGATGTCTGCACACAGGTTTAGGAGCAAGCTGCTCTTCCTGCCTTTCTCCTTGGTCCCCCTTTAAGAAGAAGGCCTCATGGTATCTGATTTATGTGACTCATCCACTCAGTAAATTTTGGGTTCAAATTTCGGGACATGCCAAGTGAACAGACGGCCCTGGGACATTCTGTGAACAGTGTACCTTAGGCACAGCAGACTCAGAAGACTTCACGGTGGGCAGAAAGAGGGGTGTGCTAATGACACAGCAGACACACTTCCTGCCCTAAAAGCTTAGCATTCTCAAGGAAGAACTGAATTGAGGCCTATGGACTGAAAGACCTGGAAATAAGAAAGGTGACTTCTAGTACAGCATTGTTGCTACATTTAGCAGATTGCAGCTGGATATCTTTGGCAAGTTACTGAATCCCTCTCTAAGCCTCAGTCTCTCCACTTGTAAAATGGAAAATAAGAACTATTTGGAGAAAGACAAATAGCATATGATATCACTTATTTGTGGAACCTAAAAATATGATACAAATGAACTTATTAACAAAACAGAAACAGATTCACAAACATAGAAAACAACTTTATGATTACCAGAGGAGGAAAGGATCGGTGAGGAATAAATTAAGGGTTTGGGAGTAACAGATATACACTACCATAAATGAAATGCATAAACAACAGTGATCTACTGTATAGCACAGGGGACTATATTTGATATCTTTAATAACCTATAATGGAAAATAAACTAGAAAGAAATATGTATGTGTGTATATATATGTATATTTCATATATAAATATGTATACACACACACATACACACACAATGGGTTTCCCAGATGACACAGTGGTAAAGAATCTGCCTGCCAATGCAGGAGATGTAAGAGACACAGTTTCAATCCTTGCATTGGAAAGACTCCCTTCAGTAGGAAAAGGCAACCCACTCCAGTACTCCAGTATTCTTGCCTGGGAAACCCCATGGACAGAAGAGCCTGGCGAGCTACAGTACATGGGATCACAAAGAGTCGGATATGACAGATTCGCTGAGCAAACACATGTGTGCACACACACACACACACACACATACATAGATATATAACCAGATCACTTTATATATATATATATACATATATATAATACATATAAATATAAAACCAAATCACTTTGCTGTATGCCTGAAACTAATATAACATTGTAAATCAACTATACTTCAATAAAAATAAACTTTTAAATAAAAAAAAAATTCTCCTTGGCCTATATCAGAGGGTCACTGTAACAATAAAATAAAGAGATGCATGTGGAGCAGTTAACTAGACTATATGCCACTGCTCAAGAATGCAGGAGGCTGGTATAGCTGGCCCTGACATTCAAGAAAAAGCAGGAACACCAAGGTGGAAGTGGAAATCACCGAGGCCTCCACCTGAGCGAACCTGGCAAGGGGTTATTTGTCTGTCCAGAAAACTCAAGTGTCCCTGACAGCACAAATTACCTGGGCTCTGGACAGGTGCAGCACCAGGACTCCTGATTCCAGGAGGACACCAAGGGCAGGACGGCCTCTCCACAGAGCAGGCTGGACAGGACTGCTTCTGCCTGAAAGGAGCTGGGCTCCCATGGGAGTTAGGGCTTGCTGTTCACCTCAGGAGGGGCTTGTTGAAAGCTGTCACCTCTAATTGCAGTTTTCTGTAACTGTCTCCTTCCTTTACTCAGTGCTCTGAATCCCATGCCTCTCCACTCGATAACAATACAAATCCCTTCTGACTCACTTCAGATCCTTAGCCTAAATTCACCAAAAAGATGGCTGTTATTGTTGTTGTCCAGTCGTAAAGTCATTTCTGACTCTTGATGACCCCTGGATGGCAGCAAGCCAGGCCTCCCTGTCCTTCACTATATCCCGGAGTTTGCTCAAATTCATGTCTGTTGAGTTAGTGATGCTATCTAACCATCTCATCCTCTTCCACTCTCTCTTCTTTTTGCCTTCAATCTTTCCTAGCATCAGGGTCTTTTCCAATGAGTCTGCTCTTCACATCAGGTAGCCAAATTATTGGAGCTTCAGCTTCTGCATCAAACCTTCCAATGAATATTCAGGGTTGATTTCCTTTAGGATTGACTGGTTTGATCTCCTTGCAGTCCAAGGGGCCCTCAAGAGTCTTCTCCAACACCACAGTTCACGTAGCCTTCGTTATGGTCCAACTCTCATATTCATACATGACTACTGGAAAAACCATAGCTTTGACTATATGGACTTTTGTCAGCAAAATGATGTCTTGAATTAGCCCTAATTTATATAACCAAAGTGTTTGCTATCTCCAGGACTCCCTAAATTGTCCAAATTCAAGAAATCCTTCTTATTTTTAATTCCCACTCACCCACCCAATCGAGCAGATTCTGAGGTACCAAGGGTGTCAGTCCAGTCAGTCAGTTCAGTCACTCAGTTGTGTCCAGCTCTTTGTGACCCCATGGACTGCAACATGCCAAATATCCCTGTCTATCACTAGCTCAAACTCATGTCCATTGAGTCAGTGATGCCATCCAACCATCTTATCCTCTGTTGTCCCCTTCCTCTCGCCTTCAATCTTTCCCAGCATTAGGGTCTTTTCCAATGAGTCAGTTCTTCGCATCAGGTGGCCAAAGTATTGGAGTTTCAGCTTCAGCATCAGTCCTTCTAATGAATATTCAGGACTGATATCCTGGAGGATGTACTGGTTGGACCTCCTTGCAGTTCAAGGGACTCTCAACAGTCTTCTCCAATACCACAGTTCAAAAGCATCAATTCTTCGGGGCTCAGTTTTCTTTAGTCCAACACTCATATCCACACATGACTACTGGAAAAACCATAGCTTTGACTAGACGGACCTTTCTTGGCAAAGTAACTGCTTTTTCATATGCTGTCTAGGTTGGTCACAACTTTTCTTCCAAGGAGTAAGCATTTTTTAATTTCATGGCTGCAATCACCATCTGCAGTGATTTTGGAGCCCCCCCAGAAATAAAGTCTGTCACTGTTTCCAGTGTTCCCCCATCTATTTGCCATGAAGTGTTGGGACTGGATGCCATGATCATAGTTTTCTGAATGTTGAGTTTTAAGCCAACTTTTTCATTCACCTCTTTCACTTTCATCAAGAAGCTCTTTAGTTCTTCTTTACTTTCTGCCATAAGGGTGGTGTCATCTGCATATCTGAGATTATTGATATTTCTTCAGGCAATCTTGATTGCAGCTTGCACTTCATCAAGTCCAGAGTTTCTCATGATGTGCTCTGCATATAAGTTAAATAAGTGGGGTAACCATATACAGCCTTGATGGACTCCTTTCCCAATTTGGAACCAGTCTGTTGTTCTATGTCTGGTTCTAACTGTTGTTTCTTGACCTGCATACAGATTTCTCAGAAGGCAGTTCAAGTAGTCTGGTATTCCCATCTCCTGAAGAATTTCCCAGTTTGTTGTTATCCAGAGTCAAAGGCTTTGTCATAGTCAACAAAGCAGAAGTAGATGTATTTCTGGAACTCTCTTGCTTTTTTGATGATCCAGTGGATGTTGGCAATTTGATCTCTGGTTCCTCTGCCTTTTCTAAATCCAGCTTGAACATCTGGAAGTTCATGGTTCATGTACTGTTGAAGCCTGGCTTGGAGAATTTTGAGCATTACTTTGCTAGCGTGTGAGTTGAGTGTGATTGCGATTGTGCAGAAGTTAGAGCATTCTTTGGCATTGCCTTTCTTTGGGATTGGAATGAAAACTGATCTTTTCCAGTCCTGTGGCCACTGCTGAGTTTTCCAAATTTCCTGGCATATTGACTGCAGCACTTGCACAGCATCATCTTTCAGGATTTGAAATAGCTCAACTGGCATTCCACCACCTCCACTAGCTTTGTTGGTAGTGATGCTTCCTAAGGCTCACTAGGTTCACATTCCAGGATGTCTGGCTCTAGATGAGTGACCACATCATTGTGGTTATGTGAACCATGAAGATCTCTTTTGTTTATGTCTTCTGTGTATTGTTGCCACCTTTTCTTAATATCTTCTGCTTCTGTTAGGTCCAGACCATTTCTGTCCTTTATTGAGCCCATCTTTGCATGAAATGTTCCCTTGGTATCTTTAATTCTCTTGAAGAGATCTTTAGTCTTCCCCCTTCTATTGTTTTCCTCTATTTCTTTGCATTGATCCCTGAGGAAGGCTTTCTTCTCTCTCATTGCTATTCTTTGGAACTCTGCATTCAAATGGGTATATCTTTCTTTTTCTCCTTTACCTTTCACTTCTCTTGTTTTCACAGCTGTTTGTAAGGCCTCCTCAGACAACCATTTTGCCTTTCTACATTTCTTTTTCTTGGGGATGGTCTTGATCACTGCCTCCTGTACAATGTCATGAACCTCCATCCAAAGTTCTTCAGGCACTCTGTCTATCAGATCTAATCCCTTGAATCTGTTTTTCACTTCCACTGTATAATTGTAAGGGATTTGATTTAGGTCATACTGAATGGTCTAGTGATTTTCCCTACTTTCTTCAATTTAAGCCTGAATTTGGCAATAAGGAGTTCATGATCTGAGCCACAGTCAGGTCCCAGTCTTGTTTTTGCTGACTGTGTAGAGCTTCTCCATCTTTGGCTGCAAAGGATACAGTCAATCTAATTTCAGTGTTGACCATCTGGTGATGTCCATGTGTAGAGTCTTGTCTTGTGTTGTTGGAAGAGGGTGTTTGCTATGACCAGCGCATTCTCTTGGCAAAACTCTGTTAGTCTTTGTCCTACTTCATTCTGTACTCCAAGGCCAAATTTGCCTGTTACCCCAGGTGTTTCTTGACTTCCTACTTTGGCATTCCAGTCCCCTATAATGAAAAGGACATCTTTTTGAGGTGTTAGTTCTAGAGGGTCTTGTAGATCTTCATACAACCATTCAAGTTCAGCTTCTTCAGCATTACTGGTTGGGGCTAGACTTGGATAACTGTGATATTGAATGGTTTGCCTTGGTAACAAAGAGAAATCATTCTGTCATTTTTGAGATTGCATCCAAGTACTACATTTCAGACTATTTTCTTAACTATGATAGCTACTCCATTTCCTCTAAGGGATTCTTTCCCACAGTATTAGATATAATGGTCACCTGAGTAAAATTCACCCATTCCAGTCCATTTTAGTTCACAGATTCCTAAAATGTCAATGTTCACTCTTGCCCTCTCCTGTTTGATCACTTCTAATTTGCCTTGATTCATGGACCTAACATTCCAGATTCCTATGCAATATTGCTCTTTACAGCATCAGACTTTGCTTCCAACACCAGTCACATCCACAACTGGGTGTTGTTTTTGCTTTGGCTCCATCTCTTCATTCTTTCTGGAGTTATTTCTCCACTGATCTCCAGTAGCATGTTGGCACCTACCAACGTGGGGAGTTCATCTTTCAGTGTTCTATCTTTTTCCTTTTCTGTATTATTCATTGGGTTCTTATGGCAAGAATACTGAAGTGGTTTGCCATTCCCTTCTCCAGTGGACCACATTTTGTCAGACCTCTCCACCACCCTATCTAGCAGATTCTGATGTACCAAGGGTCCAGGGTGACAGTTTGTCAAAGTTAGAAAAGGTGATGTTTCTGGAGCCAGATTCTCGATTGTGATCTCAACTGTGTCACTTCCTGGCTATGTAAACCTTCACAAATTGCTTAACCTCTCAGGGTTTAAAATTTTCATCCATAAGATCTTATGAGACTTCACTTAATACGTGTAAAGATCTCCAAGTATTTCTTGATCATAGTAAATGCTTGATAAGTATTATCAGTTTTGTTACTATCAGAAGAGAGGTAATGCCTAACAGTGAATACTCTCTGGGCTACAAAGTCCTGGACCCTTTGTGCTGGGAGACAAGATGCAGCCTAGAGCCTCCTGGCCCAGAAATCTGAGTTGCCAAGCTCCAGGCATATCTTCTTTACTCTCATATGAAAACCTCTATTAATACAAATCCATAGCACCACAATTTGACTGAGAGATGCTTACTCAGTTAAGGGCATAGGGCAATGGCTCTCAAGCTTGTGCTATATACTAGATTCACGGCAGTGGTGGCGGGGGGGTGGTGGTGATGGAGGGCTTTAAAAAAAAATCCTCATTCTTAGGCCCCACCCCCAGAGATTCTTCTATCATTTATTCTAGGATTTGATGTGAGCATTTAGAAGCTTTGAGTGCTTCCCAGGTGATTCCAATATGCAGCCAAGGTTGAAATCACTGACACAAGATAAAGTTACAAGCTTGGTGATGGGAGATAGGTTTTCCCAGGGCAGAGCAAGTGTATTATCATTTTCACTGTCAGTCTTCCAGGACAGAGATGGGCCTTCAGCCAGGAAATGTCAACAACTTGGAGATTGGTATTAAACTTGAAGAGTGGGAATTCTCATCTCTTTCTGAGCTTTGTGGTCTTAGATTTGGTGGTAAGCCTCTGCCATTGGAAATTAGACTGGAAACCAGGCATGCTGACAGTGGCCATGAAAGAGTGGCTTGGTTGAGTGGTTCAGGCTCTCTCATTAAGGTTGCAATTGACTCAGGATTACAATCATCTAAAGGCTTGATGAGGGCTAGGGAGTCCTTTCGAAGGTGGCCCACCCAATAGCCATAGGCAAGTTCCAGCTCCTTGTTGGATGTTGGCAAGAGGCCACAGTTCTTCTCCATATGGAGAAGTTCTTCTCTTCCTCTCTACAGGGCTATTTGCAACTTTGTTTCCCCAAGTGCAAGTGAAAGGGAGAGAGAAGGACAGAGAGACACAGAGGGAGGGAGGGGGGAAGAGAAAGCTTGAATGCCTTTTATGACCTCATCTCAGAAGTCATACCTCATCACTTCTGCTATATCTGGTTTGTGTTTGTTGTTTAGTCGCTCAGTTGTGTCTGACTCTTTACAAGCCTGTGGACTGTAGCCCTCCAGGCTCCTCTGTCCATGGGATTTCCCAGGCAAGAATACTAGACTGGGTTGCCATTTCCTTCTCCAGGGGATCTTCTGACCCAGGAATCAAACCCACATCCTCTGCACTGGCAGGCAGATTCTGTACCCTTGAGACACCAGGGAAGCCTGCTACATTTAGTTACCTAGAAGCACGTCACTAAATTCAGCTCACACTCAAGAGGAGGGAAATCTGTCTCTATCTTGTCAGGGCAGGATGGTCAAAGAATGTTTGGACACATTTGACAACTACCACACTCTTAATCCTCAGGTTTCAGGTGAAGTAACTTCCCTTCCAGGAAGATGTCTCTGACCCTGAAACATGAAATTAGGATTCAAGGTTACCCTCTGGCCTTTCTATCACACTCTTTGCCCACCTCTGTCACCACACTTTTGCTGAATTGTCAGTTTCTACTCCCATCTTCAAAATAAATAAATATGGAAATGTCTAAAGGACAGAAATGGAGTATTTATTGTCATAGAGCTTGGTTCTGAGAAGGTTCTCAAAGTGCTCATCAAAGTATGGACCCAGCTCTGTGAGGAGCTGAGAGGTCTGGGTGAGCGGAGCCTCCCTTCACTGGGCTCTTAGCAGGAAGAGTCTTGCTCGAGCTTCTTTACAGCAGAGCAGTGGACTTCTAAGAGAACTAAGAAGCTTGCAGTCTTCTTAAGGGCTCGGCCTAGAATGACACAGTGTCACTCTCCCCACACTGTGCAAGTCACAGGACCAATCCAGATTTAAATGTAGAGGAAATGGACTCTCCTTTTAATGGGAACAATGGTCTGTGCTTATCAGAGTTAGGAGGAATTGTTGATAACCATTTCTACCACAACAATCAAAGAAATTTGGAAAATATGAAATTAAGCAAAGTGAGAGAGATTTGGCTTTATTTTAGCTTTACCTGCAGAAATTCTCAAAACCTTTAAAATACTCATGATCATTATGAGTCTCCAAGAAGGCAATTTTGTATACAATGTGTCCCAAACTCACTGAACCACTGAACTCCTCTCTGTTCCTTTTTCATTTCTGACATTTCATAACTAGTATGACTCAAAACACAAGATCTTTAAAGATGCTTCTACCTTAAAATCTTTTGATTTACAAACAGAAAGTGCTTTTCCCTTATGAATGAGGGGGAGGAAATGGCCAAGTCAGAGAACTCCCAGCTTCCAGTTTCTTAAGTGACTTAACACATAAACAAAGATGAAAATCACCAATTTACGGTCTTTCCCACAAACAGGATAAGATAAGACCAAAGAGAAATTCAGAATGCATATGGGACAACCAAAAAGGGAAATTAGACTGTTCAAATAAATGATGCTGCCATTTCTTTCAACTCTAAGTTTCTGTAATTCTTTTTACTGCCTCATGAGCCCCATCCTCAAAGCTAGAGAAATATATGGACTAGAAAACAAGTTATTCTGTTTGTTTCTCTTTAATGAAGTTGTGCCTGTTGTTTGTTTGTTGCTGTTTTCTTAATCATGGGCAGGGATTATTAGGGCTTCCCTAATAGCTCAGTTGGTAAAGAATCCACCTGCAATGCAGGATACCCTGGTTTGATTCTTGGGTTGGAAAGCTCCACTGGAGAACAGAGAGGCTACCCACTCCAGTATTCTTGGGCTCTCTTTGTGGCTCAGCTGGTAAAATAATCCGCCTACAATGCAGGAGATCTGGGTTCAATCCCTGGGTTGGGAAGATCCCCGGAGAAGGGAAAGGCTACCCACACCAGTATTCCAGCCTGGAGAATTCCATCAACTGTATAGTCCATGGGGAAGCAAAGAGTCGGACATGACTGAACAACATTCACTTCACTTCAGGTAGATGGAGGAACGAGAAGAGCAGAAAACAGACCCAGAGGTTATGTATGGCTTCTTATTATCTGTGCTCTGTAGGTTCTGTATGGCCATCCTACTTTCGTTTTAGGATCTTCATAAAACACAAAGAAATAGAAAAAAAAAAAAAACTTGCTTGTAATTCCATCATGCAAAGAAACTGCTGTTAATAGCATATTTTCTTTCAGAATATTACTATATATACACCTGTACAGTATTGTATATAGTAGCAGCATCTTTGGGTTTTTTCTACCTTTTAATTGTTGTGAATAGTGCAGCCACGAGCATTTACCTACAAGGATTTTGAGTACCTGTTCCCAGTTCTTTTGGGTAAATATCCAGGAGTGGAATTACTGTGACATTTGGAAATCCTGAGTTTGACTTTTTAAGAACCATCAAAATGGTCTTCATCTACCCTCAAGATGAATAGTTGTATAGTTGTAATCATACCATGTATATTTTTGTTTGTGACATAAAAATAATTCCTTCAAAATAGAGACTCTTCAGTTCAGTTCAGTCCCTCAGTCGTGTCCAACTCTTTGTGACACACAGTATGCCAGGCCTCCCTGTCCATCATCAACTCCCAGAGTCTACTCAAACTTTTCTCCATCGAGTCAGTGATGCCATCCAGCCATCTCATCATCTGTCAC
Organism: Aepyceros melampus; assembly: GCA_006408695.1. Taxonomy (NCBI): domain Eukaryota; kingdom Metazoa; phylum Chordata; class Mammalia; order Artiodactyla; family Bovidae; genus Aepyceros; species Aepyceros melampus. The sequence goes on from SJXQ01010425.1 coordinate 83,996, forward strand.
CCCCTTCTCCTCCTGCCCCTAGTCCCTCCCAGCATCAGAGTCTTTTCCAATGAGTCAGCTCTTGGCATCAGGTGGCCAAAGTATTGGAGTGTCAGTTTCAGCATCAGTCCTTCCAATGAGCACCCAGGACTGATCTCCTTTAGATGGGACTGGACTGATTGGACCTCCTTGCAGTCCAAGGGACTCTCAAGAGTCTTCTCCAACACCACAATTCAAAAGCATCAATTCTTCGGTGCTCAGCTTTCTTCACAGTCCAACTCTCTCATCCATACATGACCACAGGAAAGACCATAGCCTTGACTAGATGGACCTTTGTTGGCAAAGTAATGTCTCTGCTTTTGAATATGCTGTCTAGGTTGGTCATAACTTTTCTTCCAAGGAGTAAACATCTTTTTCATGGCTGCAGTCACCATCTGTAGTGATTTTGAAGCCCCCCAAAAATAAAGTCTGACACTGTTTCCACTGTTTCCCCATCTATTTCCCATGAAGTGATGGGACCAGATGCCATGATCTTTGTTTTCTGAATGTTGAGCTTTAAGCCAACTTTTTCACTCTCCTCTTTCACTTTCATCAAGAGGCTTTTTAGCTCCTCTTCACTTTCTGCCATAAGGGTGGTATCATCTGCATATCTGAGGTTACTGATATTTCTCCCAGCAATCTTGATTCCAGCTTGTGCTTCTTCCAGCCCAGCGTTTCTCATGATGTACTCTGCATAGAAGTTAAATAAGCAGGGTGACAATATACAGCCTTGACGTACTCCTTTTCCTATTTGGAACCAGTCTGTTGTTCCATGTCCAGTTCTAACTGTTGCTTCCTGACCTGCATACAGATTTCTCAAGAGGCAGGTCAGGTGGTCTGGTAAAGTGAGAAATAGATTTAAGGGTCTTGATCTGATAGATAGAGTGCCTGATGAATTATGGAATGAGGTTCGTGACATTGTACAGGAGATAGGGATCAAGACCATCCCCATGGAAAAGAAATGCAAAAAGGCAAAATGGCTGTCTGGGGAGGCCTTACAAATAGCTGTGAAAAGAAGAGAAGCAAAAAGCAAAGGAGAAAAGGAAAGATATAAGCATCTGAATGCAGAGTTCCAAAGAATAGCAAGAAGAGATAAGAAAGCCTTCTTCAGCAATCAATGCAAAGAAATAGAGGAAAAGAACAGAATGGGAAAGACTAGAGATCTCTTCAAGAAAATTAGAGATACCAAGGGAACATTTCATGCAAAGATGGGCTTGATAAAGGACAGAAATGGTCTGGACCATTTGTTTTAGCTTTTTCTTAAATCCACCCTTCATGTTCAGCCATTCCAGCGAGTTTTGAAGTCATTTCTACTACACCCAGACATTTTCCAATCTGTTAGTGCTACAAAAAGCATCACTGTTCTTAGCTAAATATCAGATATACATTACCCTTTTAGGACTATTACTCCAATGTTCTTTATCAGTGTTCAGTGGTTGAATACTATCAATTATTTGCTCTTTACTTAGCTTTCTAAGCTCCAAATGTATATGTGCTTTTTAACGTGCAAATGATATTTTATGTTCTTTTAATTGAGAAAGTAATTGTTTTTAATCACCTCTGCATCATTGCACAAAGCTGATCCTTAAGATTAATTTGAAACAAGTAACACCAGAACAAAGCACTATTTTTGTGCTGAAACAGAAAAGCCAGTTTCTAATTTATTTCTCCATTTACAAAATATGTATAAAATTAAATATTTCCTACTATGTTCAACCAACAGAAAATTGTAAATACTTTTTTCAGACTATATTTTGCAATGAATATTTTCATGCTGTCAGAAAAATGTCATACTCCTTTTCCAGGATTAGCTTCCAGTAAGCAGAGTAGAATGGCCCAATCTTTCTTCTATAATTTGCTAATTTTATGACAGTGATTTTCTTCTAAAAGAAGAAACTGCTGGAGAGAGTTGCATTTTTTTAAATTTTAATTTGTAAATTCAATATGAATAATTTTGTTTTCTTTTTACTCTCATGATTCTGATCAACAATTTAAACCTTCACTTGGTAACACAGATATAAGCTGCATGGATTTTATCTGACCTGTTCTAGCTGTAGGTTTGAATTTGATGAGATTAATTTTCTTAATCAGAGTCATTATTTTATCAGTAATTACCCTCAATAGGCTTTCCAGGTGGTGCTAGTGGTAAAAAACCACCTGCTAAAGCAGGAGTTTGATCTCTGGATCAGGAAGATCCACTGGAAGATGAAATGGCAACCAACTCAGTATTCTTGCCTAGGAAATCCCATGGACAGAGAAGCCTGGGCTACAGTCCATGGCGGTCTCAAAGAGTCGGGCACAACTGAGCACGCGCGCGCACACACACACACACACACACACACACACACCAGATTACCTTCAATAAATCACAAATATGTATTGTCCTATTAGCAAATTGTTTTTGTAGTTTGGGCTTAATAGCATTAAATGCTTACTTCAGTGTTTCCAAGTTTTATTAATCAAATGGCCTCTTTGAAGATTTTTCTTTTTCAGCTTCATTTCTTTTCTAAACTCCACCTCATTTTTTCCACCATTATCTTGACCTTATTCTTTTAATTTTTTTAAATTGTAGTATTAATTGCTTTACAATGTTGTGTTAGTTTCTGCTGTACAACATGAATCAGCTATATGCATACATATATCTGTTAGGTAGTTAGAATAGGAAAAAGGAGTCCAGAATGGTGGAGGCTAAAAGGCAAAGAGGAGAAAAGTCCACAAAAAATAGAACAAAGGAAGTCCAAGGACCAGAACGAGAACCTCAGGTAAAACAAACAGCTCTCCTGGCTAGCCCAGATTACATAAGGCAGGCTCAGGGGAAGGAGATAAAACATAAAAAGAGGAGCCAATATTGAGCAGGGAGCTTCTCTTTTCTTCTCCTCTTTGGGTCAGCCTACCCTCATGCCTCAAGAATGCGTTTTCCTTTGCTTGCCAATAAAACTGAGCTATAACACTGGTCCATCCATTGTTTCAAATTTTTGCTATGACAAGACATAACTGAGGAAGTTACACACTCCCCCAACATATCCCCTTCCTCTTGAGCCTCCTTCCCACCTCCCATCTCACCCCTCTAGTTGACCTTATTTATTATTTTGAAAGAGTTAAAAATGAAATATAGTTGTACTTAGTAAAAAAATATTACATTTTCCTCCCAAATATTTATAGTCAGAAATATAACAAATTCATTCAAAAATCATAAATTGAATTTCTATTCACAAAGTTATTTTACTTATAAAGTATTTGAAATTAATACTAAATTCAGGGATAAATTGTAACAACTAATTTTTAAATCAAAATTAAATAAAACCAACAATAAATTTGCTGTTCTGAAAATATAATTGTCTTAATAAATACTATTAGAAAAAATAAAATGATTTTCAATAATGTAATTTAGCTTCCATATATTTTTCAATATAAAAACTTAGTATCTTACTTCATTCATGCTAAATTTGGATTTTTATTTTGAATTTGAATTGCTTAATCCTATAAAATATTAAGCACTTTTGTGAATGCTAGGCTAATTTATAGTACTTTGAACTGGAACAGGATGAATAGTAACAGCATAAAATATGCACTCTCAACTCTTTGAAACAGTATTGGCAAAAATCTATTTCATATGCTAAGAAGAAGAATTGGACATGTTAATTTGTCTTTTCTCTTACCTATGGTGATTTTATTGGCAAAATCCACCCCTCTCTGGAACAGCATTCATCTCTAACATTAGTAAGGAATCACCCACCCTGGTGTTATATCCTTCAGACATATTACCTTTTGTTTGTGGACATAGATGAAGAGCTGTGGAAGGTACTTTGCTGGGGCCTGAATTGGGCTAGTCGTGAAATCCATTCTTAGGGCTTTAGTTATTTCTAGCCCTGAGCACCAGGGCTAGAGCACCAGATCCAAAATGTCAAGTGTCCTTTTGTTCTGAAATAAGTGTATCTTTTGAGCATGTAATATGTGAGGCCAAGGTCAGGAGCCTCTTGTTTCCCTGGGTTACTAGAGAACATGTAATTCAGTAGTATACCCATGGTAAACAACAGTTTAGAGGCTGTATCTATAGGTAGTGACTGATGGAAAAACTCATCAAGGCATTTTGTTGGGTAAAAAATTAAAGTTTGAAAATATATGCACAATACCACTTATAGACATTTAAATTAAAATAACATGCTTCCATTTGTTCTACATATAAACAATAGAAGGATGGATGCATATGAAATAGAAGTTATTAAAACCATAGGGAGGGAAGTGAAAATTGATTTTGAATAAAGAATTTAAACCCACCTACAATATTTAGCTTATCATAAAGAGAATGATTTATTTACTGAAATAATTAAAATTTGAATATTTCCCTTCAAAATGAAATGTGTTGGGAAAACTTGATTCACCAGTTTGACTGTATGAATGCGAAATCATGCAAATGTGATGTGATTTAATTTTTAAATTGAGACAATTGACCTAGATGATAATAGTTTTGCCTTCCCTGGTGGCTCAGACGGTAAAGGGGCTGCCTACAATGCCAGAGACCCGGGTTCGATCCCTGGGTCAGGAAGATCCCCTGGAGAAGGAAATGGCAACCCACTCCAGTATTCTTGCCTGGAGAATCCCATGGACAGAGGAGCTTGGCTGGCTACTGTTCATGGGGTCACAAAGAGTCAGACATGACTGAGCAACTTCACTATAGTTTTAGGTGTTCACCATAATTTTTCAATATGTTTATACACTGTGCAATGATCATCACAATAAATCTCACTACAATCTGTTACCAAATATAGTCAAAAACATGTTTTCTTTTTGTGATGAAGACTTCTAAGATTTACTCTTAGCAATTTTGAAATATGCAATACAGTACTGTAAGCTACAGTCACTATGCTGTACATTATATACCCATGACATTTATTTCATAACTAGAAGTTTGTACTCTTTGATCTCTGTAAATCTTTTCACCCTCATTCTACTTCCCTCCCTTCTGGCAACCAGGATCTGTTCTTTGTAACTACTACCTTGCTTTTGCTTTACTTCTTTGTTTTTCATATTCCATATGGGAAATCACATGGTATCTGTCTTTCTCTGATATATTTCCTGTAGCATAATGCCCTCAAGGTCCAGCTGAGTTATTACAAATGACAAGATTTTGTTCTTTTTTATGGCTGAATAGTATTGCATAAGATATGCATAAACATCGCCAGCCACACATCCATAGATGGACACTTAGGTTATTTCTTGCCTACTGTTATTAATCCTGTAATGAATATGGGCGTGCATATTATCTTTCGGAACTAGTATTTTCATTTTTGTCCTATTCCTCCGCCATCTTGAAAACCCCCTCTGACTTGCTTTTAATTACTGGATTCCTACTGCTCTCCATAATGTTATATCTTTGGTCATAGCCAAAAGAGACTGCACCTGAAGAGATTCTGCCACTTACTCAGAAGATCTTAATCTTTCACTAGTTAGGTTAGGAGAGGACACAGAAAGAAATGTGGGAAGCTGGAAGCTACTACAGCTCAACCTCAAGGAAATACCATGAGATGGGTAACAGGGAGCATGTGTATTACTCTCAAGCTTCAAATCTGCCAAGTGTGCATCTGATCACAGATATTTCATGTCACACCTCTATCTGCCACACAAGGCTCTCTCATCTTCTTCTCTCTGCCCTTACACATCACAGATGCACACACATATGTACAATCTCAAGTGTTGTGCTTTCCTTTGTAAATCAATAAGGCTTTGGTTCTATAGATCAGGATTTTCCTCTCTTCAGTCCTTAGCTCTTCTGGTAAGTACCAAAGGGGTAACAAACACAAACAATGAGATAAACAGCAAAACCCCGTCCCGGAAGCCCTCATATTGAAGCCATCTCAGTATGTAAGAACAATTTTAAAAGTCCTAGATAAGTGAAGACCAGGATGACATATAGATGACTTTTTAAAATATTAATAACAGTCTCAAGGAAGTTGTGGAGGCAGCTCAGGGCTTACCTCTTTACATGGTATCTGATCTATCACCATCCCTGTGCTTAATAGAATTCAATAGTCTCAGTTATATTGTACAATCAGAGATCTGTTTGGCAATGGCTTAAGAAGACAAAGGCCTAAAATCAAAGAGTTCCAGCAGAGAGGAAAGAAATGAGGCATTTTGCCAGCTGAAGCTATGTACCCAAAGGGAAAAGGATTGTAAGGTGAAAGGTGTTTCTCAGAGATGGGCCCAACGCTGCTTCCGTTTTCTCGTAGCCTCAGGCTGGGTCTATCTTTTAGGACACTGTGACCCAGAGTGACTAACTGCATCCTCCCACCAGCTCCTGCCAAGCCAGGGACAACACACTCATCTATGGCCGATGTGGACGGTCACTGAATCATGAGGTCTGTGTTTTCCCTCATTCTCCAGCTCTGGAAGGCAGCCACGGCTCACCAGCCTGGGATTGCCATCTGGGACAGCAAGAGGCAGTCCAGGTGAGCTCCGGGGCTTCAGGAAACTCGCCGTAGGGGGTCCCCAGGGCAATTCTGAGTTCTGGGGTCATCCCTAGAGCCACCCCTCTCAGGGTTCTGAGAACCAGTGAGGCTGAGCTGTGAGATGTCCTTTCCCCCTGAAAGAACCATTAATTGAGCATCTATAGGAAGGACACATGGATTATGACAAGCTGACCTTAGTAATTTTACAGAATGGTTAGGAAGGAACATTAACACACCTTAGGCAGAGGTGCCTGCCTGTTATATATGGACTGTTTGTGTCCTTGTAAAGTTCATGTGTTGAAACCAAATCCTCAACATGATGATATTTGGAAGTGATGGCCTTTGGGAGGTGATTAGGTCTTGAGAGTGGAGCCCTCAGGAATGTGGTTATACTCTTTTAAAAAGAGACCCCAAAGAGTCCCCTTGCCCTTTCTGCCATGTGAGGGCAAGTGAGTAGATGGCATATATACATATATATGTTTATACACACACACATGTTCATTCATATATATTCATTCACATACATATTCATAAAATAGAGAAATAGCCTTGGGAAATTTAACTGCATCCTCCCACCAGCTCCTGCCAAGCCAGGGACAGACACACTCATCTATGGCCGATGTGGATGGTCACTGAATCATGAGGTCTGTGTTTTCCCTCATTCTCCAGCTCTGGAAGGCAGCCACGGCTCACCAGCCTGGGATTGCCATCTGGGACAGCAAGAGGCAGTCCAGGTGAGCTCCGGGGCTTCAGGAAACTCGCCGTAGGGGGTCCCCAGGGCAATTCTGAGTTCTGGGGTCATCCCTAGAGCCACCCCTCTCAGGGTTCTGAGAACCAGTGAGGCTGAGCTGTGAGATGTCCTTTCCCCCTGAAAGAACCATTAATTGAGCATCTATAGGAAGGACACATGGATTATGACAAGCTGACCTTAGTAATTTTACAGAATGGTTAGGAAGGAACATTAACACACCTTAGGCAGAGGTGCCTGCCTGTTATATATGGACTGTTTGTGTCCTTGTAAAGTTCATGTGTTGAAACCAAATCCTCAACATGATGATATTTGGAAGTGATGGCCTTTGGGAGGTGATTAGGTCTTGAGAGTGGAGCCCTCAGGAATGTGGTTATACTCTTTTAAAAAGAGACCCCAAAGAGTCCCCTTGCCCTTTCTGCCATGTGAGGGCAAGTGAGTAGATGGCATATATACATATATATGTTTATACACACACACATGTTCATTCATATATATTCATTCACATACATATTCATAAAATAGAGAAATAGCCTTGGGAAATGGCATTTGAACTGTTTTGCTAGAAGATCAGTAGTAGTAGCTTGCCTCATAGTTTCCTCAGCATGAATATTGAGAGGTTTCCTAATTTGGTGGTACAGATTATTCCAGGGTTTATCCTGTGGGTGGAACCCCCACTCTCCCTCACTTTCCCTCACTTTCCAGCTCCCAGTGGAGTTACAGAATGCAGAAGGAGATGACAGGAAAACATTTGAGAGAGCCACCCACCAAAAACAAACTCAACCCAATTCTAGATGACTTGGCTCCATTTTGAATGGGGCTTTTTTATTGTTCTTCTTTTTCCCTTTGAAATTGGTTTCATTATCCACTATTTCCCTAAGTGGATCAGTTCAGTTCAGTTCAGTCGTGCAGTCGTGTCGGACTCTTTGCGACCCCATGAATCGCAGTACGCCAGGTCTCCCTGTCCATCACCAACTCCCTGAGTTCACTCAGACTCACGTCCATTGAGTCCATGATGCCATCCAGCCATCCCATCCTCGGTGGTCCCCTTCTCCTAAGTGGATAAGAACTTAAAAATGTGGATATTACATTTTATTTGGGGTTGGGATTATTTAACGATTAGGAATTTAACTGGCATTTTTTCTAGAAAACTCAACTTGCTGGCATGAAAAATATTCTTTTGCCCCAATTTTTCATATGTTAATGCAGGAGTGTAGGAAAAGTCATCCAATGTCCAATATAAAATATTTTCAAACAGTAAACTGTAACTCAGTTTTACATTTCTTTTATTGTGTAACAGATTACAGGGATCCTTGCAGTTGTCACCACTAAATGGATACCTATCACAACAAATACAACCCTACAACTCTCTTACTTTGCTCGTTAACTTCTCTTAAGTGGTTTGACACAGTAAACAATTCTTTCTAACTCTAGAACTTCCAAACAGAATAGTTTTAAAGAATTAATCACACCCATTATTAAAAGTAGTCCCAGAAAATATGTGATGTGATACATTATCATATATTCTCCATTTGTGAATATAAAGATATCAAATAGGAATTAACCTGTTTGTCACCAACTTAGGGAGACAAATGGAAAACCCCATTCTATATTAAAGATCTAATTAATTTATCAGCTATTTGCCTCATCACTTGAACAAAATAAAATGCCATTTATAGAAATTATATAGTTTTGTCATATTTTATTTTCTAGACTAGTTTTATAATGAGCTTAGCCAAAAGATTTCAGCTAGTTATGTCATTTCTTATTTATTATTGTTGTTCTTGTAACTTGGAATGTACTATTGGTGATTAAAATGACTTTATAGATTGACTATTGAATGATTCAGTAGATCAATATCTAACCTACACCCAGGAAATAAAACTTAACTTACTTTTTAATCTCAATATTAGAGCTACAGTCTCTCATAGAACCTAGATTTAGTCTTTAGAATTTAAATGACTGACTTAGTTTTTAGTGGGACAGAACACAAATATACTTGCTTCCCTTAAACGGTCAAACATGAAACCACATTGATCCATCGATCTGTGAATGTTTAAAATCTGTCTAGTTATACTCTTTTCAATGCCTGGAACATTTAGGAATGTAACATTAATTTAAAAACGCACTCTAAAAACAGGTTTCAACTCAGTTCCTCAGAGGAGGAGCAAGAGTGTGATAATCACCTGATCAGATCTGTTTCCTCAAGAACTTACAGAATACTTACGACCTTTCCATTCCCATCATACTTGTCTTTTAGACATCGGGGCGTTAGACTAGTTTTGTCTGTTCACTTATTTCACTATCAGTTGAGCAGGGTAAGGGAGACTCTGAATGATGTCTGAAACCAGAATTGCCTGATTCTTGTTTGGTTATGTAAAGTATAACATAAACAGAATGAGTGTTGCCTTGTAGGATAGAAGTTAAAGCACTCAAAGCAGAGTGGATCTTGAAGAAAGTCATATGGTTGTAAATGGATCTCAGTAGCTATTGCCTTTGCTCTTATTAACTACTTCAATTCCCATTTTTGCTTTCAGTTCAGAGATTATTAAATCACTGCCCCCCAGCTCCTACTTTAATCTTTTGACTGCATATTGAATGCTACACAAGAAATATTCCTCTTTGTGTAGAAGGGAATCAGAGGATATGAGTTGTACTTACACAGCTGTAGCTCAAAAGACATAGTTAGAAGAGATGCAGACTGTATTGCTGTGCAATTGAGCATCTGGGAGGTTCAGGAACATGGTTGGCACTTGGCAACTGACTAAGCCACGACCTCCACAGCTATGATAGCTGCCATAATCAGGTGGGCAATGGGTGTGCCTGATTTTCTATTAACTCCACACCACCATGAAGTGAAGCATATAGGATCACCCCCAAAGCAGAATAAACTTATGCTTCAGCCACCAGCAAAGCAAATGCCAATCCCTCCTTCTCTCTGCCCATGTATCTAGTCAGTTGAAGGCCTTAAAAGATGAGATCCCCTAAGAAGCAAGAAATCTGTCTTTGGACTCTAATAGCAGCATCAGCTCTTCCCTGGGTCTCTAGTCTGCCATACAGATTTTGGGCTTTTTAGCCCCGCGATTGTGTGAGCTGATTCCTGAAACTCTCTTTCTGTCTCTCTCATTCCGTCTATCGTCTACTACCTATCCATTCACTACTGGTGCTGTTTCTCTGGAGAGCCGCAACAAATACAATGACATTTCATCAGAGGTGGGCACTGAAGAAATGGGATGGAATAATATTCCTAAAATTTTACTGGTGTTTTATGTTCCTATTATTTCTCCCCTTTGCCTATCCCTCAAGCTAAGGTACTCATTGCTTCACAGCAGATGTAACAGAAATGAGTCTTTCTTGCTTTGGTTTCCAAAAGCCCTATGGCCCTTAGGGGACTGTGACTCCATCCAGAGCCAAAATATATAGGAGACATGGGGTTTCAGAAGAGCAGTGTTTCCTCTGGACTAGACAAGTTACCCCAGACCTTGGAAAGGGAAGTGAAGGGGACATAAGAGGCCAGAGATGTTGTTAGTACTAACGTTCTGGTGGAGGTGAGGTGGGTAGGTTAAGAGGAAGGAAGACTCTAGCTAAGGAATGACTGTGCAGCAAGTCTGGACAAACAGTCCTTACATAGCCAGGCAGAGTCCTGGTTCCCAAATGAGACGCGAAAGCCACAAGGAAAGCCTAGACCACTTGTGCAGAGGCAAAGTGACCAGGAACCCATGCCAGTGATGACTAACATGTTTCCATGGCCTGTAATTAGGAGAACAAAGGATGCCTCCGTGGACACCCTTGTGGTTGGATGATGTAGGACCAGTGGGCCTTTGCCAACCCAATGACCTGATACAACTTCAACTTCCAGGAAGTGAGACACCACCAGAGAAACTCCAACTTGGCTTAGATAAGTTTCTACCACTCTCGAGAATGGGAACTCAATGGGGAAAAAGCTGTGTCTGGTCACCTGGGCTGTGACAAGCAGCACATAAGAGTGGGATGGCTCGGGGAACTGAAAGGTAGCCATGAGTGGGCAGTGCAGTGAGCGAGCAGAAGGTCGTCCAAGTGGGGAGGATGGGCAGGGGCCAGATCACACACGCCTGCAGACAGCATGTGTTGTGAGTGACAGGGGAAGCTGTTGAAGGATTTCAAGAATGCCACAACTAGTAAAGGTGACACTGGCTATTGCATGGAGAATGGAAGGGGTGTGGCCTGCGTGTAGGTTAGGGGAGCAGCCTGAGAGGCTATAGTAGTCATCCAGACAAAAGACAGTGACAAAAGATGGAAGCCTAAACCAGGCTGGTGGTAGCAAAGGGGATGCATTATTGATATGTTTTAGTGGTAGAAATAACAGGTCTTGTCATTGGGGTGTCCTTGGGGAGTGAGGGAAAGTAAAGGGTCAATAAGGACTGTCAGGTTTCTGGTTAAGCAACAAACAAATAGAAAATGAAGCCATTAACTAAAGGAGGAAAAGCCTGAAAGAAAACGAGTACATGGGAGGAAACACAAATTTCTGTTGTGATTGTAGTAAGTTTGAGATGCCTGAGTGACAGTCCTGTGGAAATGTCCAGAAGGTATAAACAGAGCACAGAGAAGACGTCTGGGTTGTAGGTACGAATGTGGATGTCATCAGAATTAGCCTTTGCTGTTTCTTGTATTGTTTTGATTTGCACCTGCCTAACGTCCATTCATCTTTCAGGTGTCAGCTTAAATGTTGCTTTCTCGTGAGGTCTCCCCTCCCCCCACCCAATAAACATCAGTATAAATGAGGGGCTCTACTAGGGTCTCTCTCTATTTAACTTTTTTCGAAGCACTTATCATGGTTAGAAATTAAGGTTCCTGTTTGCTCACTCTTTAGGGATGAATCTCAGCCTGCATTGAGATGCTTTAGGGAAAAAATGACTATTTTTCTATAATGAAATCTTCTAGACCCTAAATTTTAGGAAAAAAGAGAAGGCAGGAGGAAAAGAAAGGAGGGCCCAGAGCTGAGTGAAGATAGACTGACACATTCATGGGTGGAATAGAAGAGAAGCTGACAAAAGCAGCTGCCAAGAAGGAACTGGAAAGAATACAACGTCTGGGATGTGAGGGGAGACAGGGACTGAGAGAGTGTCACTGCGTCCAATTCTGCTGAGAAGTCAAGCCCAGTGGAGAGACTGAAGTGCCTGTTGGATTTATACCATGGTGGGTATAGGGGGCTTTGTAAGCGCTGTTTGGATGGAGCTGTGTTAATAGAAGGCAAGTTGCAGTGAGTAAAGGAATGAATGGAAAGGAGGAATGATAAATAATAACCCACTCCAGTATTCTTGCCTGGAGAATCCCATGGATGGCAGAGCCTGGTGGGCTACAGTCCACGGGGTCGCAAAGAGTCAGACACGACTGAGCGACTCCACTTCACTCCATTGTTCCAAGAAATTTTGCTGTTGGGGGAGAAAAAACTAAAGCAGTGGCTAGAAGGATGTGTGGGGTTAAAGGACAGTAACTTTGGGCAATACTGAATTGTATTCCTGTGCAGATGAGGACAATGGGTGGAAAGGGAGTGGGGAGAAATAACAGCAGAAGGAATTCGAGATGAATAAAGAAGAGGAAGGGACAGAGCAGGTAGGAAAGTGGTGACACACAGAGAATGGAGCCAAGAAGCCTTTGAAGGCCACGGCCAGAGCTGCCCCAGCTGTGCCCATCGCCTGAGGCAGTGCCAGCTGCTGCTAGGAGGGGGATGCCATCGCTGGCTGAGGTTAGTCACTCTGTCGGCAGCCATGCCCTGGCCCCTGGCCAGCCACATGTTGGGAGCAGAGTAATGAGTTTTCTGGCAGGCGTTGTGGAAGAGGAAGGACGGTGTGGGTGAGCTCTGAGCAGCGGGAGGGCAGTAAGACAGGCTTCAGAGGGAGCCTGCAGCTGAGATGCCACCCCCGCGCCCCCTTTGTTCCTCTCGCCCACACAGCCTGCAGCCAAAGGAGTGGGGGTGCAATTTCACTCCTTTCTCTTACCACCTCTCAGTTCTGCCGCTCCAGGGGGTCGGACCCTGCAGCCCCAGGAGCAGATGGGCACTGTCTGGCTGCCCCATGCAGGCCTCACCTTCTTGCTGGGGAGTCTGAAGCTCAAAGATGGGAGAGGGTCCTGGCCGCTCAGTGGGAGGCCCAGGCTGGCTGAGCCCCAGAAGCACACAGAGGAGCAGGCCTGGGCTCTTGGCACTGCAAGAGCCTGGGGAGGGTGTCTGCTGCAATTCCCCGCATGCCTTAGACCAGTGCTTTGCAGATTTTAATGTGCAAGAGAATGGCCAAGGGGTTGTGTTCAGAGGCAAATTCTGAGGCCGCAGAACTGGGGTGGGGCCTGAGAGTAAGCATTCCTTTTTTTTTCTTTCAAATATGTCCTTATTTATTTGGTTGCCTTGGGTCAGTGCAGCACAGGCGGGGTCTTCCTTTGGTCACGTGGAATCTTCCTTTGGGGCCCACAGATTCTTGAGTTGTGGCCCACCAGCTCTGTACCATCCAGGCTTGTTGCTCCACAGCACATGAAATCAGTTCCCCAACCAGGGATTGAACTCATGTCCCTGCATTGCAGGGCAGATTCTTAACTGCTGGACCAGCAGGGAAGTCCTGAGAGTAGGCATCTGTAACAAGTTCCAGGGTGATGCTGACACTGATGCTGCTCTGTCAGGGCCTCGAATTCGTAGCAAGGCTTGAGAGCCCTAATGGGCCTCTTCCACAGAAACATGTATCAGCTCATACGCACAGAACTTTCACACCCGCTGAGAGTCACAGACACTGGAGACTATTCTTTGGGCTTCAACCCCCAGGATAGTGATCCCTGCACCACACAGGATTACTGTCAAGTTGTTGCCCTTCCCCTAACTCCACCCCAGATGGTCTCAGAACTGAGAGGACCAAGTCACCTGGGATACCTGTTAAAAACACAGACACTCTGCCCCTTTCCTCATTCCCAGGAGACCAGATTCAATAGGTCTGGGGCAGGGTGCAAGAATACACAGTTTTGATCAAGTTCCCCAGGGGATTCTGATCCAACTATTTAAATTGAACACACTTGAGAAATACTAATTACAAACACTTAGGTTATGGTTTCCCAGGAATACGTGTACTGAAGTCTGAAGACCTGAATACTTGAAGGAATAAATATTCGACTGAGGAAGTTTAGATGCTGAGGCTGGTATTCCTGCTCAAGGGACCCTCCTGAGCATTCTCTCAAGTCAGCCTAGAACGATCACTGTGACGGCATGCTGGGTTGATCCTACCTTCTAGCAGACCAGCAGCTGCCCCCCAGGAAGGTGAGTGCTATTTTTCAAGCATTGGTGATGGATTTGAGGTGGCTGATCAGGTTCTTCCAGGAACTGGGGACACCTCCTTACTAGCTGCTTTGTTAGCCCCTTTGTGGAAGGGTTCTGGGGTCTTTCAGACACTTTTAAATCATAGGACAAATTTTTCTCCTGCTAATGGAGCAGGCAGGAATCTTATTCCATTGTCCAGGGACCTGAGAAATGTCACATTAACTTGATTTATTTACATCTGATTTTAAGTCTCCGGTCCACTGGGCTAGCAGAAAATTCGAGTTCAGTCATTACTAGGGAGCTTAAAACCTCTAGGGTGGTGCAAAGATCCCCAAAGACCCTCAGATATTTAGTTCATGCTAATCCCCTTTCGGGAGAAGGCAATGACATCCCACTCCAGTACTCTTGCCTGGAAAATCCCATGGACGGAGGAGCCTGGTAGGCTGCAGTCCATGGGGTCACTCAGAGTCAGACACAACTGAAGTGACTTAGCAGCAGCAGCAGTCCCCTTTCAAGGCCCCTGTTACCCAGTGACTTTAGTCAGAACTGTTGCTCTGTACTTGGATCTTTGTGGAGGCTGGGAATGCCATGCGTAGGCTCTACATCCTAGGTGCCCTGTTCAGCATTTCCTTCTGGAAATCCTGCTACTTTCCTGGAGAGTGGGCCAGGGGTCAACATAATCTTTAGGGCCTGTGGGCCCATCACCTTCTCAGCCTTGGGGATTCTCCCTCCTCTGTCACCCTGCTTCTGCCTTCTTTTCCTTCCCACTTTTCATAAACTCAGAAGAAACTCAGGCTTTTGAAAAACAAAAGTAGAAAGAGAGGTTGTCTGTAATATAAATCATTTTTGAAGGAGTATAAAATTTTCATTAAAAAAATAGCAAGAACAAACCTCAAAATAATATCTCAATGATCCCATCACAGAAGCATATGACTCTCATTGATATGACCTCATTCTTTTTTTTAACACTTTTTTTTTTCTTTTTGCTGCACTGCATGGCATGTGGGATCCAGGGATCAAAGCTCAGACTCTTAACCTGGACAGCTAGGGAAGTCCCATTCTTATGCTGGCAAAGTATCTTTGTCTTTATTCTGTCTCACCAAAGGAGCTCCCCCACTTTCTACAAAGGGAAGGGGATGAGTAGGATATAAATCTCTTTCTATACCAAATTAAACTCTCCAGTGGAGATTTAGCCCTCTGTTGTGTCCCTGAAGCACGTTTACAGATCCTTCTGAACATTGCTTGAAAATCCACAAAAACAGAGAACAGAGGGAAAGCTGATCCTGGATCTCATTAGTGTGAGATGTTAGCCCACCTGTCCTGTTATCAAAACCTGCACTCTACAGCTTGTTGCCTGCTTGAGGCCTGGCTAAGTCACAAGAAAAGAGTTGAATATATTGTGACAAATCACACCTGTGGCTGCACATTGTTACACAGAGTAGAGCAGCCTGAGAACTGCACCTGTGGGGAGCATTCTCCTTCCTGAAGTTGACTGCAGTGGTCTCTCCCACTTCCCCAGGTCTCACTTTGTGCATTGGGTCACAAAGGAGACCCACTTCCTGTGAGCAAATGTTTGCTTCCATAGTTTGTAGAGCTGGGCCTTTGAGTCTCCATGGCTGTGAGGTTTCCCTTTCCAGCTCGCGCTGCCCCATCTTCCCTTTGTTTCATATGAAACTCATCAGCAAGGCAGTCTTGGGACAGGAGTCACTGTAGCCTCTGGCAGGGATCCTGAACGGGAGATCAGAGAGACCGTGAGAAAAATGTCAAGCTCTGCTCTGACTGGATGTGTCCCAAGATGGGAGGAAGGTGGGTCTCACAGAGAGAAACTATCATTATCGCAGTCTTTTGGATTTAGAAGATAAAGTTACACATAGAACGGAAGTGAGTTAACCCCTAAGCTTCTAAAATACTCAGATGGCCAGGTTCCCTAGTGGCTTTTCAGTCTAAAATATTGCCTCTTCCTTCTAGATTTATGGTTCAAGAAATGTTAGCATGTGCCAGAATCACCTGGACGGCTTGTTAAAATGGAATCCCGTATCCTGCCTCTCAGAGTTTCTCATTCAATGACCCATGAATTTGCATGTTTAACAAATTCCCAAATGTTGCCACTGTTGCTCCAGGGAAACACTTTGTGAATCACTTTTTTAGATTAATGCTTCTTAAACTTTAATATATATATAAGAATCCCCCAGAGACTCTCCTTCAAAGGCAGATTCTGGGTCAGTAGGTCTGGGAAGAGATTCTGCATTTCTAGCAAGTTCTCAGATAATGTCTATACTGCTAGTTTTTAGACCACCGTTTGAGTCACAAATCTCTAAAGCAGTGGTTCTCAACCCTGGCTGCATATTAGTAACATCTGGTCGGGTCTTGAAAAATCCCCATGCACAGGCCACACTCATCCAGTGAAATCAGAATTTCTGGGAGGGAGGTCCAGACATCAACCGTTTTAAAAACTCCCCAGATGAATGTAATTATGCAGCCAAGATTAAAGACTATTGTTTTAGAACAGTGGTTCCCAACCCTACTGCATATTTTAAATGTATGAGATGCTTTTGCAAAACACCTATTCTTTTTTTTCTCTTATGCTTTATTTTTTTAATTTTCTTTTTAAAATAAGCTTTTTATTTTAGGGTAGTTTTTGATTTACAGAAATGTTGCAAAGATAGTCCAGAAAGTTCCCATGTACACAGCACTCAGTTTCCTCTGTTGTTAAGATCTTATATGAGTGTGGTACATTTGTCACAACAGATGTCACAACTAATTGCTGTTGTTTATTCACTCAGTCATGTGCATCTCTTTTGGGTCCCCAGGGACTGTCGCCCACCAGGCTCCTCTGTCCATAGGGATTCCCAGGCAGAGTACTGAAGTGGGTTGCCATTTCTTCTCCAGGGGATGGATCTTCCCAACCAGGAATGGAACCCACATCCCCTACATTGGCAAGTGGATTCTTTACCACTGAACTATCTGGGAAGCCTGTCATAACAAATGCTGATATGATATTACTAACTGAAGTCCATGCATTTTTTAGATTTATTTAGTTTCAATATAATTTTTCTATTCTAGAATCCCATCTGGGAAACCACATTATATTTGTGTTGTTTGGGGTTTTTGAAAAATACCTGGTATTTTGGTATACAAAAAATACCTATTCTTGAGTCACATGCGTAGTAACTTTCTAGCTGATTTGCCCAATAAACATGATTGCATGTTTTCCAAATAAACATAAACACACACACATACTCACACACCTTTAAAATCTTCAATAGCTTCTCTTTCCTTTTAGATAAAAACAAAAGTCAGAATTTCTGGACATGGAACCTGGGTCTTTATCTTAGAAAATACCCCCAGAGATTCAAGTGTGCAGCCAGGATTGAGAACTGCTCTAGATAGTCTCTAATTACATTCTACCTGCTCTATAACATTCACCCATTAAATGCAGTCTGTCCATCTAGGCATGCAGAAACCTACCCTGGGCAGCAGCCTCTGGTGGCTGACCCCTCCCACTTGCCTGCTTAACCTGCTCTTCCCCACTTTGATCGTTGTCAGTTTGATCCTCTTCATTTGTTCTTTGCCTCCCCAGAGCTGCCTTGGGGACTCCTCCATGTTTTACTAAACATAAGCCCCTCATCTCTGGGTTCTGACCCTGCTCCACAGTCTCCCACACTCTGACTTGGATTTTGGCTCTGTACACTCACTTCCTTCTTGGGCTTCCCTGGAAGTTCAGAAGGTAAAGAATCTGCCTTCAGTGCAGGAGACCCAGGTACAATCTCTCGATTGGGAAGATCCCCTGGAGAAGGAAATGGGAACCCACTCCAGTATTCTTGCCTGGAGAATTCCATGGACAGAGGAACCTGGCAAGCTATAGTTCACGACTTCGCGAGTTGGACGCTACTTAATGACAAACACTTATTTCACTCCCCTCTTGGCATCAACTTCCCCACCATCCAATACTGGCGGCCTGCTTAGCCTCCCAGCCACCAGGTCAAGTATGTAGACTCTCTGCAAATATTTACTATGGGTCCCTGAGGTGCCCGGCACTGTGCTAGACAGGAACTGCCTTGTGAGCCAAAACAGACCTGTCACTGCCCATGGAGAACTTCGCTTTCTGGTGTGGGAAACAGTGATAAAACAAATGTAAAATGTGTACAGTATTATGTGCTGGGGAGGAGAGGGCACAGTGCTGTGGATGTCTATTAGAGGGGAGCCTTGCCCGAGGAGCAATATTTAAGCTAAAATCTAAGACAGCAGTGGGTGTTACCTAGGTAAAGAGGAGAGGAAGATGGAGGAGGAAAGGGTGTCATGTGCAAAGTCTGGGCTGTGGGACGGAACATGTCATATCGGGGTACAGAAGGCCTGGGTGGCTGCTGCAGAGGGACAGAGAGGTGTGAAGTGGCTTTCAACATTCTATAACCTATATGGCACCCACTCTGGGGCCAAGGTTCAGCACACAGCAGCCACCCACCCTGATGTAGCAGTCACTTGGTAACTGGCTCTAGTGGGCCACACTTTGTGCAGCAATGCAGGTTGTCAGCCCTGACTATGTGAATAGCAAAACTGAATGTTTCTCTTCCCTCTTCCTAGCTCCTATCCCTGGGGCTTTCACCCTTTTTCTAGGGAAACAGGACAAATCTGACTACAGATTATAACAGAAAGAGATGGGTTTCATGGTTTACTTTAGTTGGCCAGGCACAGGATGTTCAAAGTAGTCCTTTATTTTAAATTCAAGTTGTGCATCTTCCAATTCGTATGTTGTCCATAGAGGTTGGAAGTCTGGGAGGAACGCCTCTATCCTATTCAGTTGTCCCTCACATCCTCAGCAATTGAAGTGTCCCACACATCTCACCTTCTGGAGGCCAGCCCCATCTCCTCCAGCCCCTGGAGAACAACAACAACAGACTTCCTTTGAATCCTCATTTACAAAAGAGTGTTCTAGGAAAAGGTGACTAATCACAATGAAGAAGGGACTGTCCCAAAGGACTCCGTGATTCAACAGGGAACTCCAGAGCTTCTTATCTATGGGGTGTACTCCCCAAGAATGTACTCAGGTATTTAAATGCCAAAAATAGAGAGGAACCAGCCCTTGCACTAGACCCAGTGAGAATACCTGAAGCCAAAGGGAGGGAGATGCTAACATAAATTACCATAATTAAAGGTAGAAAAAAGATGGTGTGTTAAAAAGGCTACAACTTCCTCAACTTGATAACTACTATCTATTAATACAAAAATTCTACAGTTAACCTCATGCTTAAATGATGAGAAATAGATGCTTTCCACTAAGATCAAGTACAAGGCAAGGAGTCTTCTCATACCACAACTTTTAACAGAAATCATACTAAACTTCATACTAGAAGTCTTTGCAAATACAATAATTCAAGAAAAGGAAATAAAAGGTATAATGATTAGGAAAGAAGATACAAAACTATCTGTACACAGATAACATGAGCATTTATGTAGAAAATCTAAAAAATTCCTGGAACTAATAATTGATTATAGCAAGCTGGCAGAATACAAAGTTGATATGCACAAGTCAATTGTTTTCCTGTATATTAGCAATGATTAAGTAGAATTTGAAATTAAAAACAATTTACATTTATGTTGCTGCTGCTGCTGCTAAGTCGCTTCAGTCATGTCCAACTCTGTGTGACCCCATAGACGGCAGGCCACCAGGCTCCTCTGTTCCTGGGATTCTCCAGGCAAGAACACTGGAGTGGGTTGCCATTTTTTAGCACCCTCAAAAGATATGCTTTAGGTTTGATGCAGGATGCAGGATGCTTGGGACTGATGCATGGGGATAATCCAGAGAGAGTGCAGGATGCTTGGGACTGATGCACGGGGATAATCCAGAGAGAGGGTGTGGGGCGGGAGGGGGGAGGTGGGGGTCGGGATTGGGAGTTCATGTACACTCGTGGCTGATCCATGTCGATGTGTAGCAAAACGAATACAGTATTGTAAAGCAAAACAAACTAAAAAAATAAAAATTAATTAAAAAAAAAAAGATATGCTTAAGTATGTGTGTGCACGTACGTGCTTAGTCACTCAGTCATGTCTGATTTTGCAACCCAGCCAGGCCCCTCTGTCCATGGGATTCTCTGGGCAAGGATACTGGAATGGGTTACCATTTCTTTCTCCAAGGGATCTTCTAGATTTGGGGATCAAACCTGGGTCTCCTTCATTGCAAGAAGATTCTTTACCATCTGAGCCATCAGGGAAGCCCATATTTAAGTATAAACCTCACAAAAAAACATACAAAATCTATACACAAAAACTCTGATGAATGATATCAAAGAAGAACTAAATAAATACATATTCTATGTTCATGAATAGTTATAGCTAAGTTGGTAAAGAATCCGCTTGCAATGCAAGAGACCCCAGTTTGTTTCCTGGGCCAGGAAGACTCTCTGGAGAAGGGATAGGCTACCCACTCCAATATTCTGGCTGGAGAATTCCATGGACTGCAACAAACAGTATAGTCCATGGGGTCACAAAGAGTCCAACACGACTAAGCAACTTTCACTTTCATGTTCATGAATAGAAAGACTCAATATTGCCACTATGTCAGTGCTTCCCAACTTGGTCTATAGATTCAGTGTAATACTAACAAGAGCCTGTAGAGAAAGGTAGCCTACAGAGAGAATGGAGAAGCAACAGGTTTTGCCTACAGCAAATCTTGCCTGTCCTTACTGAAGGACTATTTAAATTACTTGGTTTCCAGAAATGTACATTTAGTAAAAGAATTTCAGAGAGTAACACACAAGGTCTGGTGAGGTCTGTGTGCCTGGGACTCTGTGTACATTTCTAATGGACAGCTGACCTGCAGAGAGATTGGATCATCTCAGATTACAATGAAAGTTTAATTAGTGGTGAGAAAATTGCCCTGTAGTAATGGCTTTCAATCCTCACAACCTCTTATTAATGATGTACTTTTTCATGATTCTTATGCTACACAATCATTCTTTCTTTCCTATAGTCACCCATCCATCCATTGATTCTATAACTATTCATTTAGCACCTACTAAGTAACAGGCTTGGAAATACCAAGACAAATAAGACATACTCTCTGTTCTCAAGGGCAGTGAGTACTGTTCATTCACAGACCTTTTATAGCTTGTAATGATGTGTATTTGTAGGGTTCTTTGTTTAATCTCTCTCTTCCCCATTATGTCAGTTTTATAAGGGCAGAATCATGTCATCTTGTTCACTGTTGTAACCTAGCACCCGGCAGAGTTCCTGGCACACAATGGGCACTTGATACGTATTTGGTGAACAAAGGGCTTTCAGTCGATTCAAGACTTAGAATTGTCTTTCCTTGGTTTTTATTTAGCCCTTATTATATCCTACTATGTAAAAGGAGATTTTATAGGAGACTCAGGCAATAGTACATTTTGAAAGCTAGGTGACTAATGTCCCACCGTGTTTGAAAATTACAAACTGTGGCAGGTGCCTGAGCTAACAACTTGGTAACAAAAATCCTGCCTTGTAATGTGGGTCCTTGGCACCTAGGGACTCTTCCTTTCTTGGTAGCTCTCAGATTAAAACTGGTCAAGACAGTGGGTTCACAGAATGTAGCTGGTTCTTTGACCTTGAGGAAATGGACTGTGGAAAGCAGAAGTGGATGTGGGAAATGCCGATCCCTAGACTGATAAGAGGGAGTGGGCAGAGAAGACAAGGGATGCCTCACAGAGCTGGGCAGGTTGCACACTCCAAAAGGCACCCAGACAAGGGGTAAGTAGGGGCTGAAACCAAGCCAAGCTCTTTTTCCTGGCAATGAACATTGGTGAGAAGCTGTGTCACAGGGGTCCCAAGGAGGTGGTAGCCCACAGAGGAGTCCTCGTTTTCTTGGGAAGAATGAGAGTAATGAAGAAGGGCGTGGAAGGAACCTGCATTTATATTCAATCAAAAAGCAGAGAGTGGAGCCTTGCCCATTCTGATGGCCTCACCCTGAACCACTGATTCCCCCCCACTCCCTTATCCCCACTCCAGCACACCCAGTCCTCATGGTGATAAAGGCTGTATCCTAGTAAGAGCAGGAAGATTTGTGACAGGATGATTAAAACCAAAGATGTTAGCAAGAGGAGACGAGCAACCTGCTTCCCTGAAGGTAGATGCAGGGGGCTGGGAGGGCTGACAGAGGGGCTGCTAAGCTGCTGACCCAGGTCTGGCTTGGCGGCATAAGTCATCCTTTCCCCAAATGTGGATAGACTCTATGACACTGCAGAGAACTCATGTACACAGCTTAAAGAAAAGCAGTTTGGTACCAAATAGCTTTAAAAAAAAAAAAAAAGATTACCCACACCCACCCTTATTCTGCTCTTTATGGTACATGGAAACTCCAGGGCTATTTCTAGCTCGAGATGAAGGGATGCTGGTGAGCAGTGAGGTTTCTGCAGCTGATTACTCATAGGCCCGAGCTGTTGCCACCCTGCAGAGGTGCTAGGGCCAGGCAGCTTGACTGCACATGGCCGGCACATGGCAGGTGGGCGGGAGGACGTCTGGCTGGTTCTGGGGGGAGGAGGGGGGTTGGAAGCGGCTCTGAAATTGCATTTTGGGAGCAGTAAGCTAAAGACAGTGCAGTTCTGTGTGCCTCCAACACCACCTTCCTTCCAGAAAGAAAGAATGAAAACTGGAGATATCAGTGTTGCTTCTGTGATTGTTTCTCTTGCTTCCAGTCTGGAATGTCACTGCAGGTGGCCAAAATGCAGTTCTTTTTCCTGATGGAGAATGAATAATCTTAAAGAAAGTGGTCAAATCTCTCTCTCTCTCTCTTTTTTTTTTTTGGGCTACGAGGCATGTGGGATCTTAGTTCCCTGACCAAGGATCGAACCCATGCCTGCTGCATTGAAGTGAAGCATAGAGTCTTAACCACTGGACCACCAGGGAAGTCCCTAAAGTGGTCAGATCTTAAGGAAGGTTATCAAAACATCATGGAGAGATCAGGAAAGGGAAGGACTGACTTCAGCTATAAAATTTCAGAGACTTTGAAATCAGATGAATTTGAGTTCAGTTCCTGTCTCTTTCATTACCAGCGGTGTGACTTTCGGCAGGTATTTAACTTCTCTGCAACTCATTTCCTCATCTGTTAAGTGAGGAGAGTCCAGGACTGGACTGTTTCATTTTGGTGGTTGCCGCCAGTGCATGGTCATGGATCTAAACACTCATTTTCTGAGCAGGTCAGTCATTCCAAAACCCAGGATTCTGACTCTTGTTCATCCTCTCCTAAGAGAGTACTCATTGATTTTCTTCATTTTTATATTTTATCTTAATGGAAAGCTGGTAGTTTTTGCATAAAGACCAGGTAGAAATGTGATTTATATTACATATGGTATGTTACTTACAGAACAAAATCCACACACTGCCTTGTTTTCAAGTTTAAATATTTTTGCCCTCTAGGATGTGGGGTGTCAGATATTGCTCCTCTTCAAAGCCATGTCTAGATTGACAGTAATATGTAAATTGAAATGATTTTTGCAAGAGTTAGGCATGTGAGTATTTCTCTCCATGCCTGGCATCTAAGCGCAAAGGAAAAAAAGTGGCTTTGGTGGAAGGTATGTGTTTTCAAACTCCACACATAGGCACAGAATTATTTGATTACTTACTAAATCAAATTGCACCTTATCCTGAGCCTCTACTTTGTACATCCTATTCATTATCGGGGTTGGAATATTCTCAAGTCATGAGAAGTCTGAGGAAACTCACATGGAGCAGAAGTGTCCAGAAGGCTCTCTGGCCTTCAACCCACATTGGTCACTCACTGCTATGCTCATGATCTGAGCGCTCAGAGGGGGCCTTGCTTCTGTCTCCACCCTGTGCTTAGGTTCACAGTGTTTGCAGGGACTGAAAGTCCCAGCCCCTAGCACCTGGGTCCCCCCGCCTCCCCAGCCCTTCAGTTTACCTCCTAGCTATTCTCCACCGTTATGACCAACCTAGATAGCATATTCAAAAGCAGAGATATTACTTTGTCGACTAAGGTCCGTCTAGTCAAGGCTATGGTTTTTCCAGTAGTCATGTATAGATGTGAGAGTTGGACTGTGAAGAAGGCTGAGTGCCAAAGAATTGATGCTTTTGAACTGTGGTGTTGGAGAAAACTCTTGAGATCCCTTGGACTGCAAGGAGATCCAACCAGTCCATTCTGAAGGAGATCGGCCCTGATTTCTTTGGAAGGAATGATGCTAAAACTGAAGCTCCAGTACTTTGGCCACCTGATGCGAAGACTCGACTCATTGGAAAAGACTCTGATGCTGGGAGGGATTGGGGGCAGGAGGAGAAGGGGATGACCGAGGATGAGATGGCTGGATGGCCATCTCATGGACTCAATGGACGTGAGTCTGAGTGAACTCCGGGAGTTGGTGATGGGCAGGGAGGCCTGGCGTGCTGCGATTCATGGGGTCGCAAAGAGTCGGACTCGACTGAGTGACTGAACTGAACTGATTCTCCACTGAGACATCTCTGTGGGTGACTGCAAAGAAGCAGGGGCTCTATTACCTGAATGCCCCTAAGACTCCTGGAGCCCAAACCACCCTTCTCTTCTCAGGCTCAGAGATTATCTTCTTTCCAGGAAGGGAAGGGGTGCCAGACAGGGCTGCTTCAGCATCTACTCCTCCAAACACCGGGTAATCTCCCTCCAAAGAGGCCATTTTCCTCTTAATTCACATTTTTACTCCATTATCTTCACTATTTTTGAACAGGATTTGTTATCTTATCATGGGGATTTAGGACTCTTTGGGGAAATCCCTCGTGACTAAGATGGTAAAGAATCTGCCTGCAAGGCAACAGATCTGAGTTCAATCCCTGAATCAGGAAGATCCCCTGAAGAAGGGAATGGCTACCCACTTCAGTTTTCTTGCCTGGAGAATTACATGGACAGAGGAGCCTGGCAGGCTACAGTCCATGAGGTTGCAAAGAGTCAGATACAACTGAGTGACTAACACTTAGCACTTTGACTCTTTTGCCATATTTTTATTCTAAGAGCTACAAACACTCTCAGAATCCCATTCATTCTGATACCAAATGAAGATCTAGACCTATAGAGCAGAAAGTAGCTCAAGTCCATTGAAAAACAGAGATCTCTTTCATTTCTTTGTTTCCTATTCCTTTCAAGATAGCACAGTGCTTTAAATCTTTGTGAAATATCCTCTGCTTACCTTTCTCTGTTACAGAACTTCCTCAACTCTATGAGCTATTTCACTTGACTGTACTGGGAAGAGAGTATGTGTCTGTAGAGTGTGATCATCTCAGAGAAGGAAGTATGTTTGTCTGGGATTTTTCTGCAGAAGGCAGCCAGCAATACAAGCCCATAGCCTATAAATAGAACATCTGACTTTCTTACTAATGTGGTTGAGTCTTCTGTTTTCTTACTCAGCAAGAGTTTGTTGAAAACTGACATTGTATTTGCTGGCTGGGGTCATAACACTGCAAATTATTTCTAATGGTATGCAGTGTTTCTAACAGGAGTCAAGCAAGGTCAGCTCTGTGGGTATTTGTCTGATAGCCTCTGGGGTTAATGAGCATTTTTGTTTACTTTGAGAAGGGGAAAGATAGGAGAAGATGAAGACCTGTGATCTGCAGTCCAGAAAAGTTCTGCTATTGGCTATTACCATAGATGTTTCTGAATTTTTCCATCCTTGAAGGAAATGACTAATAAAATATGTGCAAACTTAGCTCTTAATAAATCTATTTCTACTATTATTAAATGCTTTTTGAAGTCATCAGAATGTTGAAGAAGTAGATGTGCCCTTGTTGATAATTCATGCAAATGAGAAAGCCCCAAAGGAGAGAGAATTAGTCCAGATAGACATGGCCAATGATAGAAAGTCATAAAATCTTATCACAGACTTTCCAAAGCTCTGCTTCATTTGTGAAATTGGGAAACAGTTAGGGAGGACTTTAGCTAAAGATGATAAACACACAAAGGGAACCTCTTGACTCAATCCAAACACTTGAGAACTTCTGGATACAATATAAGCAAAGTGCTTGTAATATACGTAGACATGAAGTCAGAAAGGAAAATCACCAAGTTGCAGAAGGAAAAAGAGAACTCAAAGTCAGAGGTGAATGGGAGTTGTACTGTGTATAAAGTGAGATCTAATCTCATATTATCTACAGAATGTGGAAACCCAAGCTTTGATACTAACATTAAAACCTGTCTTGACCTTGATGTAAAAATATGAGTTCATGAAAAGATAAATTTAAAAGGCTTCAAGATGAAAAATAAATCAGGTTCAAGGATAAGAAGATTCACTATCAAGAAGATCAACTTGGCCAGGTTTATCTGTAAAGTTGGGAATATCTTGTGGATATTGTGCAGAGAAAGCCAAGCTACTTATAAAATGTACATGGAAGGGCAAAGGGCCAGAAAAAGGAGAGGAAATTCTAAAGAGGGAGAAGAAGAAGGAGGAAGAGGACTTGCCCCGTCAGGTGGCAAAAACTGACTGTAAAACTCTAGCAATGAAGACTTGGGGGAGGGGAGAATTGATGGGGATGGGATAAACAAAGAAACCATTTCTAGAATGGAAAAGAGCTTAGAAATAAACTCACTACATGAGAACAACTTGATTCATAACAGAGCAAGCATTACAAATAAGTAAAGAAAGGAATGGGATGATCAAAAAGAAGTCAGGACACATACATTCAAAATAGATTATAAAGACTTAAATGTAAGACCTGAAACCATAAAACTTCCAGAAGAAAACATAGGTATGCTCTTTGACATGGGTCTTAGCAATACTCTTTTTGGATCTATTTCCTTGGGCAAGGAAAACAAAAGCAAAAAGAAACAAATGTGACTACGTCAAATTAAAAAGCTTTTTACACAGTGAAGGAAACTATCAACAAAATGAAAAGACACTCTACTGAATAGGAGAGAATATTTGCAAACAATGTATCTGACAAAGGGCTCATATCTAAAATATACAAAGAAATTATTCAACTCGACATCAATTGAAAGTTAGTCACTCAGTCGTCTCTGACTCTTTGTGACCCCATGGACTTCTCTGTCCGTGGGATTTCCCACGCAAGAATACTGGAGTGGGTTGCCATTTCCTTCTCCTGGGGATCTTCCTGACTCAAGGATCAAACCCAGATCTCCTGCTTTGCAAGCAAACTCTTTATCAACTGACTCTCCTAAACAACCCAATTTAAAAATGAGCAGAGGACCTGAATAGCATTTTCTAAAGAAGACACACAGATGGCCAGAAGATACATGAGAAGATGCTCAATAACACTAAGCATAAGGAAAACACAAATCAAAACTGCAATGAGATAGCACCTGACACCTGTCACAATGATTATCGTCAAAAAGACAACAAATCACAAGCATTGGTGAGAATGTGGAGAGAAGAGAACCCTCAGGCACTGTTGGTAGGAATGTAATTTGGTGCAGGCATTATGGAAAACAGTACAGAGATTCCTCAAAACATTAAAAATATGATCCAGCAAGTTCCACTCCTGGATATTTATCTATAGAGAATAAAAACATGAATTAGAAAAGATATATGCACCCCTATGTGCATTATTTAGGTAGCCAACATATGGAAACACTAAAGGCCCCTCAGTGGATAAATGGATAAACGGTGCAAGAGAACTAAACCTTTGTTTTCCATAGTGGGATTGCACTATGATTCTGACCACCAAAACAAATAAGCAGACAAGAAACAATAACACAAACGTGTTATCTAGAGATGGAGCAGTAAACCCCAAACAATCAACTGAAAGAGCTGAAAATGACTTCTCTGGGGAAGAGAACACAGGGTCCCTATTTGTCCATTTCAACAATGAGCACATATATCTTTATAATAATAAAAACTGACTCGACTGATAAATAATCACAAAGAACCAAATTGAAAGTCTAAGAATTAAAAAATTAAACCATTGGAATTAAAAGCTCAAAAGATGGATTGAACTGAGGAATAAACACAGCTCCCTCTGGAGTTTCTTGGTCCAACCAATAAAAGCCAGGAGATTAGGAAGAGAGTGTGTCTTCACCAGGAAACAGACTTGCTGAGCAGGGCAGGGTGATTTCTAAGTCATTTAGCACTCGGCCCAGTCCCCTGTCTCTGCTCTACAGCTTGGCTAAGGTTCCAGGATGAAAGACTTAGATTTTTGGCATCACCTCCCTACCTGCCTCACATTAACAATAACCATTAACATTAACTGAGCACCTGTTCTAAGCACTTTACATATACTATGTATTACCACTTTATCCTCACAATCACATTATAAGGTAAATATTTTGACTCTCATAATTAAAACTGAAGGGCACAGAGTGAAGGAACTTGCTTAAAGTCATTCATCTGGTCAGTGGTAGATTTGGGATTTGAACCCTGGCAGTCTATCTTCCTAGGTGGCTCAGTGGCAAAGAATTCGCAGGCTGATACTGGAGCCACAGGAGACATGGGTTCGATCCCTGGGTCAGGAAGATCCTCTGGAGAGGGAGATGGCAACCCATTATAGTATTCTTGCTGATAAAATCCCATAGACAGAGGAGCCTGGTGTACTATAGTCCATGGCACCACAAAGAGTCAGACTCTACTGAGCAACTGAGTAGGCAGCACCTGGTCTGCTTCAAGGCTCACATTCATAATGATTATGCCATGCTGTGTCTTGTTACACACGCATACACCCCTGCCTGAATGTCTGAAGTCTTCAGTAAAATAGCAAGTTTATCTCTGATCACAGGTTAACTTTGTTGTTGAGCTGCTAAGTTATGTCTGACTCTTTATGACCCCATGGGCTGCATTATGCCAGGCTCTTCTGTCTTCTGCTAACTCCCTGAGTTTGCTCAAATTAATGTCCACTGAGTCAGTGATGCTAACAATCTCATCTTCTGTCATCCCCTTCTCCTTTTGCCAACAATCTTTCCCAGCATCAGGGTCTTTTCCAATGAGTTGGCTCTTCACATCACGTGGCCAAAATATTGGTGCTGCAGCTTCAGCATCAGTCCTTCCAAATAGATGGGAAAACAATGGAAACAGTGACAGACTTTCTTTTCTTAGGCTCCAAAATCACTGCAGATGGTGACTGCAACCATGAAATTAAAATATGCTTTCTCCTTGGAAGAAAAGCTATGACCAGTATAGCTAGAAAACCTAGACAGTATATTAAAAAACAGAGATCTTTGCCAACAAAGGTCTGTCTAGTCAAAGCCATGGTTTTTTCCAGTAGTCATGTATGGATGTGAGAGTTGGACCATAAAGAAAGCGGAGGGCTAAGAATAGATGCTTTTGAACTGTGGTGTTGGAGAAGACTCTTGAGAGTCCCTCAGCCTGCAAAGAGATCAAACCAGTCAATCCTAAAGGAAATAAGTCCTGAATATTCATTAGAAGGACTGATTATGAAGCTGAGGTTCCAATACTTTGGCCACCTGATGCAAAGAACTGACTCATTGGAAAAGACGCTGCTGCTGGGGAAGGTTGAAAGCAGAAGTGGACAACAGAGGATGGGATGGTTGGATGGCATCACCTACTCGATGGACATGAGTTTGAGCAAACTATGGGAATTGATGATGGACAGGGAAGCCTGGCATGCTGCAGTCCATGGGATCATAAAGAGTCAGACACGACTAAGTGACTGAACTGAACTGAGAAACTAAATAAAATATGAGCAAAGTAAAAAGAGCCTAAGCAAGTGATTAAATGAATATGCCAACCAAAAAAGTCAAGAAGTTTGCTGTATTTGAAAATAAACCCAAAATATGATCCTCCTGGCAGCCAAGACAAAGAAAGGAATACAAGTAACTGCAAAAATCTCACTGTAAACTAGGAGACAGTTGATCGAATGTTGTTATGATGTACAAGTTAAGCGCATGATAGAAAAAGAAGGTAGGTGGAATGTCGTGTCCTTACATATGGAGTCATTGTGATTTTGGAGAAAGATACCACCTTTCTTTCATCAGTTGGGAAAGTAAATTTGGAAAAGCTTCACGTGGCCCCACTGTCTGCCTTGAAGATATCTGGCTCCTTTCTCAGGCTCACAACATGAAAACTACATCTCAGGCTGCTTTCCTAAGTCAATAGAGCCGTCCTTAAGATGAATCAAGCTAATTCAGGGTAAATAGAGAAAGCAACCAGTGTAGAGCCAGGTGGGACTTGAACTCCGGTTGCAAAAGTACGATAACGTTTTCTGTGCTCATGGGCCTTGTTGGCAGCCCTCTTCCTCTGCTGGGTGGAGAAGCTGATTGTGCAGATGTTGGAAGGCTGGGATGGAGGCCACCTATGGATTGGTAGCCAACTCACCTGATTCTGGCATTGAAAGCGGAGTCCTTAGGTGCTCCTGGGATCCTGGGTACTTGAGGACAATACTAGCTACACCCACTGTGATATTTCAGAGAAGAGAAGACAACCAACCAGCCAGCAGTTTATGTGCCAGCTCCCGTCCTTGTCTCCTTGACCTGATAGCCCTGGCCTCCTGGGGCCCTCTCTTTTCTGGGAAATTTGCATGGACCCTAAACATACGGAAACTTAGAACTCAACAGAAATTCAAGTAATCACTTAAGGGACCAAGAAGATCTTCCCTGTTGGGGCTGAGTCCACTCAGAGCACAGCCATCACATCCTCCTCCAACAGCCACCCTACTTCTCTCTGCCACAGCCAAACTCCTTGAAGGAATTGTTTCCACATGCTGTTTCTATTTCTTTACCTCCTATCCAATCTTCCAGCAAAACTGCTAACAACCTTTTTACCTTCTTGTTGCTTGGTGGGCACATCTCTTGTCTTCTTGATCTCTTTGCAGCAGGGCTACCCTTTCTTTGGAAACTCACTGCCCTTGGTTTCCATAACTCCATTGTCTCTTAATTTTTATTCTCAGGTTCTTGCCCTGGGCCCTGAGTTTTTATTGCCCTTCCTCCTGCATGCAAACCTGGTGCCCTGTGAGCTCTGAGGGAAGAGAAGATCTGTTTGCTCACCATTGTTTCTCTTGCTACAGTTTGGCTCAAGTCCCAAGAGGAGAGAGGACAGCTGGTAGTGCCAGCTCCTCTCTGGGGAGAGACTTGCAAAATGCTGCGCATAGAAGGTGATCAATAAATATTTTTGAAGGAATGAACAAATGAAAGTCTTGTTCATGTTTATTTAGGATTTGTATCCTGATGACTTCAAGGAAAGGATTGAAGGTGGCTTATAATATTAAAATATACCAAAAATACAAGTAAACATTTAAAGAGAGAAAGAAATGGTAGAAACCAAATAAAAGTAGATGAGATGGACATATCAGCTTCCTGGAATGAATTAGTTACTGCAATGGAACATTCAGTTTAGTTTGAGCTTCCTGGTAAGCAAAGCAAAATGAGAAACACACCAAGTTATACAGCTCCTCATCAGCAAATGAAAGGAAGCTTACAAGTTTGAGTATGGATAGAAATATTTTCTGATACTGAATTTTAGTTAGTGGTCTAATATAGTTACCTTGATAAGGAAGACACATTACTAATATCTTGGGTACTGTCTTTGACCATCATTTTTACGTCTAGATGCTTCTCCAAGTTGTTCTTTTTAAACATCTAGATGATATATACCAGAGCTATCTTAATTAAAGAAGTGAATTGAGATTGAATGGGATAAACTCCTTGTGGATATCAGACATTCACAAGATGCATTTGTAATATGTGTTCAAACACTATGGCTCTCTTCCCCTTGTTGGAAAGCCTAAGTACATTTTGGTGAAGGCCAAGAGGACCAGCTATATTGATTTTCACAAGGAAACACACACAGAAACCCTAGCTCAATTTCCCCTCAGAGATTTAACACCTTGGGTTCATAAAAGCTCCAACTTGGAAATGGGGGAAAGGAGTCTGTCAAGGCCGTATGTTGTCACCCTGCTTATTTAACTTATATGCAGAGTACATCATGAGAAACGCTGGACTGGAAGAAACACAAGCTGGAATCAAGATTGCCGGGAGAAATATCAATAACCCAGATATGCAGATGACACCACCCTTATGGCAGAAAGTGAAGAAGAGCTAAAAAGCCTCCTGTTGAAAGTGAAAGAGGAGAGTGAAAAAGTTGGCTTAAAGCTCAACATTCAGAAAATGAAGATCATGGCATCTGGTCCCATCACTTCATGGGAAATAGATGGGGAAACAGTAGAAACAGTGTCAGACTTTATTTTTTGGGCTCCAAAATCACTGCAGATGGTGACTGCAGCCATGAAATTAAGAGAGGCTTACTCCTTGGAAGAAAAGTTATGACCAACCTAGACAGCATATTCAAAAGCAGAAACATTGCTGACTAAGGTCCATCTAGTCAAGGCTATGGTTTTTCCTGTGGTCATGTATGGATGTGAGAGTTGGACTGTGAAGAAGGCTAAGTGCCAAAGAATTGATGCTTTTGAACTGTGGTGTTGGAGAAGACTCTTGAGAGTCCCTTGGACTGCAAGGAGATCCAACCAGTCCATTCTGAAGGAGATCAGCCCTGGGATTTCTTTGGAAGGAATAATGCATTTTGGGCTCCAAAATCACTGCAGATGGTGACTGCAGCCATGAAATTAAAAGGCGCTTACTCCTTGGAAGAAAAGTTATGACCAACCTAGATAGTATATTCAAAAGCAGAGACATTACTTTGCCGACTAAGGTCCGTCTAGTCAAGGCTATGGTTTTTCCTGTGGTCATGTATGGATGTGAGAGTTGGACTGTGAAGAAGGCTGAGCGCCGAAGAATTGATGCTTTTGAACTGTGGTGTTGGAGAAGACTCTTGAGAGTCCCTTGGACTTCAAGGAGATCCAACCAGTCCATTCTGAAGGAGATCAACCCTGGGATTTCTTTGGAAGGAATGATGCTAAAACTGAAGCTCCAGTACTTTGGGCACCTTATGCGAAGAGTTGACTCATTGGAAAAGACCCTGATGCTGGGAGGGATTGGGGGCAGAAGGAGAGGGGGACGATCGAGGATGAGATGGCTGGATGGCATTACCGACTCAATGGACATAAGTTTGAGTGAACTCCGGGAGTTGGTGATGGACAGGGAGGCCTGGCGTGCTACGATTCATGGGGTCGCAAAGAGTCGGACACAACTGAGCAACTGAACTGAACTGAATCCCATTTTGGAGATAAGGAGATTGAGACAGTGGCTTGTTAAAAGCCACAGAGCTAATGAAGAGCAGGGCCTTCTGTCTTCAGAGCTACGTGTTTCACCTCCTGTACCACTGCTTGTTTTGTCCCTAGCTGAATTTTGCACAAAGCTCTCATGGAGACAGGGCAATGCTTATCTAAAGAAATTAATGCCTGTTGAAAGAATTTTGGACATTGATCTATAGCTACTTCATATTTTACTACAAACACTATTACTCAAACTATTACTTACACAAAGGGTTTTTTTGTTGTTGTTGTTGTTGGTTTTTTTTGGTACCTACTTCCTTTCCCAATCCTGTCAAATGATATAACTATAGGGACCACTGAGGCTTACCAGGTGGCACCTTTCAGTGCAGGAGACACAGGTTCAATCCCTGGGTCAGGAAGATACAGTGGAGAAGGAAATGGCAACCTACTCCAGTATCCTTGCCTGGGAAATCCCATGGACAGTGGAACCCTGAAGGCTACAGTCCATGGGATCGCAAAAGAGTTGGACATGACTTAGCACACATAGGAACCACTCAGGAAAGAGCTTTACCTGTTTGGGCATGTGAAGGTCACAGGTGAATAGCATAGTATGTAGAATCTAAACAAAGAAAAGGCAAGGGTTCAGCACCCTCCGTTCTTCTGTGTTCCTTGAGAATTTCTCTACTTTTGCATAGTAGTTATAGCTAACTAACATGACTGCCTCCTATCTTAGTTAGGATTCTACTGAAAAGTAGAGCCTGTGATGAGGACTTTGGAGCAAGTAGTTTATATGGGAGATGATCACAAGATGCTCAGTAAGTGATTGGAGAAAGCAAGATGGGAAGGGTAGAAAAACAAAGAGTGCATTTATGAGTGACTATTTCTGGGGGCCACTGCCAGGCTTTCACTGAGAAACTCTGAAGAACATGACTCAGAATTATCCCAGTGAGGAGTGGGAAGCTGGGGTGTTTGTCCATTGATTCTTGCCTCATTGGCTGAAGATTTTCTCTTGGAACATTAAATTTGTAGTGCTTCTTGGTTTTATTTTTTTTTTAATTTTAATTTTTACTTTATTTTACTTTACAATACTGTATTGGTTTTGCCATACATTGACATGAATCCGACTCGGGTGTACATGAGTTCCCAATCCTGAACCCCTCCCCCCCACCTCCCACCCCATATCAACTCTCTGGATCATCCCCGTGCACCAGTCCCAAGTATCCTGTATCCTATATCGAACATAGACTGGCGATTCATTTCTTATGTGATAATATACATGTTTCAGTGCCATCCTCCCAAATCCTCCCACTCTCTCCCTCTCCCTCAGAGTCCAAAAGTCCGGTTATACATCTGTGTCTCTTTTGCTGTCTTGCATACAGGGTTATCATTACCATGTTTCTAAATTCCATATATATGTGTTAGTATACTGTATTGGTGGTTTTCTTTCTGGCTTACTTCACTCTGTATAATTGGCTCCAGTTTCATCCATCTCATTAGAACTGATTCAAATGTATTCTTTCTAATGGCTGAGTAATACTCCATTGTGTATATGGGTTTTAATCTATGTGCATTGGTGCAGACTTCCACTGATGTGGAAGAAAGCCCTCAGATAGAGAAGCAGAGAGGTATAGGTACCTGAGACAGGAACTTGTCAGACCCCAAGAACTGTCCACTCTAGCTGCAGGTAAACTCAAAGGTACGTTAGAGGGATGGGATGCATAATCTACACCTTCTCACTGTGGACTGAGCATTATGTTGCTGTATTTATATTATTAATACTCAGTAATATGTGTCAGTTGCCCTAATAAGCTATATTCTTTCTAAAATCAGAGACTGTTTTATTTGTCCTGTCTCTGTACCTACAGACAGGCATAATGCTGAGTAGTAATGTGAAGATTTGGGGAAAGGGCTATCAGTGCATAAGCATGGAAGTGAAAAACTGTATAGCTTTATCCAGGAATTCAAGGGAAAAGAAGGTGGTCCTCTCAAACACCACTCTGGAACCCATTGCTCCCATGGGGTAGCTTGATTGCAAACATGCCTTCTGTTCTTCACTTTTCCTATATCCTTACCACTTGAGTGGCAAGGCATTTCCTAGTGCCTTTCATGTTGGGCATGGCCATGTGACCTGTTATGGCCAATGGAGTGTTAGCACTCATGATGCAAGTACAGGCTTGAAAGTGTTCGTGTGGCTGTTCTTGCTTAGCTTTTGTAATTCTGCATTGCTATGGGAACATACGTGGATTAGCCCACAGGAGGAAGATGGGCAAGTAGAGCAGCACCAAGTTGCTTTGGTTGTTCTGGCTGAGGCCAAACTAGACCAGCCAATAGCCTGTTATGATCTCACACTTATATGTGAGCCTTGCAACAGCGACCATGCTAACAGGAAACCCATGTTTGAATACAAGCTTATGCGCAAGCCCAGGTGAAATCAACCAGTACTCATACCCCACCCTCTGAACCCCACAGACACAGGAGCAAAACAAATGTTTATTGTCGTAGGCCACTGAGGTTTGTGGTTGTTTGCAGAACAGCATTTTTGTGGTAATATGTGATATACCTCATACAGAGTATACAGAGGAATAAACAAACAAACAAAAAAGGCAAAGTGCTGTTGAAAGGCATATGCTGGGCAACCAGCTAGTCTCACTCAGCTTCGATTGACTCCCTGAGGGTCACCCACCTGAAGGATGTGTCACAAAAATTAGTGCATTGATAAATTTACCTATTATTACATGTCATCATCTGCTTGTGATACTTGTCACCTGTAGGAGCTGCAATCATTAAAACTGTAGATGACTGGAGTTTCAGGTTTGTAGGGCAGAGAAGCAATGTGAGATGGAGCTGGCAACACAAGGAGCAGCCAGACATAGATGAATTTGGATGGTTTCCTGGAGTTATTGGGGATGCTTGAGGGATTAAAGAAGGTCATTCGAAGGAATGAAATATTCTGGGAATGATGGGCATTTCCTGCCATTACTCAACTGAGGGTGGATCCTTACCTCAGTAAAAAAAACTGGCTCCGTGAGTTGGTAAAAATGCCATCTGCTACTGCAAATTTTACTCATGGGCCTTTTTTTTTTTTGAGTAACATTTGCCAGGTTATATAGCATATAATCAGAGACATGGAGCACCTTTAAATGTTGCAATATTTCAAGGCAGAAAAGTCTTCTGTTAAAGAGAAGATGGGAAGAAGCCCAAATCAAATAATAATTATGAATAATACTCTACTCAGCCCATAACAAAAGGCTCTGGATTTTATAATGTGTTCCTGCCAGAGGCCATGTGTAATATTTCCTTGTTGGTAGTTCCCAGCCACTATGAAATCCACAAAACCTCTCCCAGCTGTTTAAGACTTATTCCCCGTCCTTTCTCATTCTGGGACATTCCATAAGGTTTAGAAAATATGACTAAGTTTCCCAACTTGAATGACACTAATAGTAATTTTCTAAGGCTTTGGAGAAAGATGTAAGAAAACCACAGTGCATGTCTGTTTAAAAACTGTTCTGTTTAATGATTTGTACTGTTCCAAAGGTGGAGGGTGAGACAGAACTGTTTAACAAGCTGGCTTTCAATGATCTGAATGATGTTAGAATTTCATTAATAATCAGTACAAATTAAATTACATTAAACCTTGAGGTTCAAAAGTGAAGCATTAAGAAGGAGTTGAGCAGGTAGACAAATTTACTTCCATTTTGTAAAAGAACTTTATACGACTTTAAACGTGTGTAGGTAAGTTATGAATTCTCCTCTTGACATACATGGGATTGTAGTACCTTATTCTTCTAGAGTCAAACTTTTCTTGAGTAGGAAACAGAAATATAGGCATATTTAGAAATGCAAGAACAGAAATACAAGAAATATAAAAAAGTCCTACGAAGAATGAAACCTTGAATGAAAAGAAAGTACCTTGAAAATAATTAAGAAAATATATAATGCAACAAGTCCTCATTTCTCTGGCACTTGTAGCAGGTTGTGGGATCTACTGAAAGCCAACATATATGCAGCCAGTGACTGAGCCAGACAATGTGCTGAGCATGTGTGTTAACTTGTTTAATTTTTATTACAGTGTGTTCACATGGGTACTATTTTTATCCTCATTTCATAGATAAGGAACTTGAGGTTGAGAAAGGTTAAATTCATCACTCCAAATTGTGTAGCTAGTAAGCAGTAGTGCCACTAGTCAACTCCATGTCTGGGTGATGCTAAAGCCCATGGTTTAATCACCACACTCAAATGTTTACACCTTTTGATGCTCTACCTGTTCAGAGAGCAAAGTCCCAGTGACCCTCTAATTCCAACAACAAAAAAAATGTATCAAGGCTGTTTTCTGTTGACCCTTGGAAACATTTCAATTAGATGACAGTAACTGCATACTCGTCCAGAAGCATTTTAATTTGTACCGAGGTTTCTTCTTTCTTTAAACCTTGCTATAAGTACTTAGCCATACATGACCAGTTAAACTGCTTTCTAAATTGGCAAAGCATTATCTTTAATAGTTAAGGCATAATTACCTAGAAGGCTTACTTGTACTGTTTCTTTCTCATCCTGAAGAAAGTTAAGCCAGTTAGTTCTCAAAGCAATAGAACAAGAAACTTGGGGTTGTTTCCTATGATTTTGCAAACCTAAATCTGTAAAGGAGTTGTAAATGCTGCAAAAGTGCCAATAACCTTGAATTTATGAACCTTCATACTCAGGGGGACACCAGCAAGGTAGCTTTCACTATCACTGTACCTTTCCCTTCCTTCTGTGGCAGCAATCCCTGGCTTGTGTCTCATTACAGCATTTTACTGCCCTGGTAAGAGTGTAAATGCCCTACTCTGCCTTTGCTAACATTGTTGCAAATCTGGGAGCTTACTCCTTCTTTAACAATGCCAGTCCTTACATTCTTGTTGGGAAATTAAGGTCATAAATAATATGTTCAGAGATTTTTAATATATATTTTTTAAAATTATGGTTTAGGTATGATGAGGCCAACAGCTCAGGAGGTAACTGTCACAGAAGATAGAGTTTGTTATGCTCACAGAAAGGAGCATGCCATGGCCACTTGGGGAAACACCAGGGTTGGTTAGCAGTTAGGGGAAAGAGGGAAACTGGACAAAAGTTCTCAATTTGTGGTTCCATAAAAGGAAACATACAGGGTGATCAGACTCAGGATGGGCTAGTTGGAATGATTTCAGTGAACTCTGAGGTGTAAGCTCTCCCTAGTTGTCTGGTAGCTGGCCCTGGAATGATGAGGGCAGGTAGACAGTGGTGGCTGTGAGAGCCCAGAAGGCAGGTGGCTGGGGGTATGGCTCTGGATTGACTGGTTCACATTTGAAAGTCATGTTCATGGCCAAGTTGTTTACTACCTCTCGGAACTGGCAATTCCTGGAAGGAACAATCCTTCCAACATCAGCAAGCCCCCAGATGTCAAAGCACCAGAATATAAAAAGGGGAATTCGTGGTTAATACAAGAGGGAAACTGGGAAGAGTTCATCTTTCTGATGGGACATGTGGCTCCCACATGTGTGTGTGTGCATGCACACGTGTGTATACACATGTGAATGTGTGTCGTGTGTGTCTATGCTATACTGGTTTCACAGTTTCACCTGAAGTCTTAGAATTTCTAGTGATTCAATATGCATTTCTAGGAAATGAGGCTTGCACATGGACCACATTATAAACAGCACGTGTCCCCCGTCCATCTTCTGTTGGCTTGGCCTGACTCCAAGGACTCTGAGAAGCACAAGAAGTGCTATACTGACTCTTCCTCCTTTTCTAGGAAGTCATCAATTCTGGGTGGAATTGGAGGTTTAGATCATAGCGGTGGTTCTTTTAAACTCTCCTTTTAGCTACTACTAAACTGAAGGCTCTGGTAATGATTCAAGGTAGAGACTCTCCTCTAGTTCATCCTTCCTCTTAGTATGGTTGGAAGTTATCCCTAAGAGTAGAGCATTTTAACTGATCTTTTTTTTTTCTTTCTTTCCTTCCATAAGAATATTTATTATCTTCTATATGCTAACACAAATCCAGACAACTTGAGGGTATGCAGAGAGAAACAAAATAAGTTTATAGCCTCATAGAGCTTCTGAGATAAATCTTTTAAACTTTCATATTTTATTGAAGTATAGTTAATTTCTGATGTATTAATTTCAAGCATAGAGAAAAGTGATTCAGTTATGTACATAAACATTTACGTGCGTTTATGTATTTTTTGGATCCTTTTCCATTGTTAGGTTAATACATTGAATATAGCTCCCTGTGCTATACCATGGGTCCTTGTTGTTTACCTGTTTAATATATAGCGGTGTGTACCTGTTAATCCCAAACTCCTAACTTAACTACCCACTTTGGTAACCATAAATTTGTTCTCTATATTTGAGAGTCTATTTCTGTTTTACAGTTAAGTTCATTTGTATCATTTTTTAAGATTCTGCATATAAGTGATGCCATAGGATATTTGTCTTTCTCGCAGCTGCTGGCTGCTGCTGCTGCTAAGTCACGTCAGTTGTGTCTGACTCTGTGTGACCCCAGAGACAGCAGCCCACCAGGCTCCCCCGTCCCTGGGATTCTCAAGCAAGAACACTGGAGTGGGTTGCCATTTCCTTCTCCAATGCATGAAAGTGAAAAGTGAAAGTGAAGTCGCTCAGTCGCATCCGACTCTTCACAACCCACATGGACTGCAGCCTACCAGGTTCCTCCATCCATGAGAGTTTCTAGGCAGGAGTACCAGAGAGATAAACCTTAATAATAGCTCTCTTAAAGTAAAGCTATACTTATTCATTTGATAATTTAAGTTCCTGTTACATCTTAAATATTTTTTGAGCCTTGAAAGAGACACTGCTTTCAACTGGTGCTAGGAAATATGTCAAAAGTCACGCCTAAGGATGACCCACAGACATGGTAAAGAGTGTCTACATTGGAGAGAAAAGAGTCAAGAGTTGGGGGTCCAGAGCCACATGTATCTGATTTCAGATTACATCTCTGAGTCTTACTACTTCTAGGAACTTGGGCAAGTTGCTTAAGTATCTTAGTCTTAGCACTCTGCTTAATAAAATAATAATTATTTAAAAGTCATAGAGGAGGAAAGAATTAATTCAATTAGGATAGTTGTCACGAAAACTGAATTTGTGGAAATCCCTTGAAATGATGTCCAATACATATTATGTATTCAGAAATAAGCTCTATTGCTGTTAACATTACTGTCAATAGTGATATGTTTAAGGAGGAAAACCACAAACATTAACATCAGGGAAGTCTGAATCTTGGTGCTGATTCTGCTGCTTATTTGCATGCAGTCCTGGGGTATGTTACATACTATTTCTGAATCAGAAATAATCACATCTACCTTGCGTGTGTTTCCTAAAACTGAAAGGTAATGAGTGTAGGATGCCTATAGCTTATTATTTTCTGGCTTTCACAAGAAGTAGTAGCTGTTATCTAGTGTTTAATTAAGAATCTTAGGCTTCTGGAAAATCAGCTATGTATGCCTGGAAGATGAGGGCAGGGGGGTCAAAGGATCCTTCTGCATTTTGTGATGCTTCTTTCTTTTCTTATGACACTGTTTGGGTAGAGGTCACTGGTTGGCCCCTGTAGAGTATGCCTATGGTTCCACCCACCCAACCCACCATGCCTTCGGTCCAGTCTCCAGGACCTGTGTTTCTGCCTGTCTTTGCAGCTACCTGTGACCACAACTGGAGAAAATCCAGCCAACTGAGGAAGCCTCGTGTGTGACTCTGTGTTCCTGGCTGCCTGCCAGTGGATTCATCTTGCTGGAAGAATGTGTAATATGTACTGAGATTCTGTGGGGCCTCAGGGTGGGAGGACACTCAGAGCTAAGGAGATCTGGAACTGGGATAAGGAGGGCGGTCAGTGCAAAGACATTTTTGCTGTTGGCCCTATCTTAATGGTGAAAGCTTCAAGGCTCAGTCCTGGGGGAGGAAGGGATGAAGGGAAAGAGGAAAGAAGGAAAGATGGTAAGAAGGAAGGCAGTATTACTAACTTGAAAAGATGTACTGCGCAATAGGCATTTTATGAGAACATACTAATATTTCATGACATATATTGGAAGCTTCATATTGACTATATTTGAACTAGAGAAAGGAACTGGGCACCAGAGAATTGAGGAAACAGGTAAATTAAACTCCAGTGTCATCTCTAGGGAGGGGTAATGTCATTGTGCTTAGTATGATAAGGTCAATGCTCTATACTTAAAGTCTAGTTTAAGCAACAAAAAGATGTCATTGGGCTACACAGATATTTATATGGTATAAAAAGCAAAAACATTTCAAAATATATTTTAAATGATCCTCATTACATACATTAGTGTGCTAAACTTTGACACAATTTTAAAAGAAATATTACTTTTTAGGACTCTTACATTACCTATTCTTAGAGTTACCTTTTAAAATCAATCAGTGCTCAAAGAGAATTTCAGCTTTTTATTGCCCCCAGAATCATATTTCTCTTTGCATTGCATAGCTCACAGATTGTACATTTATAAATGGGACAGACCGAAAAACTGCATGTAAAACTAAAACCAGCCGACTAAGTGCATGGAAGAGTCAGCTGATTGTTCACATACATGAAAACCACTCTGAGTGGTTTGGTGGGTTCTAGCACCATTGGCCGGAGAAGGCAATGGCACCCCACTCCAGTAATCCTGCCTGGAAAATACCATGGATGGAGGAGCCTGGAAGGCTGCAGTCCATGGGGTCGCTAAGAGTCGGACATGACTGAGCGACTTCCCTTTCACTTTTCACTTTCCTGCATTGGAGAAGGAAATGGCAACCCACTCCAGTGTTCTTGCCTGGAGAATCCCAGGGACGGGGGAGCCTGGTGGGCTGCCATCTATGGGGTCGCACAGAGTCAGACATGACTGAAGCGACTTAGCAGCAGCAGCAGCAACAGCAGCACCATTGGCACAGCATCTTTGACTTAGTTTTGTCTCTCCTTGTAAACATTTTGCTAATTAAATTGTTTGTAACTTCCTGGTTATGTCCTCTTTCCAGACACTTCAGATTTATCCTCCTCAGTCTTTGCAACTTTCCTTTGCCTTTGTTAATTGGCCAGCTTCTACCTACTCTTCTAAAAGAAATCTACAGTAATACTTTCCAAGGTGTTCCCCCCCATTGAAAGTGGTAAGTTCAATGGCAACTTGGCTTTCTTCTCCACCTACAGTCATCTGGATATTCAAACATTTGGCTGAGGGGACAGGAGTTACTATATCCAACTGGAGGAAGTATCACCTGTGAAATGGAAGAGGTGATTCCAACTGTATTATAGGGCTTCTGGGAAAATAATCACACTACAAGAGCTCAGGATCATAAGTGTGTGAAGCCTGGTGTTTAATCACCTATGCATTCCTTTTGTGGTATTCACTAAAAGACTATTGGCCTCTGGAGGAGACCAGGAGACTGGCCAATGTTCACATTCATCCTTCCCTCTGTTGACAGCCAAATAAATACTTAGAGTTCTTCTTCCCAACAGAGGCTACACACCTCGTATACACACATTGCTAAGAATAATTTTCAGATTATGGAGTTTGCAATGCCAAGTTGAGTGTGTGTGTGCCTGTGTGTGACAAAATAGGTGAGATTGTTGAATAAAGTAGAATTCTTTTGTTGAACAATCCTGCACTATTTGGGGGCTACTCATAAAGAAGACTCTTAAAGAATATACACTGCAGGTAAATTTTGACATAGTGAAATGTATACTCTTTCAAAAAAGGCATAAAATTACAAGTTCTACCATGGAATAAGAGCCTTTTAACTTCACCAAAGCAAAAAAGAAAATTAGTTCTTGCTGTCCTTTTTGCCTTCAGATGAAGGAAGTTAGTTGACATGTTAAAAAGAAAAATTGGTTTTGGAATAGCACAGTATATACACAGTATGGGTTAATTCTCACAATCTCCATGCAAGAAGGGAATTTTTATTTTCATTGCACAAATGAGAAGGTGCAATTTGAAACATGTTTTTGAGTGACAGTTTATAAGTGAGGAGCCAAGTCTTATGTTGGATTATAAGCTTATAGAGGGCAGGCACATTCTCACTGCAAGGATGTGAACCAGTGCTTAAGAATGGACCTCAATCGATTAATGGATCTCAATATTAATAAAGAGTGAATAAATGAATTATCAGTTAAATAATCAAATAGATGAAGTCGCTCAGTCGTGTCCGACTCTTTGTGACCCCATGGACTGTAGCCCACCAGGCTCCTCAGTCCATGGGATTTTCCAGGCAAGAGTACTGGAGTGGGTTGCCATTTCCTTCTCCAGAGGATCTTCCCAACCCAAGGATCGAACCTGGGTCTCCCGCACTGCAGGCAGACACTTTAACCTCTGAGCCAACAGGGAAGCCTGAGCAAAATAATCAAATAGGCTGAATTTAATTATCTATGATTAATAGATTAATCTCTTCCTTACAATACAAACCTTCAGTGGTCACAGATCAAGGATAGTTAATGCATTGCTGGAAATAAAGAAGATGTAAGTGATTTACCAAACTGAACCTTAACTTGTTGCATAAAATGCATCCAAATAGCATAGTCTTTTTTTTTTTTTTTTGGCATCACTGTAATGAATAGATTAACAGCCCATGTAACTGTTTCCAATGGTTATACCAACGCATTTCTATTGAGACTTTAAGAACTCTATTTCATAAGGGGGGACTTATTTAGAAAAGGGAATGATTTCATAATAAAGTTCTAAGAAATCTTACTCCTTACTCTGAGTTCTGCTTAAAATGCAGTTTATTAATGATAGGTTTTAATAAAGAAAGCTCTGTATTCTAAAAGATGGAAAAATAATATGGACTAGAAAAAGTTGCAATCAGCTAGTCAAATAAGTACACAGTACTATCACTTTGTGTTTTAATAGGCAGATCTCTGATTAGGAGTATTTTAATCATCCAATCACGTATATGCTTTCATTTTCTGTAACCTTCCTGCTTGTATTTTTTATCTAGTTTTTTTTTTTTTTTTGAGGGAGTGGGGGTTGATTGACAGGAGATAAATTTATGTTCCAGATATCAATTTTTTAAATTGATTTTAAATATGGGAGGGGGGATTCTCATTAAATTTACAGTTTTGGTTTTCCCATTTATATCTCTAATCATTCTAGAATTCACATTTTTTGTGGGGTTAGATAGTGATCTGGATTCATTTGTCATGTTAAAAGGAAGCAGTGTTTGTTCATAACCATCTACTAAAAAATGTGTCATTTTCCCATTAATTAGTTGTGCCTATTTCATTATATATTTAGATCTCATTTCTGTCTCAGGGCTATTTATTATCTTCCATTA
Source organism: Aepyceros melampus (assembly GCA_006408695.1). NCBI lineage: Eukaryota > Metazoa > Chordata > Mammalia > Artiodactyla > Bovidae > Aepyceros > Aepyceros melampus. The sequence goes on from SJXQ01010425.1 coordinate 128,780, forward strand.
GTCAATTTGCCTTTTATTACACCAGTAAAACACTGTTTTTATTACTGTGTTCTTGATGCATGTCTTAATATCTGGTATGGATAAGCTTCTTCCCTTTACTATTTTTAAAGTTACTTTAGCTAATTTTAGCCTATTACATTTTAGTCTTACTAAGTATATAAAAAATCACTCAACTTAAAATTTTATTGGGCTGGCTTTAAATTTGTAGATTAGTTTAGGGAGAATTGATATGTTTAAAATGGTGTTATCCTATCTATAAGTGTGGAAGTTTCTCCATTTATAAAATCACCTTCTACATCCTTTACTAGATATGGAGTTTGTCAACAGGAATTTTGTTATCCTGGCTAAATTAAATCTTAAATAACTCAATATTATGTGGGATTGTGGCATATTTTACTTTAAAAATATTTTCAGTTTAACATTTTTTGTTCATTATTTCCTGTATAAAGAAATAACCTCATAGGGTGATATTGCACAGACTCTTGTTAAGTTCTTATTAAGTCTCTTTGGTTATCTGTTGATTCCATTACATTTTTATGGTCATTCATTTCATTTATATATAAGTAATATAAATATGGGCTTCCCAGGCAGCACTAGTGATAAAGAACCCATCTGCAATGCAAGAGATGTTAAGAGACACAAGTTTGATCCCTGGGTAGGGAAGATCCCCTGGAGCACAGCAACCCACTCCAGTATTCTTGCCTGGAAAATCCCATGGACAGAGGAGGAGCCTGGCAGGCTACAGTCCATAGGGCTTGAAAACATTGGACATGACTGAAGCGACGTAGCATGCACACACAAATATAGATATATACACATACGGACCAGGGCTTTCCTGGTGCCTCAGAAGGTAGAGAATCTGTCTGTAATGCAAGACCTGGGTTCTGTCCCTGGGTTGGGAAGACCCCCTGGAGAAGGGAATGGCAACCCACACCAGTATTCTTGCTTGGAGAATTCCATGGACAGAGGAGGAGCCTGGAGAGCTAGAGTCCATGGGGTTGCCAAGAGTCAGACACACGTGCACAGGCATACACAATTAATTATGTCGTTGGCACTATTATTTTAAACAAACTGTTATCTGCTATATCAATTAAGAAAAAGGATAAAGGTTTGTATTTAGCCTTCACTTATTCTTCAATACTCTTCTATTTTATGTGGATTGTAGATCTAAGTTTCTAACTTATATTCAAACTCTCTAAAGAACTTCTTTTAACATCCCTTGAAAGGCACATCTACTGGCAACAAACTCCCTCAGCATTCATTTGTTGAGGAAGTCTTTATTTTTCCATCACTTCTAAAAAATATTTTTAAAAGTACAGAATTCTAAGTTGGTATATTTTTATCTTTCAATGCGTTAAATATTTTACTGTCTTCTTGCTCATGTGGTTTCTGAGAAGAGGTCACATGTGATTCCTCTGCAGGCATTTTTTCTCTCTGGTTTCTTTCAGGATTTTTTATTTATCTTTGATTTTCTGTAGTTTGAAAATGAGATGCATGCTAAGTTGCTTCAGTCATGTCTGACTCTTTGCAATGCCATGGACCGTTCATTCCCCACCAGGCTCCCCTGTCCCTGGGATTCTCCAGGCCAAGAACACTGGAGTGGGTTGCCATTGCCTCCTCCAGGGGATCTTCCCGACCCAGGAGTGGGACTCATGTCTCTATGTCTCCTGCATTGGTAAGTGGGTTCTTTACCATTAGCATCACCTGGGAAGCCCTGAAAATGACACGTCTGGATACAGTTTTTTTTAGTCATGTATCTCTTTGGTGTTAAATAGTGGTGGTAGAAGAGTTCTACTGTCTGAAAGATTTCCTATACTCCACCTGTTTGTCCCCCTCGCTCCACTCAAACTCTTGGCAGCCACTGAGTTTGTTTGTTGCTATGGTTTGTTTGTTTTTTTTCTTTCATTATCACCACAGTTTTACTTTTTCCTAAATGACATGGAGAAGGCAATGGCACCCCACTCCAGTACTCTTGCCTGGAAAATCCCATGGACGGAGGAGCCTGGTAGGCTGCAGTCCATGGGGTCGCTAGGAGTCGGACACGATGGAAGCAACTTAGCAGCAGCAGCAACTGACATGTAGTTGGAATCATTCAGTATGCAGCCTTTTCAGATTAGCTTCCTTCCCCTAGAAATAGACTTTTAATGTTATTTCATGTCTTTTTGTGCTTGACAAATCGTTCCTTCTTATCATTGAAAATATTTAACTCTATGGAAGTATCATCATTTGTTTACACAGCCACCTATTGCAGGATATCTTAGTAAAAGCTGCTTTAAACATTTTTGTGCAACTTTTAATGTGGACTCAAATTTTCAGTTAACTTGGTATACACTGGAGAGTGTAGTTGTTGGATTGTAAGGTAAGAGCATTGCTAGGCTTGTAAGTCACTGTTTTCCAAAATGTGCTGTTTTCCTTCTCCATCAGCAGTGAATTAGTTTCCGTTGTCCCACATCTTCTTCAGCTATTGTTCTCATTGTTTTGAATTTTAGCCATTCAATAGATGTGTAGTGCTATCTCATTGATCTTTTCATTTAGAGTTCCCTAGTGTTCAGGTATTTTCTCTTTTTTAAGAAAATTGGATCATGATTCGTATTATTGTTGACTTTTAAGGGTTTTTCCTCCTATATTTTGGATACTGTCACATATCTCTATAGGTTTTGTATTTTCTCCCATTCTATGGCTTGTCATTTAATTCTCTTTATTCACTGTTTATGGCATATTTTTTATTTGAGATATTCTTTAGGCAACATAAAATTCACCATACAAAGTATACACTTCAGTGGTTTTTGGAATGCTTAACTATTTTTTTTTTTTAAATATTCTAACAACACAAAATGTCACCTGATGTAGAAATGCATTTTTTTCTTTTTTCCATTTTTGTGTATTTTTATTTATTTATTTTATGGGAGTATAGTTGCTTTGCATTGTTGTGCTGGTTTCTATTGTACAGCAAAGTGAATCAGTTATATATTTGTATATCCTCTCTCTTTTGGATTTCCTTCCCATTTAGGTCACCACAGAGTACCGAGTAGGGTTCCCTGAGCTACACAGTAAGGTTCTCGCTACTGCTAAGTCGATTCAGTCGTGTCCAACTCTGTGTGACCCCATAGATGGCAGCCCACTAGGCTCCACCATCCCTGGGATTCTCCAGGCAAAAACACTGGAGTGGGGTGCCATTTCCTTCTCCAATGCATGAAAGTGAAAAGTGAAAGTGAAGTCGCTCAGTCGTGTCCGACCTTAGCGACCCCATGGACTGCAGCCCCCCAGACTCCTCCGTCCATGGGATTTCCCAGGCAAGAGTACTGGAGTGGGGTGCCATTGCCTTCTCCATGTCTACTTTATACATATATCAATAGTTTATATATGTCAATCTCACTCTCCTATTTTATCCCACCCTCCCCTTCTCCCTGCTTGGTTTCCACACTAGAAACATATTTTTATGTTGATGGAGAAACTTGCCATGTTGGGATGACTGAAAAATGGCACATATAAATTTGCAAGGTTTATAAGGGTGCTTTGTGGAGGATTATCAATAGTAGTTTGAGAATGCTGACTTCTTTATGTGGTTTTGTCTCTATTTTACCGGTACTCTTTTTCGCTCCCTTTTTTCCCCTCCAATCTCAACACACACACACACACACACACATACCCACAGCACCTAGCTATTAAGATTATCTACAAGTTTTACAATCTTGTATTTATAAAGTTGAGAGAACAGAGGCCTATAATTGCCCTAGGGTACTAACCAAAATTAGTGAAGAATTGAAACCTGTTTATCTGTTGCTGGATACAATGCTTTTTAAGGTGCACATTTTGTTAGCCTTTATATATGTGTATATATGTACGTGTGTGTTTGCGCACATGTATGTCTCTTATGGGCTTCCCTGGTGGCTCAGACGGTAAAGCGTCTGCCCAGCAATGCGGGAGACCTGGGTTCAATCCCTGGGTCGGGAAGATCCCCTGGAGAAGGAAATGGCAACCCACTCCAGTACTCCTGCCTAGAAAATTCCATGGATGGAGGAGTCTGGTGGGCTACAGTCCATGGGGTCGCAAAGAGTTGGACACGACTGAGCGACTTCATTTCACTTCATATATATGGACATGTGTGTCTTTTATTATATAAATTTGACAAAGTCAAAAGCCAACTGACCTTGAAAAGACAGTTTTTTATAATTACAAATCTCAGCAAGAAGAGATCGTGCTACACTATGGGCAGAGGAAGGAGAGGGAACCTGAAGAAGTACTGAGGTCAACCAGGGGACAGAGGGAGAGGGAAAATTGTGGCCCCAGCATTTACTGTGATTTCTGCAGGAGGGAATGGACAGGTGAGACAAGGTAAGCAGGTTGGGGTAATCTCAGCAGGCTTTGGGTGCAGAGGCTGTCCTTTCGTGGCAAGAATCTGGTCTTAAGAGGAAAGGGGAGTAATTAGGGCAGGTAGAGAGTGGCCTGGAGTATATGGAGCTGGATGAAGGAGGTGATCAGAAAGTTATCCAGAGCTGGATGGACTCTGTATTGGTCAATTTAAATATGAAAGATGCATTCATAGGCCATAGATGAGGCAGCTCTGCAGGATCAGCACAGCCCCAAAATGTCAAATATCAGAATTACAGACTGCTGCTGCTAAGTCACTTCAGTCGTGTCTGACTCTGTGCGACCCCATAGATAGCAGTCCACCAGGCTCCTCTGTCCTCGAGATTCTCAAGGCAAGAACACTGGAGTGGGTTGCCATTTCCTTCTCCAATGCATGAAAGTGAAAAGTGAAAGTGAAGTCACTCAGTCGTGTCTGACTCTAGCGACCCCATGGACTGCAGCCTACCAGGCTCCTCCATCCATGGGATTTTCCAGGTAAGAGTACTGGAGTGGGGTGCCATTGCCTTCTCCAGAGTTATAAACTAAAGAGACACAATTGATATAAACGTAGACATGCACTTGTGTCTGTGTGTGTGTATGTGTAGGAATATACATATGTATCATAGATATGTAGTTCTACAGTTAGGCTGAGAAAGAGAGAGTGATTTTTCCAACCATGACATAGCTGTTCAAACATGCATCTAAACTGGAAGTTCCATGTTAACATCAGGACAACATGCATTCTACCATGGAAGCCATTCTGCTCATGGTTTGAGTCTGGCTCCATGAGGACATAAAAGTCGGGCAGAGCACCATTCCCTGGTACTTGAAACAGTAATGCAAGAGTAGAGGCCTCCCATATATTCTGCATCAAAGGTTAGCAGGCTTGGCAAAATGTCTTACAGAGTGGGGGAAGAAAGAGGAAAAGAAATGAGCTAAGATTCTTGATATTATTAGTTTAGATTTGTTTTCAAATCATTCTGCATTCTTGTTTAACTTGTTTTACAAGTAAAAGGGCATTGTGGTGGTGGTTGTTTCAATGTTGTTTCAATGGTTCTTTTAGTACAATTTTTGATTTTAAAGGTTTATGCCAGAGGCCTATCTGTACACGTGCAGGATTCTAAAATTTAAGGCTGAAAAAATGGTATAAATTTGGGTACTCATTTTACACACCAGGATATTGAGATCACAAGGCCTTATATAAGATTCATGTTTCGTTAGAGGCTATTCTGCTACTAGAATCCAGGTATATGAATTCTTTTTTCCTGCACTTTGCTGTGATTATTTAAGGAAGTGTGCCAACACTATTCTTTGCTTTATGGTCTGTCCTTGGCTTGCATTTAGGGTCTCCCGTATCCTCAAATACATTGCCCATGATAACCAGTGAGGACTACTGAACGGCACAGAGAACTCTACTCAGTAATGGCCTAAATGTGAAAAGAATCTAAGAAAGTGGATGTAAACATTTGTACAACCGATTCACTTTGCTGTACCCCTGAAGCTGACTCAACATGGTAAATCAACTCTACTCCAATAAAATTTTTTAAAAAATATACTGCCCGTAACAGTCAAATTGATTTAGAAGTAGTTCATTTGAATGTGCTACAACAGACTCTGCTTATCTTTCCTCCCTCAGTGATCATCTCAAGCTTCGTCCTTAGGGGCACAGTCCCTGATCCATCCTAGTCTGGGTTTTGTGCTCTGTCTACATATTAGTCATGTTATCGATAATAGAACACCGAACTGTAGGCTTTCTTGTCTCTCTCCTTGACTAGATTAAAGGATCTTTGAGGGTTACATCTTTGGCTGTCAAGTCATTTCTAGTGCCTCTCATTCAGTATTTATACCTAAGGTTGCTTATAGATAAATCATTCACCATAGAAGATAAAGGATGTGTTTACATGTGGGTGTGTAGGTTTATGTCCCCTGTGTTCAAATGCAGATGATCTTCTGATTATTTCCAAATCACTCGAATAAAAAGTATGGTTGTATAATTGAAGTGTGTGCTGTAGTGCTTGTGTTTGAAAATCAGTGAAAGCAAAAGCCAGCAAGGGTCTCCATCAACTCTGAATTAGACGTTGTCTTTCCTTACAGCTTTACATCTGTCGGAATGTTCTTGCATTTATTTTACATAAGTCTTCCTTCTATGCCTCTAAGGTTCAGCTCCAAGAATCACTTGTTCATATTTATGTTCTTCATAAATCTTTAAAATAACATCTTGTTCCCATATTTTGTTAGCATTAGATCCCGTCTCTCTTCTTTATGGTATAATCTCCACTGCTCCCCCTTCTTATATTGGGGAACAACTGGATGTGTTTTTCTTCTATGAAATGTAAATTCCTGGCATGCAAGGATTTTTAAGTCTTCTTTCTTATAATAGCTTTATTGGGACATAATTCACACTCGTGTAAAGTATGCAATTCAATAGTTTTCAAATAGTCATAGATTTGTGTAACCATTACCACAATTTTAGAGCTTTTTCATCATCCCCAAAAGTAAGAAATTTTTTACTAGTCCCTCTCACTGCCCTCCTCCCCAACTTTCTTCTACTTTAGCCCCAGACAACCATTAACCTACTTTCTGTCTCTATAGATTTGCCTCTTCTGAGCATTTCATACAAAGGTGATCACATGTATGGGGTCCTTGGTGGTGGGTTTCTTCCACTTAGTATTTTCAAGGTTCATCCATGTGGCTGAATAATTATGTAATTCCACTATATGAAGATACCACATTCCACATTTTTATTTATCCATTTATCTATTGATAAGCTTTTGGGCTGTTTCCAGTTTGGGCTATTATGAATTGTACTGTATAAACATTTGTGTATAAGGATTTGTGTGAAAAACACTTTTTATTTCTCGTAAGTACATACCTCAAAATGGAATTACTGAGTTATATTGTAGCCATATATTTAACTTTTTGAAGACCTGCCAGACTGTTTTCTAATGTGGTTGTACTATTTTATATTTCCAGTAGCAGTAAATGAAGCTCCAATTTTCTATATCCTCTCTAGACTTATCTGTTTTATAAAATTATTATAGCCATCCCAGTGGGTATGTGGTAGTGTCTCATTGTGGTTTTGATTACATTTCACTGATGGCTAATGATGTCGAACATCTTTTCTGTGCCTATTGTCCATTTGTATATCTTCCTTTGATGAATATCTCTTCAGATTCTTTGCCCATTAAAAAAAAAATGTCTTAAAAAATTGGTTATCTGGGTCAAGATTCCTAGTGCTGCTTAACTGGGTCCTCTGTCTCAGGCCTGTAAGAAGGCTGCAGTCAGGCAGTGGCTGAAATTATCAGAAAGCTCAACTAAGGAAAGATCAGCTTTCACACTCACTTATGTGATGTTTGGGCTTGCCTGATAGCTCAGTTGATAAAGAATTACCTGCAATGCAGGAGACCCTGGTTCGATTCCTGGGTCAGGAAGATCCCCTGGAGAAGGTATAGGCTACCTACTCCAATATTCTTGGGCTTCCCTTGTGGTTCAACTGGTAAAGAATTTGCCTGTGATATTGGAGACCTGGCTTTGATCCCTGGGTTGGGAAGATCCCCTAGAGAAGGGAAAGGCTACCTACTCCGTTCTGGCCTGGAAAACCCCATGGATTTGTATAGTCAATGAGGTCGCAAAGCATCGGACACTGAGCTACTTTCACTTTCACTTTATGTGAGGTCTGCAGGATTTCGTTATTCTTGAGTTGTTGATGATATCCAATTTATCTATTTCTTTTCTTTTGTTGTTTACACTTTTGATGTCATATCTAAGAAATTCCTGACTAACCTAACGTCATGAAAATTTAAGTCTATGTTTTCTGCAAAGACTTTTGTAGATTAAACTCTTACATTTACATTTTGATACATTTTGAGTTGGATTTTTAATATGGTGTAAAGTCAAAGTACACCTTCATTCTTTTGCCTGTGATAATTTAGTTGTCCTAGCACCACCTATTGAAATGACTATTCTTTCCCCATTGAATGCTTTTAGAATACTTAGTGGAAATCAGTTCACCACAGACATATGGATTTATTTTTGAATTCTCAATTCTATTCCAGTGTCTTTACTTGTGCCAGTATCAAACTGAATTACCATTGTTTTATAGTAAGTTTGGAATTAGAAAGGGTGAGTCTTCCTGATCGTTCTTTTTCTGGATTTGCTTTGCTTATTGGACTCCTTAAAATTCCATGTGAATTTCAGAATCTGTTCATACAAAGAAATAAACTGGGATTTTCATTATGACTGCAATGAATTTGTTGATCAGGTAGAAGAGTATCATCATATTAGCAATGATGTTTTTCAATCCATTAATGCAAGATCTCTTTCCAATTAATTAGGACTTTTATAGTTTCTTTCAATAATGTTTTGTATATTTTAGAATATCAATTTGAACTTATTTTGTTTGATTTATATCTATGTATTTGATTCTTTTTGATGCTATTATAGGGACACCATGGTCAATAAAATGAAGTAGGAAAACCTAGCTTTTTATCTTGTTTCTCAATAAGTAAACAACAAACACATATACAAAAGGGAAATGTATAAAATAAACTTATAAATGTGAGTTCATTGTTATCAGCTTCATGGTGGATGCAATAACACAGAATTAAGAACAGTTGGTGGGCCATGAGTGGAAAGGTGTCAAAACTGGGAGGTTTTCTAGCCACTTAAGAATAGAGCCAATTTGACTTTTGAAAGGCACAGGCCTGGATGAAGATAGGGATATTCTTCTTTCTTCCTACCTGCTATCTGTAAATAAATTCAAGTAATGAGGTATTGATAATTGGGATAAAAATTCTCATCATAAACAGGGCGACTGTTTTCTAAACTGAGACCCATTTGAGAGTGAAAAAGGGTGCTCTTACTAATTACATCAAGGATATAGGCGTAAAGTGGGACTGTTCTGGGCAAACTGAGAAGAATGATAATCTGAAGGACGCTTGTGGAGGATTCCCCCCCCCCCGACCCCACCTCCACTTGGTAGATGATGATGGAGGCTTGAGAACTGGAAATTAATCCCAATTTAAAAAATGAGCACTACTGCCCACAAGAATATTTTTCATTTGTTTGTGTTATATTTTAAAGTGTGGCTTCTTGGACAAAGGTACTCTCTCAGGAGTCACTCTCTCCTCGAGGGACCCCTGGATTCATTCTAGGATAGAGAAAAAAGGAAATGCAAAGATTCAGTGGTGAGAATAAACTTGAAGTGTCCTAGGAAATGATGAGAGGCCAAAATGCCGGGAGAGAAATGAGTAAAGAAGAAAGTGATGAGCAGAGACAGCTCATACAGGCCGGCTTCTCCTCCTCCCTTCAGGAGGCAGGAAGGCAGAGATGGGCTGTATTTACAGCATCCTTAGCTGAGTCCAAAACGTGGCTTTGCCCCTTGCAGACTTGGTGCTCTTGGGCCAGTTGTTCAGTTTCTGTCTGCATCTCTTTATCAGAGCGAGGATAGTAGAGCCTACATCAAGGAACTGTGAGGCTCAACTGTGCTGATCCACTTAGGTATTTTAAAGTGTTAATAGTTGATATTGTTATCCGCCTCAGTGGGGGCCAAAATTTTTTTTTTTTTTTTTTTTGGTAAAGGAAGAAATGGACCAGACCCAGGGATTGATTTTTGAGACCCTGGTCCTGAGTGTTTCTCCCACTATTGGGTCATTTTATAGAGATAGAATTAATTTTAAAGATCCTTTAAATTCTGGATGAGTATTCATACGTCCACTAGCCTATGTGGAGGTCCACAAACAGACCTCCTTTTTAAATTTTCAATGGCAGAAATGCTGGCTTGGGTGCCTCATCTCTGCAACCTATATCCATGAACCCTCAAATTCACCTTGGAAATACCCAGAAATCTTTCCAGGGCTTCTTCCTCCAGATGGTAAGAAACTCAAGACCTACTCTGAAAAGTAATAATGGGACCAACAACAGCAGTAATAATAGTGAATTGCAGCCCATGTTTATTCTTTACTTTATGCCAACTGACCACTGTGCTGAATGATTTCAAGATTAGTGCCTTACTTAACCCTCAAAACAACCGTATGAGTTCAGAGAGTTTAGGCAGCACAGCTAGGGCCTGGGGGGTGGGGGTCAGGGATTCACATCCACTCAGCCTTATGTCTGTGCTATGCTGCCTCCCCATGGGGAGAAGTGGTTCTAGGCAACAGCAAATATTTTAGGCAGAGAGTCATCCGTGTCTCCTTTCGCCTTTTAACCTACAAATCCTGTAGGAATAACCTCGCTGATACCTTTGCCAAAAAGGAAATGACTCCGTCTTACAGTTATCTGGATTTTCCTATTGCTTATGCCACTCATGGGAAGTCAGATGAAACGGCTTAGGAAAGAGCATCCCCATCAGGTGACTGAAGTGCTGGGGCTGACGTTCATCTAGGGCCGCATGAGTGACCCTCTCATGCCCTGGTATGTGGAACGTGCTGTTGAAGAGATCTAGCCTATTCCTGGAGAGTGACTTTTCACCCAGAGAATCCGTGCCTCACTCAGCAGCGGTAGCAGCAGTGCTCTTAACTCTGGTGCCAGCCTGCACTTGTGCCTGGTTAAGTGTCACTGAGCATTTACCTTATTAGACCTTTGGTGGATCCAGCAAATTCATGGAAAGCCATTACAGGAAAAGAACTGACTCTGGGCTTGCCTCTGTGTAATTCTACTCTGTCTTCTATTTCAAGGTGACTAGCACATCTCAGTTATCGAATTTCAGGGAGAGAGGGATTTAGGGAGGTAGCCTTGTGTAGTAGTGACAACCATGGAAGCTGCTTCTAAGGTCAGTGAAGGGGGATTCACATCTCAGCTTTGGAAATTAATGCCTAAATGACTAGTTACTTAAAACTCTGTGTTCTTCAGTTTCCTTTGGTATCTAGTGTATAGGGTTGTTGAAAGGATCAGTTGACATTATGGATGTGAAAAGGCTTAACTCATGTGGAAGAAGCAGTTCATTCATTGACCCATTCTCCATTCATGGTCCTTTTTCCTTTGGTCTCCTTCCAGCTCAGGATGGTCATATGAGACTCTTTTGTCCAATGGAACTAAAGTAGACTACTTTTGGGTGGGCTTCTAAAAACACTTGTACTGATAGAATATTTCTTTGGCCTATTTCGTCTCTCTCCCATGCACACTGCTTTTTTAATTTACTGGAACACATGTATGAGATCTATGGTATAGCTTCCCCTTATAACCATGAGTAAATACATGAAAGCAATTAGGGCAGTATTTGGTTAGAACTACAAAGTGTCAGTACTTTCATCATCATTAACTTTATCATTATTATGAGCATAAGAATAAGATCTATTGACTCACGATCATGGAGCAAAACAAAAAACTTCCCAAGTCCACAGTAGCACTGATGAGCCCATTTACCCACCCAATCCACCTAACTTTGAACTTCTTGAAATATTAAAAGTATGGCCTTTTATTTCTCTAAGTTGCTTTAGGCATTGCATTTCTCTCAGGTCAATGAAATCCTAAATGATAAAACACATAATTTTTTGGTTCTTGGTTGTTTCATTGAAGTGAAGTGAAGTGAAGTCACTCAGTCGTGTCCGACTCTTTGTGACCCTGTGGACTGCAGCCCGCTCAGGCTCCTCTGTCCATGGGATTCTCCAGGCAAGAATACTGGAGTGGGTTGCCATTTCCTTCTCCAGGGGATCTTCCCAACCCAGGGATTGAACCTGGGTCTCCTGCATTGCAGGCAGACGCTTTTTAGTCTAAAAGAGTGGCTAATGCTGGAACTCTCAGTACAACATCTCAAGCAAATGGTCACTTACCTTTGCTTGAGTACTTCCAGTGAGTAGAAGTTCGCTACTCCTCAAGGCAGATTAGTCTATCTTTGGGCAGATCTAACACCTCGAACACCTCAATAGAGATTTCTCATGAATATATTTGTTAAAATATAAACTATCTTAACACTGAGAAGTAATGTTCATGATGAAAAAAGTCTGTGCCCTGGTGTCTGATTTATCCAAACTGGCATAACTACTCACCACCGAGTCGGTGTGTATTTAAAAGGAACTCTATACTTTGCTGGTGGCTCAGACAGTAAAAGCATCTGCCTACAAAGCGGGAGACCCGGGTTCCATCCCTGGGTCAGGAAGATCTCCTGGAGAAGGAAATGGCAACCCACTCCAGTATTCTTGCCTCAAGTACCCCACTATTCTTTAAGTTTTCTCCTCTACTAAATGGAGATAATGATGCTTTTTCTTCTAAGACTGTTGAAAGAATTGAAGATAATATCCTTCAAGCATTTAAAAACAGTGATAGTCTAACAGTAAGCATCCAATAAATGTTATTTAAAACAGTGATAGTAGGCATCCGGTGAATGTTAAGTGTTGTCCCTTTATCCACTAAATATCTTACAATCTTGTATTACACCAAGAATGCTGCTGAAGTCTGGAAACAAAATGTTGAACAAAACACACATTGCTCCCTGAGCTCATGGAATTCATGATATATTGAGGAAAAGGTAAGTCAAATAGATAATACCAATATAGTGGTAAACATTCTGCCAGCGGTAAGCACAAGTGTGCCCTGGAGATCAGAGGAGATGCTGACCCCTAGTCGGTGAAGACTTTCCTGTAAAAGTGATGTGTAGGTGGTTGCACCATGGTACTAGTGCTGAGGAGGAGGTAGAAAGTGACTGTTTCAGGCAGAGGAACCAAGGCCTCCCCAGGAGTTTTGTGCAGGATACAGTAGGGCTATTGTAAGGAGCAGAATAAAGTTCAGAGGGGTAGTGGTGGGGGCGGGGAAGGGGAACATCATAGGGGAGAAAAGGCAGAGGGTATCCCTGGAGGATCCAGGACCAGGCCTGTGTATGGCGGGAGGCACTTTTAATGGGGAGTTTGCTGATCAGAGTTCCATTCTGTAATGGAGGGTGGGGAAAAGCAAATGAAGAGACTGCCCCTTCTTTGGTTCTCAAGTCTCACGTCCTTTAATCCATTGGAAACATCTTTGCCTCGGTCATCTACAGAGACCTGGACTCTCAGCCTAGAGAGATAAAGGGAGCTCAGATCCAAAGCAGTCAAGGCAAGGAGGCCTGGGAGGGATTGTGTTTCTTTCCATCCCCGATTCCGCAGGGTCAGGTTAGAGGGCAAGCAGAGGGCAACTGAAGCGGCTCTTTCTCTCTGGTTCCCTCAGGCTGATTGTCCTGGTTTCTCCAGAGGCAGTGGCCAAGGCTCACCAGAGCCAGCCCTCCCAAATGCTGAGGAGGTGGTACCGCCTCCTCTTCTTGTGGTCTGTGGCAAATACTGCTTTCATCTGCAAAGCTCTTCAAAACCCAGATTTCCAAATCTTCCATGGTAGTGACTTCATTCAATATATTCTTCCAATAATGCCATGGAATTTTGAAAAAGATGGATTGAAATTGTTTGGTTTAAATTTAAAAAAAAAAAAAAAAGCAAAAGTAATGAATTTTGTTCAGAACACCAAAGTTTTAGTCTCTGCTGCAAACTAGCTGTTTGACCTTGTAACAAATCTTGTAAACTTCAGACATCTCTGCTTCTTAAGGATTGGGAATGAGTGATTTCTAAGCTCCTTTTCCCCTTGATTTTCTCTGATTCCATCTTCCAATTTTAGAGAAGAGGAAACAGGCTTAAAGTACAGAGGGGTTTTTACTCTCAGCCCTAGAGAGATAAACCATTTCCCAGTTAATCATTTAGTTGAGGCATATCCAGAAGGTCTTTGTTTTTATAAAAGTTAGCAAAATTACTCCATAGTACCAATCATGGAGAGTTTTACCTCCAATGTTGAAAAGTAAAATCATAGTATGCACTGGCTTCATAGGCCTTGGTTGGTTTTAAACTAAAGATCTCCATTTTTTTTCCCTCAGTTCCCTTTCCTCTTTGCTATTTGAGTCAATTGGGGGGATAAAACCATTTGCTCTAAAATTAGCTGGTAGAGTTCTTTCATCTTGGACTCTTTTGAAATGAGAATTGAAACCCAAGCCTCAAGTAGCTGAAAATCTAGTTTTTCTTCCACAAACTCTTGGAATGTCTGGCCTTCTGCCCTGACCAGACCAACATAAGGGTTTCTCAAGTGGGATACCATTTTTATCTCAAACCAGCTCTTTGGAGGGAGGTTCCTGAAAAAGCATTGGTCCAGGTTCTGTACCTCAAACCATGTCATATTTCTCTCTGGGGCTTCATGGATCCGCTGTGCAGACCCAGGACATCCAGCGAGCCCGCCATTGCCTTGGATGGGTTACCATCTCTGAGCTGGACAAACATGAAATATGAAACTGACGAGCCGTGCATTCCTCGGGCAGCAGATGTGGGACTCTAATGTGCACTTTCAAATCTAACTGCTGAGCCAGTCTGTTCTCTGGCCACCACAGAAGAGCCAACAATCAAGAGAGTGGAAAGGAAGCCAGCTCGCAGGATCCGCTCCACATCCACCCGAGGCCTGCGGTTACTTGAGCACCACGGAGTAAGCAAAGCTCGTGACATGTAGGCGTGGCACGGCATGGTTTAGGGGCCCCCCGGTCCAGTTCAGAGTCAACTACTTTGGAGTCATCAGGCAAGTGTAGAATTGTCCGCTGGGGAGGCATTTCCCATTAAGTTATCCTGTCATAAATTCTATAGCCCTGGCTGCCAGGCTGCTGGCCATGAAAAGCCCAGCTGTCCACATCAACTAGTCCTCAGGAACACTCTGAACCTTAGCATCACTCGTGAGTGAATATAAGCAAAGCATTTCATTTCTAATCACTATAATCAGAAAAACAAGAGCTCAGATATCAAATACTGACCAGTGATCTTGGATAAGTTACATTGACTAGATTATCGAAGGTACAGTCTTATGCATACACACATACTGCATTTAACAGTATCTGGCACATAATGGAGCTCACTGACTATAAACATTGGTAATCATAATAAAAATATTAGGATCTATTACTCAAGGAAATCATAAGCTTTGGGGTTAGATGAAAGGTTGAATTCTGTGTGTACTATTTCCTCTCCTTGTGACTTCTGGGCAGATGTTTTGTTTGCTTGCTTGCTATGAAGTGTGCATTGCTCAGTCATGCCTGACTCTTTGCGACCCCATGGACTGTAGCCCGCCAGCTCCTCTGTCCATGGAAATCTCCAAGGCAAGAATACTGGAGTGGGTTACCATTCCCTTCTCCAGGGGGTCTCCCTAACCCAGTGATTGAACCCGGGACTCCTGCATTGCAGGCAGATTCTTTACTGTTTGAGAAACCAGGGAAGCTTCGCCTGCTGTGATGTGGCTTTGTAATGTCTTAGAAGGAAGGTTGTTTTGAAGATTAGAATATTTCTCGGAAAGCATTGAGCATGTTGCCTGGCATGTAGTATATGCTTCATACATGGTTCTTGGTTACATAAAGAAGTTGCCCCAGATAACCTCTATTCCAGATGAGCTCTGTTCTTTCATGAGCATATGACACTAATGTTTGTAATCTGAGAGTGCTCCAAAAAGCACTGTAAATGTGGAAGATGCTTGTCATCAGGCATTATTGCAAGGGCCAGTTCATATGGTGGGGATCACACCTGGCCCACACATGTTCTTTTCCTTGTTTTCTTCCCCAGCTCCCTGTGAATACCCTTGCTGCCTCACCTGACCTCTGTAGGATGATGTTCATGGGCTTTTACACAAGTTCACTAATGTAACACTTTATGAACTGATCAGGACAGAACTGCTCAGACTTTGAGCACCAAGTCCATCTGTGTTTCTATGGATACATGCAGTCTCACCATTTCCCCCACCCCCCAGGAACAGGATAAGCTTCCAGGACCCATGAAGTGAGACCCCTCTCCCCTTGTGTTTGTTGAGACGCTGGGTGTATAGTGCAGGACTCATTATTAATATTCAGACCCCACCCAAGCTTGACATTCTGTGGGATGTTTTAAGTTATGGGGCAGGAGGGGATCAAGCTGAACTCATTTATATTATGTAAGTTTTTTTTTTTTTTCCAAAGGATTAGCTGTACTGGGGACGCACAGCTGTTCTTTCCACAAGTCACTTTAGAGCAAGCTGCAGACAATGGTAAGGACAGAAAACTAAAGACCAAATTCCTCATTCCTCTCTTCCTGGCTGGAAATCACTCTGAAAATTCCTACATTGTGCAGGAAATGTGTTCAGCTGAAGAGAGGGGAACTCCATTGGGTCTAATGGAGAGTCATCCTCCTTTAGTTTCTAATCAAGCCCTCCTCTCTGCTGGTCCACATCTTCTCTTCTCTTTCACTCCCCTTGTGAGGACATATTGTTTGTTCTTTATAATTTTTTCTTTCCCCAAAATATATTTGCCATGATGCTATAATTTTAAGTTTTAGGCCTGTTACATACACAGGCCACTTCCAGAGCCCTACAATTAATATTGCATTTGCAGTTGTATACTCATTTCCTTAAGTTTTAGATCTCATAAAACCCAGCTCTCCTCTTGCTAACATGTTTCTATTTCCTCTTGGAGAGTCACAGCACTCCTATTCCCTAAGTCCATGCGGCTTGGGGATTGATGAATCCCAATGCCGGTGTGCTAGAAGCAGGATCTGGTCTAACCAATCATTTATTTCATCTTTTGATCACAGAGATTGTTTCCAGAGTAGGCAAAGGGTGTGTCAGTCCAGTGGTACTCAAACACTGGAGCAAATGGGGAGAAAAAAACATCTTTTTTTTTCCCATTGAGTTTATTTAAAAGGAAGAAAATAGCTCTGTAACTTCTGAGGACATTCTCATCGTCACAAGAGAAAAACTCACCTATCAAGAGTCAAGAAGTACATGTTCACTCCTAAATGCAGTCTTCATTCACTAAGCAATTGGTCTGTGCTAATAATTACCCAGCATGTCCTAGACAGTGGAGTTCCATGAGTGAACACAAAATGGGTAACATTCCTGTCCTCATAAGCTGATATCTTAACTGTGTGAGGTTATATAAAAATATATATGCCTGTGGGCTTTCCAGGTGGTGCTAGTGATAAATAACCCACCTGCCAATGCAGGAAGATCCCCTGGAGGGGGAAATGGCAACCCACTCCAGGATTCCTGCCTGGAGAATCTCAAGGACAGAGGCCTGGGTGGGTTATAGTCCATAGGCTCACAAAGAGTGGGACATGACTAAGCAACTTAACACGCACAGACATATATATGCAGGTGATGATCAGTGCTATGATGAAAAATAAAGCAAAGTAAGGAAATTGAGAATAATGGAAAACTCTCTTTTTTCAAAATTTTTATTTCTTCAGTGCTTAGGGGTGGTATGTGGTGGCGTGACAGTTGAGTAAGATCTAAACAAAGCATGAGTGTGAACCATTTGGATGTGTAGGAGAAGTGTGATTTAGCATGGAGAATACAAGCCCAAAGTCCTGAAGCAGGAGGATGAGCAGGGTGTGTTTGGTGAGGGAGGTCACAGTGGGTGCAAAGGCAGAAAGGGGGAAAGGAGAAGGGAGGGAGTGTTGAGAAAAGGGGTGATGTATTTATATTTACGTTTTGAAGGACTGGCTTGGCTGCAATATAAAAAAAAAAAGAGAGACTGCTGTCAAGTCAGAGTGGAAGAGCCTCTATAGCCCCACAGGAAGATGACTACAGTGGTCAAGGAGAGAGGATGGGGAGTATGGCAAGTACTGAGACAGTGTGGGTGGTGAGACGTGTTTGAGTGATGAGTATCTGAAATATTGAGGTTAGAGAAAGAAGGTTTTCTATTGAATGTGTGAAGATGTAGGTAAAACACAGGAGTTAAGGATAATGTCCTACTAGGGGCAGGGGCAGAGAAGGCAATGGCACCCCACTCCAGTACTCTTGCCTGGAAAATCCCATGGATGGAGGAGCCTGGTGGGCTGCAGTCAATGGGGTCATGAAGAGTCAGACATGACTGAGCAACTTCACTTTCACTTTTCAATTTCCTGCATTGGAGAAGGAAATGGCAACCCACTCCAGTGTTCTTGCCTGGAGAATCCCAGGGACAGGGGAGCCTGGTGGGCTGCCGTCTATGGGGTCGCACAGAGTCAGACACGACTGAAGCGACTTAGCAGCAGCAGCAGGGGGAGGGACAGGGACAGGGGCTTGGTGTTAAATGGAGTCACCCTTAACTAAGATGGGATGCACCAAGGAAGGAGCAGGTTTGGATTGGCATTTATAAACACTAGCATCTTCCTCCTCCTTCTCTTTTTCTTATTAATTTTACTTGATGTCTCTTTAGTATTTGGAACTAATGACCATTTCTTCTTAATTGTCTCTTTTACACCCTGCATTGAACAAGTTCTGTGTTGTTTTTTTTTTTTTAATCTTTTTTTTCCTCCTGCTTCTGCTAAATCTGGGTAAATCTGCCTATTGTTCTTTTTTTACTATTAAATTTCCCTCTTTATAAGAACTACTCTTATAAGTCAAAGAGAATTCTATCCCTATCTTCAAAGGGCAAAGGCTAAGATTCTATGTGTGGTTGTATCTGTGAGCTAAGTATTTGGAAAAGTCTTACAAACAATTGTGTGTGTGTGTGTGTGTGTGTGTGTGTGTGTGTGTTCAGGGCTAATGGTGCATCAAGCATTGTTTAAAACAGATAAAATCAGATGAACTTTAAGTTTCTTTGTGATCCTGAGATTTCATTACCTAATGAACTTGAATTCCATTTTATCTCCCAACTCAATAATGAACACCTGGGGGCAAACCCATCTTGCTGAACACTGTTTATCTCCATTGGCACAGGGTCAGGATATGGCACTATTTTGAATGGATATTAAAAGGCTGAAAGACAATGCCTGTGACAGAAGAATTACAATGGCCTTTTGCAGATGCCAAATGTCACTGTGTCCTCTGGGCTCTGCCTAACATCTGTGGGAGAAAGTGAGCATGTCATTTGAGGGAATGGAGCCAGATCAAGGCCACTGCTCTGTCAAATGGCATGCCTGATGAACAACCTTGCCTTGTGGTCTCAGGAAGTCAAGATGCATTGTAATCTCTACCCTCTACATACAGTGGAAAATAGACAACAATAGCCAGGCCAACAAACTTTCCTGAGTTAAGAAGGAAATCAAAGAGTCAGCAAAATAGTCAATAGAATATGAATTCTGAAGCAATTAGGCCAGGTTTTATGCCAGCTGTATTATCATTATCATTATTAAAGAGCTTCCTGAAGTTGCTCTCATTTGGTTTCTTTATCTATAAAAGCAGGTGTTCATTCACATATTCAACAGTATTTATTTAGTGCCCACTGTGTTTCAGAAACTAGTCTGGACTTCCAGTGATGAGTAAGAAGTAAGAGGCATACCCGACATTCCCAGAGTATGTATCTCCAATTTGTCACAATCCTTGAGAGCACACACCAGCTGGAGTACAGTTACCTCTATATAGGAAGGTGTTCCATGCTTTATCAAATCTCTCTAATGAAGTGGTCTTATTCATCTTGTGCTCCCAGCTCCTACTGTGGTACTTGTTTGCTGGTTGCTATTCACTTCTGGAAATGTTGTCCACTCATCTGATACATTTTCTACTATTTTTATAATTGACTCACTCTTTCTCTAAATAAATCTTATGCCTCCCCTCTTGAATTCTGTTCACATAATGTAGCAAGTTGCACTGTGTACTTCCCTGTCCCCACACTCAAAATAAGTTCAAATCCTAATCTCTAATATCTATGAATATGACTTTATTTGAAAATAGGGTCTTTAGAAATGCAAATAAGGTAAGATCACAGGGATTAGGGTGGCCTCTAATGATTGGTGCTCTTGTAAGGGATATGTGAACACAGACACACAAGGAAATACCATGTGATGATGGAAGCAGAGATGGCAATGATGGGTTTACAAGCCAGGAGTCATCAAGGATTGCCAGCAACCACCAGACATTAGAAAGAGTCAAGGAAGGGTTTCCCCCTAAAGTGAAAGGGAAAGTCACTCAGCCGTGTCCAACTCTTTGCGACCCCATTGCCTATACAGTCCATGGAATTCTCCAGGCCAGAATACTGGAGTGGGTACCTTTCCCTTCTCCAGGGGATCTTCCCAACGTAGGGATTGAACCCAGGTCTACCGCACTGCAGGTGGATTTTTTACCAGCTGAGCCACGGGGAAGCTCTTTCCCCTAAAATCTTGAGCAAATATGGTTTGGCCAATACCTTGATCTTGAATTTGGAGTATCCTGAAAGGTGGGCAAATAAATGGCTACTTTTAAAAAGTATTTATTTATTTATCTGGCTGGGTCAGGTCTTCGTTGCAGCATGAAAGATTTTCACCGCATCACGTGGGAACTCTCATTGTGACACACAGACTGTCTATTGGTGGCACACCTGGGCTTCAGAGCGTGCGGGCTCAGTAGTTGTGGGGAAAGAGCTTAGTTGTGCCACAGCAGGTAGGATCTTAGTTTGCCAACCAAGGGATCAAACCCACATCCTCTGGATAGCAAGGCAGAGTCTTCATCACTGGACCACCAGGGAGTCCCAATTACTATTGATTTAAGCCACTGATTCTATGGTAGTTTTTTTATTTGTTTTATAAAGGCAGCCTTAGGAAACATAACATAGGCTTCCATTTGAACTCCATTTCTCTCCTACCTTTACCTGCTGAAAGTCTATTTCTTCTTCAAGGATCAGCTCAAATACTACCCTAAGAGTTAAATTTGTACTAACATACCTACTGAAGAACCAAGTACCACTTAGAACATATGTATCTTGTATTTAGTATAGTTTCTTGCATAATAATATGAAAATAAAAACTAACACTTATGTCACACTTTAAAAATTATCTGTTATGATACACTAACCCTTCAGAGTTGGAAACACTCATATTATCTCTGTTCTACAAATGAAAAAACTAATCAGAGGAGTTGAACAACCCATCTAAACAGTCATAGCCAATTTGTGCCCACAGGCAGAGGGAGTTCCCACAACCGCTATGGATTTGGGTCTGGTAGTCTTCAGACCACCTATATCAGTCTTCTTTATTAAGAAGACCTAATCTTCTAGAGCCTCTTTTCAGCTAATGGTGGGCATAGTGTAAACAGCCAAAATATTTTTTAAATGGATTTTAATGGACTCCCAAGTTCTGAAATATGCGTGGAAGTTCAGATTCATGAAAAAGCACCATGTCTGGTGGATAGTGCACTATTATATTGGAAAATGCCTATTGAGTGGATGTGCTGAAGCTTTTGTTCCCTCTGCCCCACTTCTCCAGCTCTGCTCTTTCCAAATCTTCTGCCCAGGCTAGTACAGGATGCTTCTTTCAGGAGGAAACCTGAGCACAGTTCCGCGTAAGCAGAGGTAAGGAGGAACAGAAGAACTTTGCCATTGTGTCCCTAACCGAGAGAAATGAATAACACCTCCCTGGCTCCTTTCAAATCCGGGAAGCTTCACCAGCATAGATCACAGGCAATGAGAAAGAACTCATGTCTGAGGAGTAAACTTCCTCCTCAGAAATCTCCCCCATCATCTTCGGGAGATCACCAAGTCAGTGAAGGGGAGTGGGACTTCCACATTCCAGGGCGAAAAGGATGCTGAAGTTATATTCACAAGCTCTCCTGTTTCCTCTCCCTGTTATGGAACAGATGGAAAAGGATTAGGGCCCAAACAACTTTGTGTGTTGCCATAAGTTACACAAGACACCTGCTATTAGCAATCTCCTGGATGAATCAATGCCTTCACCCCAGTCAGAAGCACTGAAGACTGAACTTAATCTCTCTCCTTCTCGCTCTCATCTTTCAAGTGTCGTAAGTGTGGACTAGCTGAGGTTTTAATAAGATGTGCTCTTTCTGACTCCCGCCTTTTGGATCATGAAATGCTCTTAGTCCACGCCTTTGCCCCCAGAGGCCCCTGAACAGAATCAAATGGCAACAGCCTACAGGAACAGTATGTCTGCTCCCGCTTTTAGGGTCAAGCCAGTCTATATCTTTTGCTTTGTGCTTCGTGTGCATCTTTACAAACTGCTGAAAGCTGAGCTTGGAGCTGTGCCCAGCACATGCTGATATCAATCTACGCATTTGTGGCATGCCCTTCCTGGGCTGTGCTGTAAGGGTATTAGCATGAACAGAGTGTTTGGACAACTGCCTGGGAAGAAGTGAACTTCACCCCAGTTTCACCACTTCAGATATTGATTTGTCATGCTGCATCCGAATGACAGTCAGAAGGCAGGTTCTTGATTTTTCCCAACAGAAAAGTGTCTCCCTGTCAGGTAGGGCAATGAAATAAGGAAGTCGGTTTTGGATGATGGTCTTGGTCAAAGCCTTGAAGGACCACATTTGGCACATGGTTTTCCCTGGGTACCATCTGTTTATCCTTAAAAGCATCACTCACTCTCATCATCCTCCAAGAAGTTGCTCTTCCCCCTTGGTCGGCAGATAGCATTGAAAGCTCCCACATTTATGCTTCAATCAGTTCCACTAATTTACAATAACATGTTTCCTTCTCTGTCTCCACTGTAAGATTATCATCATCAATGATGTTGGTTCCCTACCCAAGTCCTTTAGGATCCCTTTAACCTGTTGGTGGGTGTACCCACCCACCCCCCAGGTGCTACGGGTATTTCAGATCCCACTTTTCACTTACAACTTTCTTCAGAGGCTTCCCCTTGGACTCCTGAAGCCTCTTATCCTTGGACAACCTGAGATTATGATGTATAAATTTCCCCTGCTTCCCCAGGGGCTCAGCAGTAACGAATCTGCCTACCAATGCAGGGGATGCAAGTTCAATCCCTGCTTCGGGAAGATTCCCTGGGAAAGGAAATGGCAACCCACTCCAGTATCCTTGCCTGGGAAATCCCATGGATATAGGAGCCTGGTGTGCTACAGTCCATGGTACTGCAAAGAGTCAGACATAACTTAACCACTAAATAGCAACAACAACATGAGCTCCCCCACCACGACTTCCCTCAAGTCTTGATTTGACAGCAGAGCCCAGGACAGATTCTGTGGTGCAATCTATGCTCTTGGCACCCACAAGGATTAGGCTAAAGTTAGACCTCATCTGAAACTACCTTCTGTATTGCTTCTTTTCCTTCTCTGTCTTGCTTTTCTCATTCTCTTACCTGAAAGCACACCATCACTCAATCACTTCTAATTAATTCCTTTCTTCAACTCTGATTCTAGGGAATTTTTTGACCTAAGCCTACAATCTCAATTAATTCTTACTACCACCCAACCAGAGGTAGGTATTAATATTCCATCTGGAAAAACTGAAGCTCAGGGGAAGTAAATAACTTTGCAATATATGTAACAAACACCTGTCACATACCAGGTGCTCAATAAATAGATATTAAATGAAATAATAATACCAAGTCTCCATTAACTCACCAAATGACCTTGGGCCCCAGACCAGTTATTGATCTGTGGTAGGATGGGATAACCTGAAGAAAACCAGAACTTGATAGGTAGACAAGTCCTCTAGGATAAATACTTAAAAGGAAATTCAGAAGACTTAGAGAAAGAAGGTAAGCCAAAAATGGGTGAAATGCAATGTTAGAGCCCTGGCAGAAGGTAGAAGAGATCTAGCCATAGGAAGCACAGTCCTAGATGGCATTTGAGAGTTCCTGAAGGTCTCAGCAGAGCCTTGAAAAGTCAGCGAGAAACTGCCTAGAAACCTAAGACAGAGCATCAGACTCAGAGGAATGAAGGAGAGACAATGTTTTCTGAAATGGCAGGGAACAGAGCTTAGTTATCACATAGCAGTCATGCTTAGCAAAGCACCTGGCATATCAATGGCAACAATAAATATTTGTGTAATAAACAGCTGAATGAGAGAAGGCTGCTGTATAAATTGAGTATGAGGCATGGTCATGAACTTGTGGTAAGACTCTAGTTACTAAACCTTAATGATCTGATTACACAGAACTGTCAGCCAAATTGACTTATTGCAGAGCTTCTCATCTCCTCTTATGCAAGGTCCTGAAGTTATCCCTAGAAAAGAATTGAAGCCAGATCATCTTACTGATGACTACTGCTGGAGGAAGTTTAATGGCTTCTGATTGGAAGTTTGGGTTAGGAAGCCAAGTGGGGGCATCCCAGTGGTAATCAGTTTCTTTCTCCGGGACTGGCCATAGTTCACTTGTTAATCTAGGTATGTGAAGCAGATGGATTTTCAGAATGTTACTTCTTCATGATGGATAATGAGATTTTTTTTTTGGTAGGTCGATTGAATTTTTAAAAATCTATTATTATTTATTATCCTACTATAGGATAATTGCTTTAAAGAATTTTATTGTTTTCTGTCAAACTTCAACATGAATCAGCCATAGGTATACATATATGTCCTCCCTTTTGAACCTCCCTCATCTCCCTCCCCGCCCCACCCCTCTACGTTGATACAGAGCCCCAGTTTGAGTTTCCTTAGCCATACAACAGATCCCCATTGGCTATTTATTTTACATATGGTAATGTAAGTTTCCATGTGACTCTCTCCATACGACTCACCCTCTCCTCGCCTCTCCCTGTGTCCATAAATCTATTCTCTATGACTATTTCTCCACTGCTGCCCTGGAAATAAACTCTTCGGTACCATTTTTCCAGATTCTGTATATATGCATTAGAATACAAAATTGCCTTTCTCTTTCTGACTCACTTCACTCTGTATAATAGGTTCTAGGTTCATCTACCTCATTAGAACTGACTCAAAGGCATTCCTTTTTATGGCTGAGTAATATCCCATTGTGCATATGTACCGCTACTTCTTTCTCCATTCATCTGTCAATGGACATCTAGGTGCTTCTGTGTTCTAGCTATTGTAAACAGTGCTGCAATGAGCAATGGGATACATGTGTCTGTTTTGATTCTGGTGTCCTTAGAGTATATGAGTGGGATTGCTGGGTCATACGGTGGTTTCATTCCTAGTTTTTTAAGGAATCTCTATCCCATCTTCCATTGTGGCTGTATCAATTTACATTCCCACCAACAATACAAGAGTGTTCGCTTTTCCTCACACACTCTCCAGCATTTGCTGTTTGTAGACCTTTTGATGATGGCCGTTCTGACTAGTGTGAAGTGATACCTCATTGTAGTTTTGATTTACATTTCTCTAATAATGAGCAATGTTGAGCATCTTTTCATGTGTTTTTTAGCCATCTGTATGTCTTCTTTGGAGAAATGTCTGTTTATATCTTTTTTCCCACTTTTTTATTGGGTTGTTTGTTTTTCTGGAATTGAGTTGTATGAGCTGCTTGTATATTTTGGAAATTAATCCTTTGTCAGTTGTTTCATTTGTTATTATTTTCTCCCATTCTGAGGGTTGTCTGTTCACCTTGCTTAGTGTTTCCTTTGCTGTGCAAAAGCTTTCAAGTTTAACCAGGTCCCACTTGCTTACTTTTGTTTTTATTTCCATTACTCTAGGAGGTGGGTGATAGAGGATCTTGATTTGATTTATGTTATCCAGTGTTCTGCTTATGTTTTCCTCTTAAGAGTTTTCTAGTTTCTGGCCTTACATTTAGGTCTTCAATCCATTTTGAGTTTATCTTTGTATATGGTGTTAGGAAGTGTCCTAATTTCATTCTTTTACATTTAGTTGTCCAATTTTCCCAGCACCATTAATTGAAGAGGTCGTCTTTGCCTCATTGTGTATTCTTGATCTTGCCTCCGTTGTTAAACATAAGATAGCTATAGGTGCATGGGTTTATTTCTGGGCTTTCTATCTTGTTCCATTGGTCTATATTTCTGTTTTTGTGCCAGTACCATACTGTCTTGATGACTGTAGCTTTGTAGTATAATCTGAAGTCAGGAAGCTTAATTCCTCCATCTCTATTCTTCTCTGCTTTAGCTATTTGAGGTCTTTTGTGTTTTCTATGAATTGTGAAATTATTGTTCTAGTCTTGTGCAAAATTTCATTGGTAATTTGATAAGAACTGCATTGAATCTGTACACTGTGTTTGGTAGTATCCTTTTCACAATATTGATTCTTCCTACCCAGGAACGTGGAATCTCTCTCCATCTGTTTATGTCATCTTTGATTTCTTTCATTAGTGTCTTATAATTTTCTGTATTTAGTTCTTTTGTCCTCTTAGGTAAGTTTATTTGTAGAGATTTAGTTTTTTTGTTGCAATGGTGAATGGGATTGCTTTCTTAATTTCTCTGTCTGATTTTTCATTGTTAGTATATGGAAATGCAAGTGATTTCTGTATATTGATTTTTGTATCCTGCAACTTTGCTAAATTCACTGATTAGCTCTAGTAATTTTCTGATACTATCTTTAGGGTTTTCTTGCACAGTATCAAGCCATATGCAAACAATGAGAGCTTTACTTCTTCTTTGCCAGTCTGGATTTCTTTTATTTATATTTCTTCTCTGATTGTTGTAGCTAGGACTCCCAGAACTATGTTGAATAATAGTGGTGAAAGTGGACACCCTTGTCTTGTTTCTAATCTTAGGGGGAATGCTTTCAGTTTTACACCACGTAGGCTTATCATATGTGGCCTTTACTATGTTGAGGTAGATTCCTTCTATGCTCATTTTCGGAAGAGTTTTAATCATAAATGGGTACTGAACTTTGTCAAAGGCTTCTTCTGCATCGATTGAGATGATACGGTTTTTATCTTTCAATTTGTTAATATGGTGTATTACCTTGATTGATTTGCATATATTAAAGAATCCTTGATCCCTGGAATAAATCTAACTTGATCATGGTGTATGAGCTTTTGGATGTGTTGCTGAATTCTGTTTGCTAAAATTTTGTTGAGGATTTTTGCATCTATGTTCATCAGTGATATTGGCCTGTAGTTTTCTTTTTTGTTGTTGTTGTCTTTGCCTGGTTTTGGTATTGGCTGTTGAGTTTGGAAGTATTCCTTCCCCTGTAACTATTGGAAAGAGTTTTAGAAGGACAAGCATTAGCTCTTCTCTGAATGTTTGATAGAATTCTCCTGTGAAGCCATCTGGTCCTGGGCTTTTGCTTTTTGGGAGATTTTTGATCACAGCTTTAATTTCAGTGCTTGTAATTAGGTTGCTCATAATTCCTTTTTCTTCCTGGTTCAGTCCTGGAAGATTGAACTTTTCTAAGAATCTGTCCATTTCTTCGAGGTTATCCATTTTATTGCCATATGGCTGCTCATAATAGTCTCTTATAATCCTTTGTATTTCTAGATTGTCTGTTGTAACCGCTCCTTTTTCATTTCTAATTTTGTTGATTTGATTCTTCTCTCTTTTTTCCTTTGTGAGTCTGGCTAAAGGTTTGTCAATTTTATTTATCTTCTCAAAGAACCACCTTTTAGTTTTATTAATCTTTACTATTGTTTCTTTCATTTCTTTTTCATTTATTTCTGCTCAGATCTTTATGATTCCTTTCCTTCTACTAATTTTGGTGTTGTTTTTTGTTGTTGTTCTTTTTCCAGTTGTTTTAGGTGTAAAGTTAGGTTGTCTATTTGATGTTTTTCTTGTTTCTTGATGTAAGATTGTGTTGCTATAAATTTCCCTTTTAAAAGTACTTTTGCTGTATCCCATAGGTTTTGAGTTGTGTTTTCATTGTCATTTGTGTCTAGAAAGTTTTTTATTTACCTTTTGATTTTGATTTCTTCATATCTTCCCTGGTGGCTCAGAGGTTAAAGCGTCTGCCTCCAATGCGGGAGACCTGGGTTCGATCCCTGGGTTGGGAAGATCCCCTGGAGAAGGAAATGGCAACCCACCCAGTATTCTTGCTTGGAGAATCTCATGGACTGAGGAGCCTGGTGGGCTGCAGTCCATGGGGTCACAAAGAGTCGGACACGACTCAGTGACTCTACTTACTTACTTTGATTTCTTCAGTAATCTGTTGGTTATTTAGAAACATGTTGGTTAATGTCCATGTGTTTTTGTCCCTTACAATTTTTTTCCTTGTAATTGATATCCAGTCACACAGCGTTGTGATCAGAGAAGATGACTGACATGATTTCCATTTTCTTAAATTTACTGAGGTTTGATTTGTGACCCAAGGTGTGGTCTATCCTAGAGAACGTTCCATGTGCACTTGAGAAGAAGGTGTATTCTTCTGCATTTCAATGGAATGTCCTGAAGATATCAGTTAGGTCCATCTCATCTACTCTATCATTTAAGACTTGTGTTTCCTTATTAATTTTCTGTTTTGATGATCTGTCCATTGGTGTAAGTGAGGCATTAAAATCCCCTACCCTTATTGTGTTACTGTCAATTTCTCCTTTTATGTCTGTTTGTGTTTGTCTCCTGTATTGAGGTGCTCTTGTGTTGGGTGCATAGATACTTACAGTTATGTCTTCCTCTGGGACTGATCGCTTGATAATTATGTAGTGTCCTTCCTTATCTCTTATAATCTTTTTTATTTTAAGGTCTGTTTTGTCTAATATGAGGATTGCTGCTCCAGCTTTCTTTTGCTTCCCATTTGTATGGAATATGTTTTTCCATCCTCTTATTTTCAGTCTATCTGTGTCCTAAGGTCTGAAGTGGGTTTGTTATAGACAGCATATATATAGGACTTGTTTTTTTTTCCATTCAGCCAGTCTCTGTCTTTTGGTTGGAACATTTAATCCATTTACGTTTAAAGTAGTTATTGATATATATGTTCCTATTGCTGTTTTCTTAATTGTTTGAATTTTGTACATCATTTTTCTTCTCTTGTATTTATTGACTATATAAGTCCCTTTAACATTTGTTGTAAAGCTGGTTTGGTGGTACTCAATTCTCTTAACTTTTGCTTTCTAAAAAGCTTTTTATTTCTCCATGAATTTTGAATGAGATCCTTATTGGGTACTGTAATCTTGGTTGTAGAATTTTCTGTTTCAGTACTTTAAATATATCCTGCCATTCCCTTCTGGCTTGCAGACTTTCTGCTGAAAAAATTCAGCTATTAAGCATTTGGGGCTTCTCTTGTATGTTACTTGTTGCTTTTCCCTTGCTGCTTTTAATATTTTTTCATTGTTTTCAGTTTTTGTTAGTTTGATTAGTATCTGTCTTGGTGTGTTTCTCCTTGGGTTTATCCTGTATGGGACTCTTTGTGCCTCTTGGACTTGATTGACTATTTCCTTTAACATGTTGGGGAAATTTTCAACTATAAACTCTTCAAAAAAATTTCTCATACCCTTTATTTTTCTCTTCTTCTTCTGGGACCCCTATAATTTGAAGGCTGGTGAATTTTATATTCTCCCAGGTGTATCTGAGACTATCCTCAGTTCTTTTCATTCTTTTTACTTTATTCTGCTCTTCAGAAGGTATTTCCACAATTTATCTTCTTGATTCATTCTTCTGCTTCAGGTATTCTGCTATTTATTCCTTCTAGAGTATTTTTAATATGAGTAATTGTGTTGTTTTTCTCTGTGTGTTTGTTCTTTAATTCTTCTAGGTCTTTGTTAATTGATTCTTACATTTTCTCTATTTTGTTTTCAAGGTTTTTGATGATCTTTACTATCATTATTTTGAATTCTTTTTCAGTTTGCCTATTTCCTCTTCATTTATTTGGACATCTGTGTTTCTAGGTTGTTCCTTCACTTATATAATATTTCTCTGTCTTTTCATTATTTTTTTTTAACTTACTGTGTTTGAGGTCTCCTTTTACCAGGTTTCAGGGTTAAATTCTTTCTTCCTTTTCCTTTCTGCCCTCCTAAGTTTGGGCCAGTGGTTTGTGTAAGCTTATAGGGTGAGATTTGCACTGAGTTTTATAGGGTGAGATTTGCACTGAGTTTTTTGTTTGTTTTTCCTCAAATGTGCAAGGCTGAATAAGGTTTAATCCTGTCTGCTGATGATTGGATTTATATTTTTGTTTTGTTTTGTTGTTTGGATGAGGTGTCCTACACAGGGTGCTACTGGTGGTTGGGTGATGCCAGGTCTTGTATTCATGTGGTTTCCTTCGTGTGAGTCCTCACTGTTTGATCCTCCCTAGGGATAGTGGTAGTCTAGGGTCTTGGAGCCAGTGTTCCCACTCCAAAGGTTCAGGGCTTGACCTCTTAGCAGTCCTAATTTTCTCAAAGAAAGGCAATGCCAGAGAATGCTCGGGCTGCCTCACAGTTTCACTTGTCTCACATGCTAGCGAAGTAATACTCAAAAGTATCAAGCCAGGCTTCAACAATAGTGAACCGTGAACTTCCAGATCTTCAAGCTGCTTTTAGAAAAGGCAGAGGAACCAGAGAACAAATTGCCAACAACCGCTGGAATTTTAAAAAAGCAAGAGAGTTCCAGAAAAACATTTATTTCTGCTTTATTGACTATGCCAAAGCCTTTGACTATGTGGATCTCCACAACCGTGAAAATTCTTAAGGAGAAGGGAATACCAGACCACCTGACCTGCCTCTTGAGAAATCTGTATGCAGGTCAGGAAGCAACAGTTAGAACTGGACATGCAACAACACACTGATTCCAAATAGGGAAAGGAGTACCTCAAGGCTTATCTTATCACTCTGCTTATTTAACTTATACACAGAGTACATCATGAGAAACACTGGGCTGGATGAAGCACAAGCTGGAATCAAGATTGCTGACAGAAATATCAGTAACCTCAGATATGCAGATAACACCACCTTTATGGCAGAAAGTGAAGAAGAACCAAAGAAACTCTTGATGAAAGTGAAAGAGGAGAGTGAAAAAGCTGGCTTAAACCTCAACATTCAGAAAATGAAGATCATGGCATCTAGTCCCATCACTTCGTGGCAAACAGTTGGAGAAACAGTGGAAACAGTGAAAGGCTTTATTTTTTCAGGCTCCAAATCACTGTAGTTGGTGACTGCAGCCATGAAATTAAAAAATGCTTATCCTTGAAAGAAAAGTTAATGACCAAGCTAGATAGCATATTAAAAAGCAAAGACATTACTTTACCAACAAAGGCCCATCTAGTCAAGGCTATGGTTTTTCCAGTAGTCATGTATGGATGTGAGATTTGGACTATAAAGAAAGCTGAGTGCTGAAGAATTGATGCTTTTGAACTGTGGTGTTGGAGAAGACTCTTGAAGAGTCCCTTGGATTGCAAGGAGATCAAAATATTCGATCCTAAAAGAAATCAGTCCTGAATATTCATTGAAAGGACTGATGTTGAAACTGAAACTCCAATACTTTGGCCACCTGATGGGAAGAACTGACTCATTTGAAAAGACCCTGATGTTGGGAAAGATTGAAGGTGGGAGGAGAAGGGGACAATGAGGATAAGATGGTTGGATGGCATCACTGACTCAATGGACATGAATTTGAGCAAACTCCAGGAGTTGGTGATGGACAGAGATGCCTGCTGTGCTGCAGTCCAAGGGGTTGCAAAGAGTTGGACACGACTGAGCAACTGAACTGAAGTGAACCGAATCTTCTCAAATCTTGAATGCAATGTTCAGAGCAACATTGATGTTGTGACAGTCTGCTCAAGCCACCACTAGAGGGATGGTTTTTGCCCACACAGGTTCCAGGACAGCCTTTTCCAAGTCTCTGAGGACGGAGGTTTCTTCCAGGTCTTTCACTTGTCACAGAGCCACTGGCAAACCACACGTAGGAAGAAGGTCAAATTCAAGCAGAGCTCCAATCTTGCCAGATTTGATGTTTGCTACAAGTGGGGATTTCTAAGGCACTTTTTCTGAAAAGTTTGAAATAGCTTTACTCAAGATGTCTCTGACTTTTATTCCACACCTCTCAAGTCTTTATTTCTGAGACTGAATCCTTGCAAAGGACCACAAAGCCTCTTCTCACAGTGTAAGTTTCCTTCAGCATATGAAGAAGCTAAAGAAATGTGCCATCCCAACCTCAAGCTTTCTTTTTATTCTTTGCAAAAGGGAAACAGAATGATCAGTCTTTCACTCTTGCAGACCCCAAATGAGGGGCCTTCTCATATGGAACTGAACTTGTTTACAATACCTCCATTGGTATGGACTGCTTTTGCCCATATCCTTGACATTCAGCATGTGTCAGCTCCACTGCACAGCTTTTTTTGTTCTTAGCACCCTGATCCTACTTCCAAACTGGATTAGGTCTGAACTCTCTATAGAAATCCCCTCTGCTTATTTCTTCCATAGTACTTAATTTCTCACATTAAAATCTTCTTTTCCCTCTTTCTTCATATATATCTTTCTTCCCACTAGATTTTTAAATCCTTAAGGAGAAATGTCTTTTTCTGTTTCCAAATTGATACACATGAAGGCCAGTACATTATAAACGTTCTCTGTTTATTGAGTGAGTAAATAATGAACACTGTGAAAACTTGAGAATGCATGGTAAATGGATGGAGCCATAAGAAATTTTCCTATTCTAATTGCCATTCATATATAATTTTATAGATAAAAATGCTTTGGAATTAAAAGGAAAGTTTAGTAAATATTTAGAAATCAGAAATAGTAGTTGGGCTTATGTAATAAAATCCAATTGTCTGATATCATAATCATTTCAGATTTTAATTCAGTTCAATAAAACCTTATTGAGGAATGATCTGGAAATATTTTCCAAGGACAGTTGCACAGATTATAAGAGAAAAAATGAGAAGGGGAGAGAACAGAGAGGTAGCTTAGGACCAGATGCATTACACCCTTAGCCATCCCAGTCAAAGCAAATTAAAATCACAGGAAAATTTATTTAAAAAGGACTTATTTGCCACAAAGTATGCAATAACAATTAATGCTGAAGTATGGGGTTAGACGGTATATAATATCTCATGGAAAAAAACCCAAACCAATATTGTTGGCACCATGAAGAAATATCCTAAATCTCTTTTTGGATTTCTGGACCCAATTTCAATGTGTGTGTGTGTGTGTGTGTGTATTGAGGTAGAAGGGGGAACATTTCCACACCACCACCAAGCAATTCTCAGGACACCAGCTGAGTGTCTACAATTTAACTCCATTCCAGCACACTAACTACCTGTACACAGCATCAGATTCCACAGGAGAAGAGTTGAGTCCTGCAAGACTGTACTCCTCCCCACCATTCCAGACCTCAGTTACAAGGCCAGGCTATTACCTGTGCTTCTGACCAACTAGCTGTTGGATCAGAAGTTCCTACAATCTTCTTCTGGTGTTCCATTAATTTGCTAGAGCAGCTCAGAGAACTAAAACAACCCATTGATTCACTTGATTACTGGTTTATTATAAAAGGATACAAGAACAGCCAAATAAAAGAGATGCCAAGAGCAAGGTATGGGGGAAAGGGTCCCAAGCTTCTACGCTTTCAGAGAGGGCTGCTCTTCCCAACACTCCAGAGGTTCATCAACCCAGGAATCAGAAGAGATTTGCTGCTGCTAAGTCACTTCAGTCGTGTCCAACTCTGTGTGACCCCAAAGATGGCAGCCCACCAGCCTTCCCCGTCCTTGGGATTCTCCAGGCAAAAACACTGGAGTGGGTTGCCATTTCCTTCTCTAATGCATGAAAGTGAAAAGTGAAAGTGAAGAGGTTCAGTCGTGTGACTTGTAGAAACTCCCTGGACTGCAGTCCACCAGGCTTCTCCATCCATGGGATTTTCCAGGCAAGAGTACTGGAGTGGGATGCCATTGTCTTCTCCTAGATTTAGTCAAGTTGTTTAAAAGCTTATATAAATTATGAGTGAAGATGACCAACTCTTGCTGGTCACCATAAAGGTCAAAGCTAGTGTCCCAAAGTTAATGGGAGAAGAATGTTTATTGCTGACATTTGCATGGTGTTTGCTGTGCTCTGGGCACTGATCTAAGTGCTTTCTGTGCAGTAGATCTTTTAATCTTCACAACAATCCTATGGTGTGGATACTAGCGTTACTAGCTCCATTTTGCAGAGAGGTTAAGGAATTTGCCTAAAATCACACAGCTAACAAGAAGAACAATATCTAAGCTTAGGAAGTTTGTTCACAGAGGCTGAGCAATACTAACTTGGAAGACTGAGCTAACACTTAGGAAGAAATTATTGAACTAAAAAGTTGTTCAGTTCCATCGCTCAGTCATATCTGATTCCTTGCGAGCCCATGAAATCGCAGCACGCCAGGCCTCCCTGTCTATCATCAACTCCTGGAGTCTACCCAAACCCATGTCCATAAAGTTGGTGATGCCATCCAGCCATCTCATCCTCTGTCGTCCCCTTCTCCTCCTGCCCCCAATCCTTCCCAGCATTAGGGTCTTTTCCAATGAGTCAACTCTTCACATGAGGTGGCCAAAATATTGGAGCTTCAGCTTCAACATCAGTCCTGCCAATGAACAACCAAGACTGATCTCCTTTAGGATGGACTGGTTTGATCTCCTTGCAGTCCAAGGGACTCTCAAGAGTCTTCTCCAACACCACAGTTCAAAAGCATCAATTCTTCGAGGATAGTAATAATAATACTGCTTGGAGAACTGTTGGATGCAAGCAAATAAGGTGCCTACTCTCATGGAGCTCAAGTTCTAGACAAGCAGAGTTCAAGCAAGAAGCAATCATATAAGCAAAACATTTCGAGAAACTATATGGGAGAAGTAAACTCAGGTAAAGACATGAGAATGGCAGTGACTACCTTAGCTTGTGTGTTCAAGAGAGGCTGTTTAATTAGGTGACACCAAAGCTGATTTCTAAATGGTAAGGTGTCAGGAAGACAGTTACCAGGGAAAGCAAGTATGTTCAGAGGCAGGGATAAACTCGACCTTTTAGAATCTCTGAACAGGCTGACACAGGGAGGGTGCTACAATATTGGGTCTGAAAGGTGGGCAGAGATCATATAATGTATGCTTTGGAAACCAGAATAAAGAGTTTGATAGGAAAGCACAAGAGACATGTTCACAGATGCATATATTCCTCAGTGTGTGTGTAGTGTGGTATGTACATGTTCTTTTGTAAGCTTTGGGATAGAACTTTGTTTTCTTTTTCATATGTAAAAATAATAGCATAATAAGAACCTACGTAATATTGCCCCTTAAGAGAGAAAACACTTTAAAAAAAAAAAGACTTAAATCCATTTCATCTCCCTCGTGAACTCATTACTATAACTTTTTTCCTCCTGTCTTTTCTTCCATCCTTCCAATACATAATCCCTAAACTGAATTTGGTGACTTTCATTGCCATTCTTGTCTTTATTGTTTTTCATTATGCTTTCAAAGCATACCCACGAATCCTTGAATAATTACAATACTGTGTAGTGAATTTTTAACATTTTCATACATCATGTTGCATGTTTCCTGCAACTCTTTCTTTCTGTTATATTTGTAAGATTTACCTATGAATGTGTAATCCATGGTGTAGACATACAACTTTTTTTTTTTAATTCTGCCAATGGATATGTTGGTTATTTCAAAATGTTCACTATCCCAAAATACTATAATGAGCATTCTGCTGCTGCTGCTAAGTCGCTTCAGTCGTGTCTGACTCTGTGCGACCCCAGAGACGGCAGCCCACCAGGCTCCGCTGTCCCTGGGATTCTCCAGGCAGGAACACTGGAGTGGGTTGCCATTTCCTTCTCCAATGAGTATTCTGGTACAGGTTATTATTTGAGAGGTGATTGAAGGCAGTGCTTCCCAATCTTCCTACAAGCATTTTTAAATATAACAGTTCAGAGGAGAGAGCCCATCTGGCTAGGGGGATGAGTGTCTCAGCCTACCTGTAACCCATTAAGGCATAAGCCGTAATTTCCCTTTGCTTAATCTATCAATTACTGAAAGAGCTATTTAAAAAATCACCATTTGTAAGCATTGAATTGTCACTATCTGTTTTCCATGTTCTGTGCTCTGATAATAGATTCATTGACATTTAGAATTTTTATATCTTCTTGAATTGCTGTTTATCACTAGACTGTGATCCACTTTGTCATTAAAGATTTTGGCAGCAGGAGGGATGTAACCTGAATCTTGTCTTAAAATGATTTTGCTGGCTGCTTTATGGAGAAAAACAAAAGGAGGAAAGATGGGGATTGATCCGGAAGCTCCTAAAGCCATCTAGGCAGAGACATACCGGCAGCTTAAACTCAATAGCTGTCCTGAAGATGAAGACAACCTCAGATCTGTCTTGCGTTTTGGGTTGACAGAATTTTCTGATTAATTAGATGTGAATGTGAACATAAGAGACAGACCTAAGATCATAATTTGATTTTTGACTTGTTCAGCTGACTGAAAGATGGCAGTGTCCTTGTCTTCTGAAAAGCATACTGGTACCATAAATTTTCTAAAATTGATTGTAACAGTATTTCCATGCTGCTTTAGAGCTTCCCTGGTGTCTCAGATGGTAAAGAATCTGCCTGCAATGAAAGAGACCGGGGCTCAATACCTGGCTTGGGCAGATTGCCTAGAGAAGGGAATGGCAACCTGCTCCAGTATCCTTGCCTGGAAAATTCCATGGACAGAGGAGCATGGTGGGCTACAGTCCATGGGTTCATAAAGAGTCTGACGTGACTGAGTGACTAACACTTTCACTTTCTTTAGAGTCTTTAATTCCCTACCTTGTATCTGGTTATGTTTCCATGATTTCCTTTGCCAAGTGTGTGTGTCACAGTCTCATAGAAGAGACGCCTCTGTCCTGGTAAGCCAGTCTTTCTGCATCACTGTGTGTTCACCAGCCAGAAGGTCTTTGAACCTGTCCTTTTGGGGGTTTATGGAGGCTTCCATTACATGACTTGGCATGATTGATTAATTATTGGTCATTGTTAATTGGTTCAACCTCCAGCCTCTCTCCCCTCCCCAGAGGTGAGAAGGATGGGATTGAAAGTCCACCTGCTAAACACAAGGTTGGTTCCTCTTTAGGTGATTTAGGAGCAACCCAAAAGTCAACTCATTAACTTAACAAAAGGCATATTTACCACTCTCCTGATTAAGAAATATTAAGGGTTTTAGGTGGTGTGTGCTAGAAAGGGATGATACCAAATATATGTTTCTTGTTATAGGTCATAAGATGTCACAGTCTTTAAACTCCACAAGAAGTGATTAAAGTTAAATAGCCGTTGTTGGTTTGTTTGTTTTTAGCGACAGTTAGGTATTTAGTTATTGTGCCTTAAGTCTTCCTGCATATTCTCTGTTTTACAAATGTAAAAACTGGTATTAGGAAAACAGTGAAATGAGGATTCACTAAACCAGGTGTTTCTAAGATGTTCAGCTCTCCCTCTATGCAGCATCTCACTCTCCTGTCCTGAAGGAAACCTTGAAACCTCAGCAGCCTTGGTTCTGGGTGCATGTGTGTCTGCGTGCGTGTTCAGTCTTGTCTGAGTCTTTGTGATCCGATGGATGGTAGCCCACCAGGCTCCTCTCATCATGCAGTTTTCCAGGCTAGAATACTGGAGTAGGTTGCCATTTCCTCCTCCAGCTTGGTTCTATTAAGAGGGGGAAAAAAAAAAACTCCAAAACCAAGACACACAGAGATAGATATTGCTCCAAAACCAGTAAATGATAGCAGTTGGATTCAATTTTAGTTTCATCTCCTTCCAAGTCCAGGGGTTTTCTCACCCTTCCATGACATGTATGCCTTTTTATTTAATCCTGGAAAATGTAGGAAAGGACTGGTTTTATTTTTTTAACCCAATGGTATCACTGGTCCATACTTTTGCTCTCTTCCCTAAATACTGAGTCAAGAATTTCTGTCTTTCCCTTCATTTCTGGTGTATTGCCCTCCATAAGATAAACTAGATTACTTTGAAAAGAGTCACTGTGATTTCTTTGGGATCTCTTTTATGGGACCTGCCTGCCTGGAGGCTGGCCACTTTCCTCCCTGAAGTAAGCTGACCGCCATAGATGGCATCTTTGAGAGGAATGCCCTCAGGCTCCACCACTGTATTTGTGACTGGGCTGGTCAGTTTAATTCAGCAGGAAAGAGGAAAGTTTTATTTTGTATACAGTTTAAGCCATACTGCATACTCTGACCTTGCTTTGTCAGTAACAAAGTCAATATGTCAGTTCTTATTTGTATCTCTGTGTTTCAGTAAATTCAGCATCCAGAGAGAGAAAGGCAATGCCAGTAGTAAAGTAGACTCGGGTGGTCATCAGACATCCACTGTTTTTATTTTTATTTTATTTTTTTTTTTATATT
>SJXQ01010425.1:166963-192482 GCA_006408695.1 Aepyceros melampus
TGGGACTGATGCACGGGGATAATCCAGAGAGAGGGTGTGGGGCGGGAGGGTGGAGGTGGGGGTCGGGATTGGGAGTTCATGTACACTCATGGCTAATTCATGTCAATGTGTAACAAAATGAATACAATATTGTAAAGCAAAACAAACTAAAAAATAAAAATTAATTAAAGAAAAAAAAAAAGAAGAGATTGAGAAATCAGAAAACAAGAACTAAGTGAAATGAAGTGGGAGGAATGAAAATAAAATAGAAAAAGAGAAACAAACTAGATAAAAGTAAAAGATCATCATATACTCTAGTTCTTTTTAAAACATGGTTGCTCTTTAGAAACTTATCTGGAGCTCTGGAGAAAAAAAGCAATAGCTGGGCAAATGTAATGTTCAAAACAATTCCAAGGTAATTCTGAAATTCTGATATGATTCAGGATTTTAAAAATGATTACAGGTTTTCCTATTAAATGATAATTTTGGTGATATAGAATTCTATTATTTTTTTGTTGACCAATCATGATACAATGGTATTAAGTGAGGAATAGTTACATAATAATACTAGTAAAATATATTTACCAGTTTTCACAATCAATAGCCAGACCTCCCCAAGAAAAATTTTCATTTACAAGCTATATGAGAGCATAGTTAATATAACAATATAAAATAAGATAAAATTTGGGGAGTCAAGCAGAGTGATGTGGTAAGTGGAAGTGCATACAAGCACGTATTTTCATCAGATCAGACAGTCTATCTCTTTTGATTGGTGCATTTAATCCATTTATATTTAAGGCAGTTATTGATATATATTGATATATATAATTCTATTTGTTGCTATTCAGTTGCTCAATTGTTTCTGCCTCTGCAACCCCATGGACTACACCATGCCAGGCTTCCCTGTCCTTCACCATCTCCTGGAGTTTGCTCAAACAGATGTCCAGTGAGTGATGATGCCATCCAACCATTTCATCCTCTGTTACCCGCTTCTTCTCCTGCCCTCAGTCTACCCAACATCAAGGTCTTTTCCATTGAGTTGGCAGTTTGCATCAGGCAGCCAAAGTATTGGAGCTTCAGCTTCAGCATCAGTTCTTCCAATGGATATTCAGGGTTGATTTCCCTTAGGGTTGACTGCTTTGATCTCCTTGCTGTTCAAGTCTCCCAAGAGTCTTCTCCAGCACCACAGTTTGGAGTCATCAAATCTTCAGTACTCAGCATTTTTTGTGGTCCAACTTTCACATCTGTACATGACTATAGGAAAAACCACCGCTTTGACTATATGGACCTTTGTTGGCAAAGTGATGTCTCTACTTTTTAATACACTGTCTAGGTTTGTCATAGCTTTCTTCCAAGGAGGAAGCGTCTTTTAATTTCATGGCTGCAGTCATCATCTGCAGTGATTTTGGAGTGCAGAAAAATAAAATCTGTCACTATTTCCATTTTTTCCCCAAATATTTTTCATGAGGTGATGGAACAAGATGCCATGATCTTAAGTTTTTTGAATGTTAAGTTTTAAGCCAGCTTTTTCACTCTCCTTTTTCACCTTCATCAAGAAGCTCTTTAGTTCCTCTTCATTTTGTGCCATTAGGGTCATTATCACCTGCATATCTGAAGTTATTGATATTTCTCCCAGCATTCTAGTTTCCAGCTTGAGTTTCATCCGTCTAGCATTTCACATGATCTCCTCTTCATATGCTAATAAGCAAGGTGAGAGTGTACAGCCTTGACATACTCCTTTCCCAATTTTGAACCAGTTCGTTGTTCAATTTAAGATACTATTGACTCTTGACCTGCATACAGGTCTTTCAGAATGCAGATAACATGGCCTGGTATTCCAATGTCTTTAAGAATCTGCTGTAATCATTTTAGTTCAGTCACTCAGTGGTGTCCGACTCCTTGTAACCCAATGGATGGTAGCACACCAGGCTTCCCTGTCCATCACTAAATCCCGGAGTCTGCTCAAACTCATATCCTTTAGTTGGTGATGCCATCCAACCATCTCATCCTCTGTTGCCTCTCCTCCTGCCTTCAGTCTTTCCCAGCATCAGGGTTTCTTTTCCAGTGACTGAGTTCTTCACATCCAGTGGCCAAAGTATTGGAGTTTCAGCTTCAGCATCAGTCCTTCCAATGAATCAGTTCATTGATTTCCTTCAGGGATTGACTGATTAGATCTCCTGGCAGTTGAAGGGACTCTTAAGAGTCTTCTCCAGCACCATAGTTCAAAGGCATTAATTCTTCCATATTCAGCCTTCTTTATGGTCCAATTCTCACATACATTACATGACTATTGGAAAAAACATATCTTTGCCTATACGGACCTTTGTTGGCAAAGTAATGTCTCTGCTTTTTAATATGCTATCTAGGTTGATCATTGCTCTTCTTCCAAGGAACATCTGTCTTTTAATTTCATGACCTCAGTCACCATCTGTAGTGATTTTGGAACACAAGAAAATAAAGTCTGTCGTTTTTTCCATTGTGTCTCCATCTGTTTGCCATGAAGTGATAGGACCGGATGCCATGATATTAGTTTTTTGAATATTGAGTTTTAAGCCAGCTTTTTCTACTCTCCTCTTTCACTTCCACCAAGAGGCTCCCCAGTTCCTCTTTGCTTTCTGCCATAAAGGTGGTGTCATCTACATATCTTAGGCTATTTACATATCTCTTGGCAATCTTAATTCTAGCTTTGTGCTTCATCCAGCCTGGCATTTTGCATGATGTATTCTGCATATAAGTTAAATAAGCAGGGTGAAAATATGCAGTCTTGACATACTCCTTTCCCAAGTTGGAACCAGTCTATTGTTCTATGTCTAATTTTAATTGTTGCTTTTTGACCTGTATACAGTTTTTTCAGGAGTCAGGTCAGATAGTCTGTTATTCCCATCTATTGAAGAATTTTCCACAGTTTGTTGTGATCTACATAATGAAAGGCTTTGACATAGTCAATGATGCAGAAGCAGATGTTTTGTGGAACACTCTTGCTTTTTCTATGATCCAATGGATGTTGGCAATTTGGTCTCTGGTTCCTCTCTCTTTTCTAAATCTAGCATAAACAACTGGAAGTTCTCAGTTCACATACTGTTGAAGCTTCGCTTGGAAAATTTTGAGCATTACTTTGCTAAGTATTCAGTTCAGTTCAGTTGCTCAGTCGTGTCCGACTCTTTGTGACCCCATGAATCGCAGCACGCCAGGCCTCCCTGTCCATCACCAACTCCCGGAGTTCACCCAGACCCATGCCCATGGAGTCAGTGACGCCATCCAGCCATCTCATCCTCGGTCGTCCCCTTCTCCTCCTGCCCCCAATCCCTCCCAGCATCAGGGTCTTTTCCAATGAGTCAACTCTTAACATGAGGTGGCCAAAGTACTGGAGCTTCAGCTTCAGCATCATTCCTTCCAAAGAAATCCCAGAGCCGATCTCCCTCAGAATGGACTGGTTGGATCTCCTTGCAGTCCAAGGGACTCTCAAGAGTCTTCTCCAACACCACAGTTCAAAAGCATCAATTCTTTGGTGCTCAGCCTTCTTTACAGTCCAACTCTTACATCCATACATGACCACAGGAAAAACCATAGCCTTGACTAGATGGACCTTAGTTGGCAAAGTAATGTCTCTGCTTTTGAATATGCTATGTAGACTGGACATAATAGAGCTTCTCTATTTGGGCTGCAAAAAATATAATCAGTCTGATTTTGGTATTCACCAACCTGTGATTTCATGTGTAGAGTTGTCTCTTGTGTTTTTGGAAGAAGGTATTTGCTATAACTAGTGCATTCTCTTGGCAAAACTCTGTTAGCCTTGTGCCCTGCTTATTTTGTGCTACAAGGTCAAACCTGTGTGTTATTCCAGGTATCTCTTGACTTCCTACTTTTGCATTCCAGTCCCCTATGATAAAAAAGGATATTTTCTTGATAATTATTTCACCATTTTCTTAATTGTTTTAGGTTCAGGAGGAGAAGGGGATGACAGAGGATGAGATGGTTGGATGTGTTCATTGACTTGATGGATATAAGTCTGAGCAAGCTCCAGGAATTTGAGATGGACAAGGAAGCCTGGCGTACTGAAGTCCATGGAGTTACAAAGAGGCACCTCTGAGTGCGTGAAATGAACTATTTTCTGTAGGCCTTTTCCTTCTCCTGTGTTCTTTGTGTAGAAAAGTTCCTTTGACATTTGTAAAGCTGGTTGGGTGGTGCTGAATTCTCTTTACTTTTGCTTGTCTGGAAAGCTTTTGATTTCTTCATCAAATCTGAATGAGTCTTGTTGGATAGAGTATTCTTGGTTGTAGGTCCGTCCCTTTCATCACTTTAAACATATTGTGCCATTCCCTTCTTGCTTGTGAGATTTCTGTTGAGAAACCAGCCAATAGCCTGATGGGAGTTCACTTGTATGTTGTCATTTTCCCTATTGATTTTAATATTTTATATTTGTCTTTAATTTTGTCACCTCGGCTACTCTGCATCTTGGTGTATTTCTTCTTGGGTTTATCCTACATGGAGCTATCTGTGCTTCCTGGAGTTGGCTGACTATTTCCTTCCCCATGGTAGGGAAGTTTTTAGCTATTATTTCTTCAAATATTTTCTCAGGTCCTTTATCTCTCTTTTCTCTTTCTGGGACCCAATAATGCAAATGTTGGTGCATTTAATATTGTCCCTGAGGTCTCTTAGGCTGTCTTCATTTTTTTTTTTTCATTCTTTTGTCTATATTCTGTTGTATGGCAGTGATTTCCACCATTCTGCCTCCAAGTCATTTATTCATTATTCTGCCTCAGTTATTCTGCTGTTGATTCCTTCTAGTGTGTGTTTGTTCTTTAGTTCTTATAGGTCTTTGGTAGACATTTCTGGCATCTTCTCCATTGTTTTCCTGAAATCCTGGATCATCTTCAGTATCGTTATTCTGAATTCTTTTTCTGGAAAGTTGCCTACTTCCACTTCATTTAGTTGCTTTTCTGGGTTTTATCTTGTCCCTTCATCTAGGACATAGCTTTCTGGAATGTGGTTTTTGTTTTAGCCACTGCTGTACCGTGCTTCTTCCTGCTGCTTCTCTCTCTCCTCTGATGGAGGAGGCTTAGAGACTTGTGTAAGGTTTCTGATGGGAGGGACTGGTGGTGAGAAAAGCTGGGTTTTGCTCTGGTGGGAAAGGCTTTGCTCAGTAAAGCTTTCATCCAATTGTCTGCTGATGACTGGGTTCCCTCCCTGGTAGTTGTTTGACCTGAAGTAATTCAGCCCTAGGCTCTGATGGCTCTATGGTACCATTAATGGTGAATTCCAAGAGAGCTTATGTCAGTGGGGATCTTTCGGGACTCCTTCTTCCAGCGCCATTTTGGTTGTGCTCTCCAAGGCTGAAGTCTCTGTTTTTCCCAATTCTGTGAAAGTCCTGTAATTAAATCCCACAGGCTTTCAAGATCAGATTCGTTTGGAATTCCTAGTCCCTTTGTTGGATTCCCAAGCTGGGAAGCCTAACAACGGGGTTCAAAATGTTCACAATGGTGGGAGAACTTCTTTGGTATTTTCCACTTTGTGTATCACTCACCTGCAGGATATGGGAGTTGATTTTATCTTGATTCTACCCCTCATACCATCTTGTTGCAGCTTCTTTTTTTTTTTTTTTTTGGATGTAGGGTATCTTCTTTGGGGGAATTCCAGCAGCCACTTGTCCATGGTTGTTCAACATCTAGTTGTGATTTTGGTGCTCTTGTAGGAGATGAGTGTGCATCCTTCTACTCCACCATCTTGAAGTACAAGCTCTAGGACTTCTAATAGGTATTAAATATAAGTTTTGAGAGTGAACATCTTGTTCCTCTTCCTGAATTTATTGGGAAGGGATGTCCTGACTCTTGTGAATAGTGCTGCAATGAATATTGGGTTGCATATACCTTCTGCAATTACGTTTTTCTCCAGGCATATGTTCCAGAGTGGGATTGCTGGGTCATGTAGTAATTTTAGTTTTTAAAGAAAGCTCTGTACTGTTCTCTCTAGTGCCTGTATCAATTTACACTCCCACCAACAGTGTAAAAGGGTTCCGTTTTCTCCACAGCCTCTCCAGTATTTATTGTTCATAGATTTTTTGATGATGACCATTCTG
Organism: Aepyceros melampus; assembly: GCA_006408695.1. NCBI lineage: Eukaryota > Metazoa > Chordata > Mammalia > Artiodactyla > Bovidae > Aepyceros > Aepyceros melampus. Next base: position 173,019 of record SJXQ01010425.1, read on the forward strand.
ACCATGTGACATGATACCTCATTGTAGTTTTGATTTGCATTTCTCTAATAATTAGTGATGCTGAGCACATTTTCACACCTCTCTTGATCATTCATATGTATTCTTTGGAGAAATGTCCTTTCACATTTTCTGTCCATTTTTTAAATTGGGTTATTTGCTTGTTTAATATTGAGCTTCATGAGCTACTTGTATAATTTGGGGATTAATACCTTGTCTGCTTTGTTTGCAAATGTTTTCTTCCATTTGGGGGTTGTCTTTTCATCTTTTTTATCATTTCCTTTTCTGTGAAAAAGCTTTTAAGTTTAATTAGCCCCTATTTGTTATTTTTTTTATTTTCATTACTATAGGAGGTGTATCAAAGAAGATCTTGCTGCAATTTATGTCAGATAGTGTTTTGCCTATATTTTCCACTAAATTTTATAGCATCTAGCCTTGCATCTAGGTCTTTAACCTATTTTGAGTTTATTTTTGTGTATGTTATAAGGGAGTGTTCTAAGGCCGTGTAAAGATTCAGCAAGAGGTAAATCATCTGCAACCCAAGAAACACCACTTCTGGGGGAGCTGGTGGTTTAAACAACTGGATTTAATCTTTCAAACTGCTGGAGACTGTAAGTGCAAGATCAAGGTGCCTGCAGAGTCAGTGTTTGATGAGTGCTCTTCTTAGGTTGCAGATGACTTTCCTTTTTGCTGCATCCTCACTAGATTGTCCTCTGTGATCTGACAGTGAGAGTGAGGGAGGGAAATGAAACAAACTTTTTAGTGTTTATTATAAGAGATGCTAATCCTATCACTGGGGACTGATTCTCTTCTTTGTGGCCCGACTGAGCTCATGGGAACCTATTACCTCCCAAAGACCCTGTTTCCAAATACCATCATGTCAAGAGTAATAGCCTCAACATATGAATGTAGACATAAAAAAATTCAGTTCATGGCTCATAATAACTGAAATTTGCATTTATAGGGACTGTGTGAAGGAAGGACTACCTATAGTTAGGAGGTCATGCTAGAGTCGAATATGGTTCAAATGTTTAGCATTTATCACTTATGAGACATTAGAAAGAAACTTAGTCTTTGTAAGCCTTAGTTTACACAACTGTAACATATGAAAAATATGATCTTTATTATAAGACTGTTGGAAGATTATATAAGGTGTTGCATATAGGGCAAGCTCTTAATAGGCACAGAATAAATATCTAACATATGCCACTTCTTTGGTCTACTATACATTAATTATCAAGCACAAGGCTTAAAACATACTTGGTATTCAATAAAGCTATTTAAATGAATAAAACTTAGTTTCTTCACTCTTGGAACAATGCTATCAACAAATGAAATTATGTGACACTTTCTTTTCTCATCATGTCAAAATTTATTTTTGGGAAAATTTCAAAACATATTTCGGTTTCTTTCCTCCTCCACATTCAATATGTAATGGAACAGCAGTAAGTATTCTTTTTAAAATGAAAATTATATGGCATGTATGAGCATAATAAATACTAGAAATCTGGGTCAATTTTCCTGAAAATTAGTTTTAAAGGAAAAACTGAGAGTAATTTTGTTTATGACTGAATTTAGCAGTTTTATTAATCCTGTTCTCCCTTCTTGGTACAGGGCTATCTTTGCACAAATCTACTGGGCTTTTCCAGATACCATAGATTAACTCATTTGTGCCTTAGAGGCAGAGATAAAGTAACAATTTTTCATATCTCAAGTGTTCTACCTACAGGAAAGAAATATTATTTTTCATTTAATGAACATTAGCACATGAACAATTAATACATAATTGAATGAAGCTAGTCAGCAAAAGGCAAGAGCTTGCCTCTGGGAAGCTGCTGAAGTTGACTGTTCTCATATCTGTGGTATTATCTATTAAGCTGACAGTACCAAAGGGTAGAAATGTACTGACAGTAATTTTACAGTTTTGGTACCCCCACGTTTTAAAATTGCTTTGTAATAGTAAACATTGCTAGGGGAAATGATTGTGCTGACAATAAGAGAATGAAACTACTGACTGACCTATAACTGTCAAATTACTATTAAAAAAGGCAAGTTAAAAATAAAATCTTTATCTGGTTATTAACAACTGCTCTGAGAGTTAGCTTTAATTACTGTAAGAAAACTTTACTTATTCTGAGGTAGGGGTAAGTCATTTAATATAGGTTGATTAGAACTTTTATTAAAAGCATTAAATAAAAGCTGAGTTTTAAAATACCTAGCTCCCTAAAGTGAAAGTGAAAGTGTTAGTCACTCAGTCATGTTCAACTCTTTTGTCTCTGTGACCTCATGGACTGCAGCCTACCAGAATCTTCTGTCATGGAATTCTCCAGGCAAGAATACTAGAGTGGGTAGCCATTCCCTTCTCCAGGGGGTCTTCCCGACCTGGGGATTGAACCAGGTCTCCTGCATTGCAGGTGGATTCTTTACCATTTGAGCCACCAGGGAAGCCCTTAGCTCCCTAAACAAACTAAGAATTTCTATGAAATACATAGTATTTATATATAATTGCTATATTGAGAGTACAAAAATAAAAAACTGAGAAACCTTAACAGGATATGTTGAGCTCCCAGTTGGGGTGTACACTGGGAAGTTTATGTAAAGGAAACCTTTATGGCAGCCAGTTTGTTTGGGTCATTGATCCCGTGGAAAAGGAAAAGGCAATCCACTCCAGTACTATTGCCTGGAAAAGCCCATGGACAGAGGAGCTTGGTAGGCTACAGTCCATGGGGTCGCAAAGAGTCGGACAGAATGAACGACTTCACTTCACTTCATAATCTTTAAGGGACTTAAAGTAAGTATATATTTAGAGCTCCTGAAAATTGTCTTTCTTCAGCCAGGTCTTAGATTAAAATATGTACATGTTCTTTTTGAGATATTTTTTCAGTTTGTTATATTCTGATGTATAAAAAATTCTCATTCAATTTGCATATAAAGGAGGCAAAACTGCCACTTTATCAATTCATTCTTCTATTTGTAACTGCTCCTGGCATTTCCCTTTTGGTATTCTTTTCTTTTTGTTTCACTTTGTTGTTTGCAAATACAATGGTTAATTGATAAAAGAGATAAAAGTTTACAAAATTACATTATTGAGATTATATATATATATATATCATGATAATAGTTTAGGAATAATTTTATCAATATTATAGAATTTTTAATACTTGTTCTACATATCCCAATTAGAGAAAACACTATTAAGATGTTTGAAACCTTTTTAACAGGAACACTTCTGTTTTTAAAGTCATTTCTAATGTTATAACAATAAGGTGATATGTTATACAATTAAAAGTAGAGGCCTTTTTTCTATTCTAAAAGTTGTGCATCTTTGTGTCTATTAGTCTATCTTTACATCGTAAATAAAAGCACATGTCACACACACACACACACACACACACACACACACACAAACATCTTCAGATCAAATAGGTTCCTATTGACAGTTTAGTTGTTTTAATTTAAGATAATAAAATTGGTACTTATATTTAGGCAATATTTTTTGTCTTCCATTTTAATTTCAAGTAAATAGTTGTAGTTAAATAGGTCTACCTTTGCATGGTTATTGTGCAGGTGCTGAATATACTTTGAGTATCTGTTTTTACACATCCATTATGATATCAGAAATAAGATAAATTTATTTTTCTTCCAGACTTGGATATGAGGTTTGCAATATAAATAACTGACATGTTTAATTAGCATACAGAATTATTTCTTTAGATAGTATTTAAGAGTTGACAATCTGTCCTAACATACATGTTGAAAGTTCTGTTTGATACTATTACATCAATAGTTTTGCAGTCCCTTTCTCATTTATAGGTCAAATGATTAAATTATTTGCCAGTTGTAATAACCCTTGTTAGTACAACTCTCCTTGTGTTCATTTTAGTGTTATGTACATTCTCACACCCAAAATTAAATATGTTTAATTTTGATCTGACTGTGAAAAGGTAACCTAAAACAGTATTCCAATTAATAAAGCAACATGGAGGAAAATATCAAGTAGCCACATAACATGGTAATAATAAAAATTCTAGAAAATATTTTAATTATTCAATTGTTTGATGTAATATCTTCCATATCAACCATTGGGTCAAATTTGTTAATTGGGAAGATTAGATATTTCATATCAGAGTCTTTGGTCTGCTCAGTCTACCAAAAACATGATTTCTTTTATATAAAGTCCAAAAAAGCAATAGTACACATATTGTTTGGGGATATGTACCTTATAATATATCTATCAACTGATATAATCTAAGTAACAAGTTTGTTAATATTATTACATATTTTAGTGGTTTGTAGTTCATCAAATACTTTGCATATGTTTGTATTATTAATGCTGAGATAAATACAGTTTATTTTGTATAGACAAATCTTTTAATTCCCATTGCACAGATTATAAAACTGAGGTAAACACTCTGCAATACATTGAAGGTAAATGGCATAATATGAATGTAAAAAGGTATTTCTGACTTCAAATATGTCAGTCTTTAGAATACTATGATAAAATATAATTATCAAGTCATCTTTGAGTAACAGAATAAATGTTTACTAGACTTATTTATCCCCTTATATCTAAAATGAAGATCCCATACTTTAAAAGAATATAGAAATAAAATTTGAAATTGTATGTTTTCATCTCACAAACCAAATCCCATTTATTTAATTTCACCTATCCCAAAACACAGACACTAGATTTCATAATGTTGTCTTCGATTCTAGTTGTTGTTGTTGTTGTTGTTTATAATTGGAGTATAATTGTGTTACAATGTTTTGTTAGTTTCTGTTGTGTAGCAACTGAATAAGCTATTTGTATACACATATGCCCTCCCTCCAGAGCCTCCCTCCCACTCCAGCCCCTCTAGGTCATCACAGAGCACCAAACTGAACTCCCTGTATTATACAGAAACTCCCCACTAACTATATTATTTTATACATGATAGTGTATTCACATCAATGCTACTTTCTCAATTCATCCAACTCTCAACTTTCCCTCTCCCATGTCCACAAATCCATTCTCTGCCTCTAATTCTCTATGTCTGCCCTGCAAATAGGTTCACCAATATATTTTTCTATATTTCATGCATTAATATACAATATTTGTTTTTCTCTAACTTCGCTCTGTATGACAGACTCTAGGTTCTTCCACATTACTCAATAAATACTCAATTTCATCTCTTTTATGGCTGAGCAATGTTCCTTTGTATATATGTACCACATCTTCTTTATCAGTTCATCTATCAATGAACAGTTAAATTGCCTCTGTGTCCTGGCTATTGTAAAGAGTGCTGCCAAGAACATTGGAGTACGTGTGTCCTTTTGAATTATAGTTTTCTCAGAGTATATGCTGGACCATAGGTCCGTCTAGTCAAGGCTATGGTTTTTCCAGTGGTCATGTATGGATGTGAGAGTTGGACTGTGAAGAAGGCTGAGAGCCAAAGAATTGATGCTTCTGAACTGTGGTGTTGGAGAAGACTCTTGAGAGTCCCTTGGACTGCAAGGAGGTCCAACCAGTCCGTTCTGAAGGCTATCAGCCCTGGGATTTCTTTGGAAGGAATGATGCTAAAGCTGAAACTCCAGTACTTTGGCTACCTCATGTGAAGAGTTGACTCATTGGAAAAGACTCTGATGCTAGGAGGGATTGGGGGCAGGAGAAGGGGATAACAGAGGATGAGATGGCTGGATGGCATCATGGACTCAATGGACGTGAGTCTGAGTGAACTCCGAAAGTTGGCGATGGACAGGGAGGCCTGGTGTGCTGCGATTCATGGGGTTGCACAGAGTCAGACACGACTGAGTGATGGAACTGAATTGAACTGTAGTAGTTCTATTTTTATTTTTTTAAGGAAACTCTATAGTGTTCTTCATAGTGGCTGTAACAATTTACATTCTTATAAACAGTGCAAGAGGGTTCTCTTTTCTCCACACTCTCTCCAGCATTTATTTTTGTAGATTTTTTTTTTTTTTTGATGATGGCCATTCTGACTGATATAAGGGGATATCTCAATGCAGTTTTAATTTGCTTTTCTCTAATAATTAGTGATGTTGTACATCATTTCATGTGTCTCTTGGAATTCTTTATAACATCTTTGGAGAAATTTCTATCTACATCTTCTGCCCACAGTTTGATTGGGTTGTTTCTTTTAATATTGAGCTGTACGAGTTGCTTGTATATTTCGGAGATTATTCTTTTGCCAGTTGTTTCACTTGCAAACATTGTCTCCCATTCTGAGAGTTGTCTTTTTTCTTTTTATGGTTTCCTTTGCTGTGCAAAAGCTTTTAAGTTTAATCAGGGTCCTATTTGTGTATTTTTGTTATCATTAGTCTAGGAAGTGGGTCAAAAAAAGATCTTGTTGCAATTTATGTCAAGGAGTGTTCTACCTATGTTTTCCTCTAAGAGTTTTATAGTGTCTGGTCTTACTTTTAAGTCTTTAATCCATTTTGAGCTTATTTTTGTGTATGGTGTTAGGAAGTGTTCTAATTTCATTCTTTTACATGTAGCTGTCCAGTTTTCCTAGCATCATTTGAGAGAGTTTCTTCTCTCCATTGAGTATTCTTTACTACTTTGTCAAAGATAAGTTGACTATAGGTGTGTGATTTTATCTCTGGGCTTTCTATTCTATTCCATTGATCTGTATTTTCATTTTTGTGCCAGTACCATACTGTCTTGATAAGTATAGTTTTGTATTATAATCTAAAGTCAGGGAGCTGCTACCTCCAGCTCTGATTTCTTTCTCAAAGTTGTTTTGGCTCTTCAAGGTCTTTTTGTTTCCATACAAATTATAAAACTTTTTGTTTTAGTTCTGTGAAACATTCCATTGGTAAGTTGATAAAGATTACTTGAATCTGTAGATTGCTTTGGGTAGTATAATCATTTTATTACTCAAAGCAATCTATAAATTCCAGTTGTTATAAAGACACATATTTTCCCTTACAAACTCCTTGACCTTCATAGATGTAAATTGACCTTGCTATGTTTTTTGGAGATATTTCCATTATGGTTTCAATCATGGTTGTTTTATTCTGACAACTTTAGATAGACAACTTTTTGATACTAAATTATGGATCTTTTGTTACCACCTTTTCAAAGATTAATTTATTCCTTTCTAAGATGACTTATGTGCACAGCCTAAGGATATTGTGGTCTTTTGGAGTTTGCTTTAGTTATTTGTTTATTTTATTAATTCATTTTCAAAACTATGGGTAGAATGAGAAAATATAAAAAGATTAAATTGTGGCAATAGAGATGACTTCTAAACTGTTTCAGTCTCAAGATAAAGCAAGATGTCAATTCTGTAAAGGCAAGGATTATTCCTTCACCAACTTTACCCATAAGGGCTAGAATAGCAGGCATGCAATAAAGGTGTATTGATGAATGAATGAATAAATTAAATTATTCCTGAAAATAAAGTTAACTTTTAGGATTTCAAGAATTCATAAAAATTGATGAATTCATAAAGGGTTTAAAAGGGTGATTTTTTTAATACACATTCACAGAGGTTAGACATGAAAAAAATAAAGTTGTATAGAAAGACAAGGCCTGTTGAGAACAAGAACTTGGGAATTGGAAGAAACCAGTTTATCTCTCACATTTCACAATATATCTTCAATTATTAGACCTATTTGTTGTTGTTTTTTGTCTTTGAAGGTCCAAACAAAAATGAGAAATATCTACTCAGTTTCTTTTAAATAGAAAGCTCAGAAATTGCTTTTCAGCAACTCTCTTTGTGAGAAGACAGTAGCTAAAAATAATATAATATTGCATCTGTTTTTCAAATATGTTGTTTTCTGTATCACGACCAGTGTCCTATAAATGCCACTTTCCTCAAGTTTTTTCCATTTTAGTTCTTCATAATTCACTTGAAGAAAGAATAATAAGATATATCTGTGCATTGTTCACAACTGAGATCTTGGGTTATGATATCTTGGCATTGTTTTAAAAATCAGTATAGAGTGGCTAAGAAAACTCTAAGTGCATTTTCCTCCATAAGTATTACTTGGCAGTTTTTATACTAACAAAACAAGCTTGTGGAAAAGTGTAACTATGATACAGGCTGAAAGTTCCTAAGTACTTATTCTAAAATGGGTTGAGTAGGCACTTAGAGATTTTTGTTTCTATCCTATAATTTTCAAGTAGATCAGCAGTCTTACCCTTATGTTTTTATGATTATCCTATCAGAGTAGTCAACATTTATTAAAGCTGTAGAATAGCAGTCAGTGCCTTTGTAAAATTCAATGAAGCAGCAGCAGGGCTAGCCTTAGAAGTAGACAGAGGCAACATGATGAAATGTGATGGTACATGAGCAGCCTCCCAGCTTCTGAATTCTCTCTTTGGTGTGTTGTCTATTGTTCAACATTACCCTTTTATTTCTTAAGATCTCATTGTTTCTGCAGAGTTCCCTGATAATATTCAGATTTCCCTATACCTTGTTGTTGAATTTTTAAATTGAATTTACTTTGTCATTCAGCCATTCCTTAATTTGTTCATCAATCCATTCATATTTGAAGAGTGTTGATCTACTAATAAGTGGTGAATTTGATCCATATATCAAGTCTTAGTTGAGTCATCTCTTATGAAACCTTCTACAGCTACCACTTTCATTCTCAATGCCTCTTGAATAGTCATTACTATTTACAATGAGTGAATTTATATTTAAGTTATCCTATTATTCACACTGTATTGTTTAGTTACTTGTCTTTCTCCTTCAATAAAATTTAAGCTCTTCAAGGATTATGCTGGTGTCTGCCTATGTCATCTATAATCTAACCAATGTAGTGTCTAATACATAGTGTCAGTTGTTAAATGTGTGTGTGTTTTCTATTTGAGTGTGCATTATTTCATTTTTTAGGTTTATTTTAAAATTTTGTTTATATATTTTGTGGCTGTGGGATTTTTTCCCCTGACCAGGGATAAAACTCATGCTTCCTGCATTGGAAGTGCAGAGTCTTAACCACTGGACCATCAGAAAAGTCCTTTGTTAAATGTTTGCTGATTGACAAAATAAATGTATGAACAATTAATAAATATTAGTGATGAGGTATCTGCTTTAAAAGCACTGCTTTCAAGATAAAGACTTATTTCATCTTTGATTAGGACTCTGGTCAACAGAAGGTGACTCACAGTATCAGAAATATTTTCCAAAATAGGAATTAAATTTACTACAATAATGGATTTATTATCCATTATTATCCAACTTTTAATCAGCACTTACATTTCTCACTTTGGTATCTTCAAGTCAATTATGCCATTCTAATCTTCTATATGGGAGGGAAAATAAATAGAATTTTTTTAATAGTTTAGGTGAAGTTATGGAAGAATTTAACTGTGTCTCATTAATATGCAACAGTTGAAGAAGCTACATAATCCTATTATATTCTTATTTCTTACCAGAAAACCAAAACTAACTAACTGGTTTGGAATAACAAAATAGAATTGTGTCTTGGTTTATTATTATTATTTTTACCATGCAAGTTATCTCTTAAAACTCAGGTAACTATCCAATTTTTCAAATATCAGACAGTCATAAAGAACTGTGTTTTTTGTTTTTCTTTTTTTTTTTTTACTAATCAAGAGTTTGATATTCACATTTATGATTGATGGCGCCATGTTAATCAAAGCAAAGAGTGATCTGTATGCCCATTGCTAGTGGCTCTCAATCTTTGGTGGGAAGATAAAAACTGTCTGTAGAGATTTTTTATGAAACAATGCTCAAGTTTACTTCAAAGATTCAGAAATTAAGGAAATATAGGAATCAATAGTTTAAAAATTTCCTCAGATACTTCTAATAGGCACTACAGTTGAGAATCATTGTGACCAAGTATAAGACTTTTCAAAGTGTCTATAAATCAGAGCTAAAGAATCATTTTACCCACTGGAACTGTTCTAAATGAGAAGCAGTACCTAAAAAGAGGGCTTTATGCAAAAACTATGTCAGGATGCTTACAAGTTATGTAATCTAATCTGCTCATTGGTTCTGATAAGATTATAACCAATACTTGATTATGATTAGAAATTATTACAAGAATGACTTGCCTTGAACTTCATCTCTATTGAAAGTATTATTATTCCATAACATACAGAATAATGATTGAGCTCTTGCCTTTCATAGAATGATATATAATAGATTAATATTGACATTATTTCTGTATTCTCTGCAGCATAGCATATTATGATAAAAAGATATCTCAAAGCACATTTGAGCACTGAGTTTTAAACAAGAGAACTCTTGACATTGCATATTTCCTTAAGTTCAGTTCAGTCACTCAGTAGTGTCTGACTCTTTGCGACCCCATGGACTGCAGCATGCCAGGTTCCCCTGTTTATAACCAACTTGGGAAGCTTGCTCAAACTCATGTCCATCAAGACAAGGATGCCATCAACCATCTCTCTGTCGTCCCCTTCTTGCTGCTACTGCTGCTAAGTCGCTTCAGTCGTGTCCGACTCTGTGCAACCCCATGGACTGCAGCCTACCAGGCTCCTCCTTCCATGGGATTTTCCAGGCAAGAGTACTGGATCTTTCCTAGCATCAGGGTCTTTGCAAATGAGTTAGTTCTTCACATCAGGTGGCAAAGTATTGGAGTTTCAGCTTCAGCATCAGACCTTCCAGTGAATATTCAGGACTGATTTCCTTTAGGATGGACTGATTTGATCTCCTTGCAGTCCAAGGGACTCTCAAAAGTCTTCCTCAACACCACAGTGCAAAAGCATTAGTTCTTCGGTGCTCAGTTTTCTTTATGGTCCAACCCCCACATCCATACATGATTACTGGAAAAACCACAGCTTTGACTAGATGGACCTTCGTTGGAAAATTAATATTTCTGCTTTTTAATATGCTGTCTAGGTTGGTCATAAATTTTCCTCCAAGCAGCAAGCATCTTTTTGTTTCATGGTGGCAGTCACCATCTGCAGTGATTTTGGAGCCCAAGAAATAGTCTGTCACTCTTTCCATTGTTTCCCCATCTATTTACCATGAAATGATGGGAACAGGTGCCATAATCTTAGTTTTCTGAATGTTGAGTTTTAAGCCAACTTTTTCACTCTCTTCTTTTACTTTAATAAAGGGGTTCTTTAGTTCTTCACTTTTTGACATAAGGGTGGTGCCTTCTGCATATCTGAGATTATTGTTATTTCTCCTGGAAATCTTGATTCCAGCTTGTGCTTCATCCACCCCAGCATTTCACATGATGTATTCTGCATATAAGTTAAATAAGGATGGTGACAATATACAGCCTTGGTATACTCTTTTCCCAATTTGGAACCAGTCTATTGTTCTAAGTCTGGTTCTAACTGTTGCTTCTTGACTTGCATACAGATTTCTCAGGAGGCAGGTAAGGTGGTCTAGTATTCCCATCTCTTTAAGAATGTTCCACAGTTTGTTGTGATCTACATAGTCTAAGTTTGTGACATAGTCAATAAAGCAGAAACAGGTGTTTTTCTGGAACTCTCTTGCTTTTTGTATGATTCAATGGATGTTGGAATCATGATTTCTTGTACCTCTCCCTTTTATAAATCCAGCTTGACTATCTGGAAGTTCTTGGTTGACATACTTCTGAAGCCTCACTTGGAGAATTTTGAGCATTACTTTGGTAGGATGTGAAATGAATGCAATGGTGTGGTAGTTTGAACATTCTTTGGCATTACTTTTATTTGGGACTGGAATGAAAACACCTTTTGCGATCCTGTGGCCACTCTTGAGTTTTCCAAATTTGCTAGCATATTGAGTGCAGCACTTTAACATCATCATCTTTTAGGACTTGAAATAGCACAGCTGGAATTCCATTACTTCCACAAGCTTTGTTCGTAGTGATGCTTCTTAAGGCCCACTTGACTTCCCATTCCAGGATATCTGGCTCTAGATTCATATTACCATACTTACTCTCGAAACATATTACCTTACTTACACATTTCCTGAAATAATTTAGACCAAGGAACAAGGGTCAGGAAAATTAAATTTGTCTTCAGATCTTCTAAATTTTCTTTCTTTGTTCCCCCGTCTTAGCTACATCACAGCTTCTCAGGTTTTTAAGCATCTTTCCAGGAAAAATGTTTGTTTTCAACCTGGAAATTAGCCATTGACCAGAAAAATGAATTGACTCTTTTGCTCCTTTTTGTCCAGCAGAAATTCTGTTGTGACTTTGAATACCACTAAAATACCACTAAAATCAATGCTATATAATTTGTCATAGAAACATGAGTCATTGCTCCAGAACCAAACTCATGCTAAAATAAACAAGTCTCATTTTGATGTGTCTGAAAATTACTTTAGAATTCTCTTTTTTTTAATTAATTTTAATTTTTTTAGTTTGTTTTGCTTTACAATACTGTATTCGTTTTGCTACACATCGACATGAATCAGCCACGAGCGTACACGAACTCCCAATCCCGACCCCCATCTCCCCCCTCCCGCCCCACACCCTCTCTCTGAATTATCCCCGTGCATCAGTCCCAAGCATCGTGCTTCCTGCATCAACCTGGACTGGCAATTCGTTTCACTTATGATATCACACATGTTACACTGCCACTCTGCCAAACCATCCCACCCTCTCCCTCTCCTACAGAGTCCAAAAGGCCGTTCTATACATCTGTGTCTCTTTTGCTGTCTTGCGTACAGGTTTATCATTACCATCATTCTAAATTCCATATATATGTGTAAGTATACTGTATTGGTGTTTTTCTTTCTGGCTTACTCCACTCTGTATAATCGGCTACAGGGTCATCCACCTCATTAGAACTGATTCAAATGTATTCTTTTTAATAGCTGAGTAATACTCCATTGTGTATATGTACCACAGCTTTCTTATCCATTCATCTGCTGATGGACATCTAGGTTGCTTCCATGTCCTGGCTATTATAAACAGTGCCGCAATGAACATTGGGGTACACGTGTCTCTTTCAATTCTGGTTTCCTTGGTGTGTATGCCCAGCAGTGGGATCGCTGGATCATAAGGCATTTCTATTTGCAATTTTTTAAGAATCTCCACACTGTTCTCCATAGTGGCTGTACTAATTTGCATTCCCACCAACAGTGTAAGAGGGTTCCCTTTTCTCCACACCCTCTCCAGCATTTATTGCTTGTTGACTTTTGGATCGCAGCCATTCTGACTGGTGTGAAATGGTACCTCATTGTGGTTTTGATTTGCATTTTTCTGATAATGAGTGATGTTGAGCATCTTTTCATGTGTTTGTTAGCCATTCGTATGTCTTCTTTGGAGAAATGTCTATTTAGTTCTTTGGCCCATTTTTTGATTGGGTCATTTATTTTTCTGGAGTTGAGCTGCATAAGCTGCTTGTATATTTTTGAGATTAGTTGTTTGTCAGTTGCTTCATTATAAGCAAGAAGCTGATATATTTTGTTCCGTATTTCTTTTTTTTTTTCCTTTTATTTTTTTTTACTACTTAGAGATTATCAATAGACCTAAAGACATTTGGGAGTAAATACAACAAAGCAAGGTATTTAAAATGAAACTGCAAGGATTAGAGGAAATGGAAGCATCGTGACATTGTTCAGAATTAGATGAAAAACATTTCACTTTCTAAGATATATTACTAAATCCCATAACCACAAGCATGGATATAATACAGTTTCTTTACATTTCATATTTTAAAATTATGGCCAAATATTGAAGCCAATATTTTTGGTTATAATATTTATTTTCAAAAACATATATTAACTTGTTTAATATGTAGCAATTTGTTATAATGAGATTTGATGTAGGCTAGTGAGTGAGTGAGTGAGTGAAGTCGCTCAGTCGTGTCTGACTCTTTGCGACCGCATGGACTGTAGCCTACTAGGCTTCTCCATCCATGGGATTCTCCAGGCAAGAATACTGGAGTGGGTTACCATTTCCTTCTCAAGGGGATCTTCCCGACCCAGGGACTGAACCCAGGTCTCCCACGTTGGAGGCAGATCTTTAAACTCTGAGCGACCAGGGAAGACCCCCTCCCCCAAAAAAATATTAACAGGAAATATGAAATAATAAATCAGGACAAATTGCCAACATATTTAAAGGAAGATTATTTACCTATTTATTTATAAATAATGCTCAAAATTCTCCAAGCCAGGCTTCAGGAATATGTGAACCATGAACTTCCAGATGTTCAAGCTGGTTTTCGAAAAGGCAGAGGAACCAAAGACCAAATTGGCAACATCTGGTGAATCATGGAAAAAGCAAGAGAGCTCCAGAAAAACATCTATTTCTGCTTTATTGACTATGCCAAAGCATTTGACTGTGTGGATCACAAAAAACTGTGGAAGATTCTGAAAGAGATGGGAATACTAGACCACCTGACCTGCCTCTTGAGAAACCTGTATGCAGATCAGGAAGCAATAGTTAGAACTGGACATGGAACAGCAGACTGGTTCCAAACAGGAAAAGGAGTATGTTAAGGTTGTATATTGTCACCTTGGTTATTTAACTTATAGGCAGAGTACTTCATGAGAAATGTTGGGCTGGAAGAAACACAAGCTGGAATCAAGATTGCCGGGAGAAATCTCAATAACCTCAGATATGCAGATGGCACCACCCTTATGGCAGAAAGTGAAGAGGAACTAAAAAGCCTCTTGATGAAAGTGAAAGAGGAGAGTGAAATAGTTGGCTTAAAGCTCAACATTCAGAAAATGAAGATCATAGCATCTGGACCCATCACTTCATGGGGAATAGAAGGGCAAACAGTGGAAACAGTGTCAGACTTTATTTTTCTGGGCTCCAAAATCACTGCAGATGGTGATTGCAGCCATAAAATTAAAAGACACTTACTCCTTGGAAGGAAAGCTATATCAATCTGAATAGCATATTAAAAAGCAAAGGCATTACTTAGTCAACAAAGGTCCGTCTAGTCAAGGCTATGGTTTTTCCTGTGGTCATGTATGGATGTGAGAGTTGGACTGTGAAGAAAGCTGAGCACTGAAGAACTGATGCTTTTGAACTGTGGTGTTGGAGAAGACTCTTGAGAGTCCCTTGGACTGCAAGGAGATCCAACCAGTCCATTTTAAAGAAGATCAATCCTGGGTATTCTTGGAAGGACTGATGCTAAAGCTGAAACTCCAATACTTTGGCCACCTCATGTGAAGAGCTAACTCATTGGAAAAGATCCTGATGCTGGGAGGGATTGGGAGCAGGAGGAGAAGGGACGACAGAAGTTGAGATGGCTGGATGGCATCACTGACTTGATGGACATGAGTTTGGGTTTACTAGAGGAGCTGGCAATGAACAGGGACGTCTGGCGTGCTGCAATTCATGGGGTCACAAAGAGTCGGACATGACTGAGTGACTGAACTGAACTGAACTGAACTGAAGGAGAAAACTTTTGAGAGTCCCTTGGACTGCAAGGAGATCCAACCAGTCCATTCTGAAGGAGATCAGCCCTGAGATTTCTTTGGAGGAAATGATGCTAAAGCTGAAACTCCGGTACTTTGGCCACCTCATGCAAAGAGTTGACTCATTGGAAAAGACTCTGATGTTGGGAGGGATTGGTGGCAGGAGGAGAAGGGGACGACAGAGGACGAGATGGCTGGATGGCATCACCAACTCGATGGGCATGAGTCTGAGTGAACTCCGGGAGTTGGTGATGGACAGGGAGACCTGGTATGCTGCGATTCATGGGGTCACAAAGTGTTAGCACGACTGAGCAACTGAACTGAACTGAATAAACTTTAGGGACCACTACAAAGGATGATTCCATTAGTACCTGAGACTACTGTTGGCAGGACACATCTCCTATTCTCTATTCCCAGATTGCAGTAGGGAAGGTAGCAAAAATTGTACTTAACCAGAATCTAGAATCAGACAAAGCTACCTAATAGGTGCTTTGACCTGGATATTGATCTTCATGTTAGTGAAGGCTGTGCTCAGTGGTTTTACATGACGTGTGTGTGTGTGTGTGTGTGTGTGTGTGTGTAGCAGAGTTTTATTGAAGTATTAAAAAGGACAGAGAAAGCTTCTGACATAGATATCAAAAAGAGGACAGAGAGTACCTTGCTAGTCTTTAGCAAGGGAATTATATACTTTTTAAATTAGTTATTACAATAAATCAAAAGATATCCCAAGGTTGTAAAAAGATTACCAGACTTGCTCCCACAATTTACATTTTAGGATAACAGTGTTAGAACTCAACAATAGAAAGATCCTATCAGACCCACTTCCATAATATACATTCTAGGATATTAGGATTAGTTAGAAGGTTTTCAGGAAGGAGAAACTCTCCTCAAGCAGGATACATCGTTGTTATGTAATCCATATAGGGAGTTTTAACTGAGTTTTTTGTTGTGCAATCATCAGTTCCCAGATTAATGAAAAAAAATATTTTATGTGACTAAGACTAAGGAATGTAGAAAGAGAGCAAAGGAAAAAAAAAAAAAGATGTTTGTCCTTTCTTCCTCCTTGAGCATTCCAGACCCCTATAAACTCCTCAAGAACCCCAGATCCCTCTCTCCTCCTCAGGGACCCCGGACATTTTAGCAACCTCCCTAGGAATTGACACTCTGATTCCCCCTTCTTCTTTTAAAAGAATTATGTTACCAAGGGAAAGAGCTGTCATTTTCATTCCATAACTACTTCCTGCTGTTGAAGGGCATCATCCCTAAATTGTTGAGGCAACATATTCTTCTAACCCTCATATTGAGGATCTCTGACCCAGAGGCCCCAAATAGTTGTTGGAGGAGTCTGGGGCATTCTTAGGAGCCTGGAAAACCATTTGTAATTTAAAAGCTTTCAAACCGTTAAAAACAAATCCAGTTATACCGTTACAGATGCAGGGAGATTTTTAATGCCTTTTTAATTTAGAGAAATTCACTATAAGGCAGAGAAGTAGGAATTATCTTTGAGCAAAAGGTTCAAAAATCAGAATTCACCTTCAGGAAAAATGAGCCAATGGAAATTTTCCATATTATGTCCTTTGTTAGATATAGAAAAACATTAATACTAAATGTTGCTTCTTTGTGGGCAACAAGTTGATATTATTTAACCTATGTTTGTTTGTTTTTTGATGGTAGAGGAAAGAGAAAAGAAAAATAGTTTATTATATACCCAGCTTCAGCACGTATATGATTTTTATTAAAATTATGAAAAAGTCTAGAAAAATAAAGGATGTATATTTACATATGTATGCATATATTTGTCTCCTAGAAAAATAAAGGAGTCCGTGGGGTTGCAAAGAATCCAACATAACTTAGTGACTATATATATATATATATATGACAAATATACATATATGGCATTTATTTATTTATTTATTTTTAATAAACTAGGTTGGGGCAGTGGCCAAGAGGAGCAACCCCACATCCAAGGACTGGTGGCCGCGCGGGCTCAGGAGGGCCAAGAGGAGCTACTCCATGTTCAAGGTCAGGAGGGGCGGCTGTGAGTAGATACCCCTCATCCAAGATAAGGAGCAGCAGCTGCACTTTGCTGGAGCAGCTGTGAAGAGATAAACTACATCCAAGGTAAGAGAAACCCAGGTAAGATGGTAGGTGTTGTAAGAGGCATCAGAGGGCAGATATACAAACCATAACCACAGAAAACTAGTCAGTCTAATCACACAAACCACAGCCTTGTCTAGCTCAATGAAACTAAGCTATGCTGTGTGGGGCCATGCAAGACGGGCGGGTCATGGTGGAGAGGTCTGACAGAATGTGGTCCACTGGAGAAGGGAATGGCAAACCACTTCAGTATTCTTGCCTTGAGAACCCCATGAACAGTATGAAAAGGCAAAATGGTAGGATACTGAAAGAGGAACTCCCCATGTTGTTAGGTGCCCAACATGCTACTGGAGATCAGTGGAGAAGTAACTCCAGAAAGAATGAAGGGATGGAGCCAAAGCAAAAACAATACCCAGTTGTGGATGTGACTGGTGATAGAAGCAAGGTCCAATGCTGTAAAGAGTTTGAACTGTGGTGTTGGAGAAGACTCTTGAGAGTCCCTTGGACTGCAAGGAGATCCAACCAGTCCATTCTAAAGGAGATCAATCCTGGGTGTACTTTGGAAGGACTGATGCTAAAGCTGAAACTCCAATATTTTGGCCACCTCATGCAAAGAGTTGACTCATTGGAAAAGACTCTGATGCTGGGAGGGATTGGGGGCAGGAGGAAAGGGGACGACAAAGGATGAGATGGCTGGATTGTATCACCGACTCAATGGACATGAGTTTGGGTGAACTCTGGGAGTTGGTGATGGACAGGGAGGCCTGGCGTGCTGTGATTCATTGGATCGCAAAGAGTTGGACACGCCTGAGTGATGAACTGAACTAAACTGAATGCTACAATTTCTTAAATTTGGACTTTCTGGGGAAGTACTTACTTAGGGAGTAAGATTTAGCAAAAATATGGATCAGGTTCTTCCTTTATCCTCTCTTCCTAAAATTGTGGGAAAATTATGTATCTCTTGATACATAGATATAAAATTATAACCTACACACATACATGTGTGTATAAAAATATATAAATAATTCCAGCAGAATCAAAGCATGATATAATTTGAAGAAAATTTGAATAACTACAATATTTATACATAAATATAGTCAAGGAGAATGTAAGATTGTAATTACAGTTTTTTATTTTTAGACAAATAATATAAATGAAGAAGAAAACTTGAAAATGTGTGTAATTTCCTCAAGGATACAAAATTAATATAAGTGTTTAGCCTTTATTTGATTTTCTAACTTTGTTGAGTTTAATCTCATGTGCAGACAATAAAGCTTATTAAATTGTTAAATAGTAAAGGAACTAGAACTCATCATAATGATATTTGAATCAGTAGTATAATGGATTCCATTAAGAGTCTACTAGGATCACTGTCATTACCATCACAACATTTAATATGCTTCCTTAGGCAGTGTTGACCTCCATGAGTCTACCTCTACTCATGTTTAAAGAGAACTTGACAAGATTTATTAAATATTTGCACAGGAAACGACCTCATTTTTTTTGCTTCCCTCTTTTTCTTCCCTTTCATATGAGTTGTCAAACATAGCAATTCTCTCAACTGAGAATGAGAATAGTAAAAGAGTAGATTTTAAAATATTATTGTTTTTTTTTTGTCATATATAGCTTTTATCATGTTGAGGTATGTTCCTTCTATTCCTGCTTTCTGAAGAGTTTTTATCATAAATGGATGTTGAATTTTGTCGAAAGCCTTCTCTGCATCTATTGAGATAATCATATGGTTTTTATTTTTCAGTTTGTTAATGTGATGTATTACATTGATTGATTTGCGGATATTGAAGAATCCTTGCATCCCTGGGATAAAGCCCACTTGGTCATGGTGTATGATCTTTTTAATGTGTTGTTGGATTCTGATTGCTAAAATTTTGTTAAGGATTTTTGCATCTATGTTCATCAGTGATATTGGCCTGTAGTTTTCTTTTTTTGTGGCATCTTTGTCAGGTTTTGGTATGAGGGTGATGGTGGCTTCATAGAATGAGTTTGGAAGTTTACCTTCCTCTGCAATTTTCTGAAAGAGTTTGAGTAGGATAGGTGTTAG
>SJXQ01010425.1:192770-233562 GCA_006408695.1 Aepyceros melampus
TGAAAAATAAAAACCATATGATTATCTCAATAGATGCAGAGAAGGCTTTCGACAAAATTCAACATCCATTTATGATAAAAACTCTTCAGAAAGCAGGAATAGAAGGAACATACCTCAACATGATAAAAGCTATATATGACAAACCCACAGCAAACATTCTTCTCAATGGTGAAAAATTGAAAGCATTTCCCCTAAAGTCGGGAACAAGACAAGGGTGCCCACTTTCACCGCTACTATTCAACATAGTTCTGGAAGTTTTGGCCACAGCAATCAGAGCAGAAAAAGAAATAAAAGGAATCCAGATTGGAAAAGAAGAAGTAAAACTCTCACTGTTTGCAGATGACATGATCCTCTACATAGAAAACCCGAAAGACTCCACCAGAAAACTGCTAGAGCTAATCAATGAATATAGTAAAGTTGCAGGATATAAAATCAACACACAGAAATCCCTTGCATTCCTATACACTAATAATGAGAAAGTAGAAAAAGAAATTAAGGAATCAATTCCATTCACCATTGCAATGAAAAGAATAAAATACTTAGGAATATACCTACCAAAGGAAACTAAAGACCTATATATAGAAAATTATAAAACACTGTTTTTAGAAATGGGCTTCCCAGGTGGCTCAGTGGATAAAGAACCTGCCTGCAAGGCAGGAGACCCAGGAGATATGGGTTTGATTCCTGAGTCAGGAAGATACCCTGGAGGAGGGAATGGCAGCCCACTCCATTATTTTTGCCTGGAGAATCCCATGAACAGTGGAGCCTAGCAGCCTATAGTACATAATTCGCAGAGTCGGACACAACTGAAATGACTGAGCACATCTCCAGTGTCCTATAAAATTCATAGCAAATTATTCTCAAGACTCGCACCCTCTCCTTACATGTATGTTGTAGCTCCTGAACTCCTTCTAAATAGAATTTTTGAAGAGGCAATTGGGAGACAGGCTTAAATATCCAGTGTCCTAAAAACCCCAATACTGATGACTAGTCAGTTCCTATGACAACTTCAATACTTGTGGATTCATTTAACAAATACAAAAGTGTCAGTTAGCATCAAGTGTTTATTGACTGATGAATGAATTTAATCTGAAAGACCTGTTAGTTCTGGAATTGACATAGTGTCCTGGACTTTTATTTGAGCAGTCATGATAGCAAAGCTGAGTACATTGAGAGAAAGTGTCAAGGGAATCAAGGAGATAATGTATCAATGCCACCAACCACTCTCTCTAATTTCAATGAAACAGTTGATTTCCCTCAAGCCTACCATAATTCTTCATAAAGCTCCTGAGCCTGAACGAATGTGCATGACCACTCCACTGTGAACATCCGTGTGTCAAAGGAGAAGATAAGGAGCAAGTGAAATTAGACCATGGCTCTCTGGTTTCCCCTAAAAGCTGCTAATGAATGAGAGCATCAGCTGCACCAGTTTGGGCTAGCCAGGGCTCTCATCCTTAACTGAACATGCTACACCCAGGCAGTGAGCACATCCTGTGAATAGAGATGACTCAGACTCAACAGGTGTCTGATGGCTTTGCCAACAACCGCCTGTTCTGATGGGCTGGAGTGGCAGTGCATTCTTGGTGGCATGCAAAGACTATGATGAATAGCAGGCTTGTGTCTCCTCAGAGGGCAGAGATTGGGTTGGGGGCAGGGTGAAGGGCAGACTTTCGTGCATAAATGCATATTCTCAATTCCTATAGGATGTACCGCCAACTGGTACATCAACAGATTTTAGATTCCAAAATGCCCCTTGGTGCTTCTTTTCTGTGGAAACTTTCAGTCAATATCAATCATCAATGGCACTAGTTATAATGATACTTTATGAATATTTAACATTTTAAGGATTCAAGGTACATATTTATGAGCCTATTGAAAACCTTTCCTGCAACACATGTTGATGTTCTGATGGACATAGTTCAGAAAAATTAAAGCTGTACAGAAAAAAAAAAAAAAAAAGAATCCTCAAAGTTACATAGTTAATTCAAGAAGTAGTAGAACAGAATCCAGGTCCCTGAATCTCAGCCCTGTATTTTTTCCTATACTCTATGTTGTCTGTTCATGACTTAAACTTAATTTTCAGAGGCTCTTGGGAGGAAAGCTGAATTATATTGTTTTGAAATAGACTGAGCTGGACTATAGCAAATTCTTTCACATTTTTAAATAATTTTTTTCATTTATTATTCCTTCAATCTATGTACTCATGCAAATAGTTTTTTATTCTATCTATTTACTATCCACATGCATTTTCTCAGCCAGCACTGTGGAAATCACTTGATTCTATACTGCTAAGGTGAGTCCTTTTAGCATGATCATATGACTTTTCCTCAACTGCAATTAGCAGTCACTTCAATAAGCATAGCTACATTTTCTCATTCTCAGCTATGAATCCTAATAGAAGATCCAAGACTGCTATGGGAGTTCATAAACATCAGAGTCCCAGAATCCTTCCATGTTTCTGCTTTGCTGTCCTTCACTCCCATTTTCCAACTTACAGGTTAAGTTTTCAACTTCATCTTGAAATTCATAGTTCCATTCCAGCTGAAATATTCACATGAATATTCCAGAATTCTTTGAAGGAGAAATGGGGCAGAAAAGAACACACTTCTTTCCCTTAAAAGTACTTCCTGGGAGTTACCCACCCCATTTATTATATCAATTATATAGTGCTTATATCACCACATCTATCTACAGGGGAGAATTAGAAATTCAATCTAAAGCTGGGAAGCCAAATATCTAGTCAATACCAGGAAATTTTATAACTAGGAGAGTCCTGGGATTTGAGTTTTGCTGAACAAGCAGGGGTGGCCATCTCATCCAATGTAGCTGCTCAATATGTGTGAAACAAACGGAAAAACCATAAGAAATAAACAGATAATGAAAGGAGTATCAAAAGACAGAAATGATAAGCCTAGCTTTTCTGAATGCTTTCAAAGCAGGGTGCTCTAAAATAAATGCTTTGTGAGTTTCTCTTCTATCACTTGTAAAGGCACTGCGAGGTAGTTACTGTTTTTGTAACCATTTTATAGGGAAGAGAACTAAGAAGCAAATTAAGTCCATTGCACAAGGTATGACAACAACGACACTGCAGAGCTGGGATCCGTATCACGGTCATCTGACTCCAAGGCCTTTGCTGTTCATTACTTGCCTTCCATTGGCTCCCTCATGGTCATAGCCTCTCCATGGAAAGTCTCAGAAAGATTCCTGTTTTATGACTAAAACCACTGGAGGTGAGGAGGTGTGTTTATACTCACACAGTAAGGTGGCCAAGAGAAAATTTTGACCCAATTCTTTCCACCATGTCATGGAGCATACAGATTCCTGTGTTAATAACCTTAAGATCAATTTACAAAATAACAAGATAATTAAGAAAGACGGGAAGCTGTCTGCACAAGGTCTTTCATTTGCTCAGTTCTCAATGCAATCATCGCTTTCATCACCTTCCTTGTCTTTGAGCAGAGTTCAAAGGGTGGATCAATATGTTGGTGACAGTCTTGGAGCAGATCAATTATTTTTGACTTGATTGATTATTCAGTGATGGAACAGTGAAGGCTTCCTTTGATTGACCTTGTGAAACCAGACAAGAAAAGATTCCTTGGGACCACCTAAGTATTCTAGAGTTATTCAAAGTATTGTTCTCAATGATGCATGAAGAGAGACAAATTAAAAACGTCCCTGGAGTAGTGGGCAGAGTGGGGTATGAGGATTTTGGAAAGATGACTTACAGGAAGAGCTTTACCAAGTTGGCTATGGTATTTAACTATTTTTCAAATTTCAACTAACACTAAATGTGGCTTTGATTGCATTTTCTGGTTTGAAGGGAATAATGTATATTAACACATTAAGGAACATTGATAATGTTGATAAAATTTGGCTTCTTTCTTTGGCGACTGTAGGCCTATGACACCATGGTATGTATCTCTTAGTGACTGATAACCATGCGTGTGTTCACCCTTCTTTCCCAGGACAGGACTGAAAGAGAAACTGGTTGTTCATTAGGGTTAGGGGCTAGCATTTTGCAGGTATAGCAAATTGCAAAGTGGCCATCTTTTGGAAAGAATGACAACTGCTACCTTTCACTGTCAGTGATGTGTATTGCTCTTTTTATCACATTATCTTATTTGATTGTCAGAGCAATCCCACAACATAAATGTTATGCTCCTCATTTTACAGATAAGGACATGGAGCTTCAGAGGTGTTACTCAGTCTCATGTAACTTCACAAGTTAACACTGTTTCTCAAGGACTCTCCAGGATAAGAACAGAGTCTCTCTCTCTCTCTCTTTTTTTTTTCTAATATTTTGGAGCAGATTATCCAGCAAGAAAATGAAACAACATTGTTGAACTAGAAAGAGTGTTTTATTTGGGGGCAAATTTTCTTTGCCAATATTCTATTTAACACAGATTCACTGAAGGAATTGTAATAATTTCACAAGCCAATAGCATGCAATAAGATGTCTCTTAATAAGCCAATAAGGAGATATACTGCAAACCAATGATAGATTAACTATGTTATTTTTCCAGGCAAGGGAAGATGAAAGGAATGAAGTATGAATTTCATTTGACTAAGCTCTCCTAACTTTCTATGACTTGGTTCCCAGGAGAGACTCATAGCCAGCCTAGAGATGATGTCCAGCTGCTGGTACCAAAACGAAAGTCCCTTGTTGTTAGAGATGTTGCTAGGGAACAGAGGCTCTAGTGTTGGCAGGCAAGATGATCTCCTTGCAGGGGCCACTGCATGGTTTTTACCATTGCAGAGTGGAATCACCTTGCCCAAGCAGGAGCGAATGCCCTAAGGTCTTTGGAGAGCTATTTTGATCAGGAAAGAGTGGCCTTGCCCAGACCAAACACTCTTGGTTAGTCCTTATACACTCTGGGTATTTACAGTCTAAATATTCCCTGGCGCTAGCTGCCTCTTCACATATTGTTACTGATAAGGCCTCAGCAGGGCCCCTCAGCAGCTGAGCTACAGACAGACACAATTTTATTTAATATCAAAACAGCTTATAAATATAACATCAATTTGTCATAAACAAGTGGATTTGAAATCATATCAAAGCACTACACAGCAGAGGGTAATGCGTACTATAGAATGAGGGGAAAAACAACAACAACAACAAAACCTGTACCTTCAGGATGTTTATTATTGGGAGACATTTTAACTTTTCCTGGCTTTAAATTTATGCGTGTGATTGTTTGGTACATGGGTGTGGCAGTTGGTGAGAGCATGTCATAGAAGACTAGTGTTTAGCTAACAGACTCTCTCCAGACAGGATGTTTGCAGTATAATTTACATATTTGTAAATGTGCTGATTACAAATTAGTCTATCCACTTTGTTAGAAGACTAACAAAAATGTGTCGAGTCATTACACGCAGCTAGTGTCCTCTCCTTTCTGGGGACTACGGCTTTGTGCATTTCTCTTCAGATTAGCTAGGCCCTGACCTAGGCAGATGAAATGTGATCTCTGACTTACACGGACTGCCAGTTATATTATCTGTGATTGTTGCCATTAAAAGATTGACACTGAAAATTAGTGTTGAAGTGTTAATTGTATTTATTATTTTAGTACTCAAGTAGCCTGTGTTCAAGCCTTCCCCAGTGGCTCAGAGTAAAGAATCCACCTGCCAGTTAGGAGAAACAGCTTTGCTCCCTGGGTAGGGAAGATTCCTTGGAGAAAGATATAGCAAACCACTCCAGTATTCTTGCCCGGGAAATGCCATGAACGGAGGAACCTGGTGGTCTACAGTCCATGGGATCACAAAAGAGTTGGCATGACTTAACAACTAAACAGCAATCATCCATATTTAACACAGTCAATAATACAAAATGAAGATAGTAAATGAAAACACACACACAATACATCCTACCATAGAAAGATCAACACTATTAGTATATTAATAAATAGTGGCATTCACATACATTTATTGAGTGCTGATTATGTCTAAAATAGTTTTTCAACTTTATCACAACTAATATCTGGGGTCAGATAATTAATTCTTTGTTGTGCGGGCTATCCTGGGCATCCCAGGTTATTTAACGCCATTCTCAACTCCCCCCACCCCCCCCATTAGAGGCCTGTAGAGCCACCCCCTCTCCAAAACCAGCTTTAACAACCAGTGACATCTCTTAGACTCCGCCAGATGCCCTCTAGAGACCAAATTGTCCCTGGTTGAAAACCACCAGATTAAAATGCCTTAAATATACTATTTCATTGGAACAACACTGAGAAATGGAGTATTTCCTGCCATATCAATAAACAAGGATGTCTCACAGTCATCAGCACTCCAAATGTGGTGGGGGGCGGGGGGAGGGGTGGAGAATGTGAAAAAATGCATTATGCCAGCCCCACACAACTGAGATGTATATGAAAGGAATGGTTTCAGTGCACTCAAATTCTTGCATCTTCCTATACATAAAAAAACTAAATTTCTTAATTTGGGATATCTGGTTTTCTTTAATTAGCAATAATCTTTTGAGGTTCATACTACCTACCCTTTTTTGTAAAACTTCTATATGACCTGACTCTCCTTACCCCTCACCACCCCCCACCCCCCACCCCTCCTCACCGTTTACTGGAACAGTCTTGTCAGGGTTATTTGAGATGCTATCTCTGGGGCTTGAAGTCCTAAAAATTCCCACCAAATAAAACATACTCTGAATGTCTAGGCTGTAACTATTTTTTAAGTCAAGTAGTACCAAGAAGCAGTTTTTATTTTTACTTTGCTTTATAGCAGAGAAAACTTATCATTAGAAAGACTAAATGACTTGGTTTGGTCTTGTCTACTCTGAAATGGAAGAGCAGAGATTTAAATACAAGCTGTGACTGCCTTCAAATCTATTTCTTTCTCTCTCTTTTTCATTTGGAGGGAAAAAACAATGAAACATCCTAATTATGAAACTTGCCTTTCTCGGTGTTTAACAATGTATCACATGCATCTTTCCTTGTAGGTAAATATAGATCTAAGTCATTATTTTTAATGATAGCATAATATTCACATGTGGGATGCTGCTGCTGCTGCTAAGTCGCTTCAGTCGTGTCCGACTCTGTGCGACCCCATAGACGGTAGCCCACCAGGCTCCACCATCCCTGGGATTCTCCAGGCAAGAACACTGGAGTGGGTTGCCATTTCCTTCTCCAATGCATGAAAGTGAGAAGTAAAAGTGAAGTCGCTCAGTTGTGTCCAACTCTTAGCGACCCCATGGACTGCAGCCTAGCAGGCTCCTCCGCCCATGGGATTTTCCAGGCAAAAGTACTGGAGTGGGGTGCCATTGCCTTCTCCGCACATGTGGGATACCCATTGTTAATTTAGGCACTTCTTTATTGCTGGGCATTTATGCTGCTTCTCACTTTCAAATATTATAAATAATACTCCAAGGAACATCTTTCTATGTTAAGCTGTGCATACTGCATTCCTTTTAAATGTTCTCATTAACTGAAGATTTAGCAAGGAGTGTTTTATTACAAATGTGAAATTTCTGACTAGGAAAGGTAATGCTACTAATGCTTTTATCAGGATACATAACAGCTATAAACCGGGTTTATTCCAGGAAAACTGGTATGTATTCTCTAAGTTTCAGTCAATTTTTCAAAATTAGCACATATAATGACATCCTTTTTTCTGTTATTTAGATTTCTTTTTTTTCCTCCAAAGAGATCAAAAAATTTTCCATAATTCATCATGCTCTTCCCAGGAAATAGTTTCCGTCCAAATAAAGAATGTGGGAATCTAAACTAATTTTCAGGCTCCAGGCTTACAGTAGATCTAATAATTAAATACTGCTTTCTTTCAGAAGTATCTATATTCAGTTGTTTATCTGAAGCCCATAGGATCAGATTTTTTTTGAATTCAGAGACTGTGCATTTTTAGGAAGGTAATTCAGTTAGTGTGTGGGTCTCTGTGTATGTGAATGTGTGTTAACTACCCCACAAGGATTTGAAATAACTCTTTGTAACCAAATATATTAATTTTTCATCAGTGAAATGCATAAAGATTTGCTCTGAGAGTAAGAAATATTATAAACAGCCTTATGTGAAATTCAGTTATCAAATGAGTTTCATTAAATTACAAAATATTTGTTTTTACAACCTTTTGGATTTTGAATTATGATTGGGGATTTTGACCTATTTTATCAATATCATTGCGATTAATAGTTGGCCATGCCACTTGAAATGATTTCATAGCCAATGATTTCTGGGAAATTCTGACTTCAAAGAGCCAAGTGTATTTTTCCCCTAAACCATCAATATGGTTTAGCTTTGTCTCCCATTCTGACTTTTACATCCTGAGTTGATGTAAATATACTTTGTGGAATCACCTTGATCTTTAAAAGAATTGCTGCTCAAGTGCATTGCCAGCCTTTGCTATGGAGTACTTGGAAAATATGGAGTATTTGGAAAAGCCATCATAAGCCTAAACGCTCTCAGGAGAAATTTTTCTTCCCTTTTAGATACTTTGTCTTCAAGGATCAAGTTTTTACATTATAGGCTTCCTATATCCCTCCAAAGTATAAAAATATGAATCTGCATTTTTATTTCAGTTGCTCCAAAAGTCAAAGTGACTTTTTTGCTTCATGTTTCTGTGGGAGAAAGTTTCATTGCAAGTCATGAACTTTAAATACACAACCCTCTCTTTTGCTAAAGAGACAGCAGCCGAAATTTCTACCTTCTGACTCTACAAGGCATGACATTCTGTTTATGGTTTTTTAACAGGATAATGGCTTGGACATTTCTGGAGTGAATATGATTATATTTGTTGATTGGGTTTGTTAACAATGCACTCACATTTGGCCTCTGCTAACAAGAACATAAAATACATTGCAGACATTAATGATCCCAGATAGTCTGCCCATTAGGACGTTAAGAAGCAGATGTGATTAAAGAGACATGTACTCTGTACCTTACAGGCAAAATTACTCATACTACTTTGGATTAACTGAATGTTAAGGATTACAGACATGAGGCTTTTCTGGGCAGACATCCCCCCTCAACCCATGTGGCACATTCTCTAGACTAATAACTAGAACAACAGCAGCAACAACAAAACCTAAGTATCTATTTAAGTATCTAACTACAGAGAATTTTTCTGTTCACTAACCAGCCACTTTACTGGGAACTTTATACATTCCTTTTTTTTTTACTTGGCTGGACAAATCTTAGAGCTATGATTAGGTTTTAGCATAGGTGAGGAAACTGAGGCTTAGCTATTTAAAATCAGGAGACCACTACATGAGGAAGTGTTCATTGAAATGGAAGAGAAAAAGCAAAAGGAAAATAATGTTAGAAGAACACTTAGTCTGTTCCAGATATTTTATGTCAATTGGTATTCAAGGTAGCTCAGAAAATATATAATCTTATTCCCCAGATGAGAAAGTTGAAGTTTAGAGAGATTAAGTACAACAAAATTACAATTCTAGTAGAGGCAAATGGGAAAGATCAGATGGAAATACTTGAGTCTGACTCCAGGGTGTACTGCTTTCCATTACATAATGTGTGGGTACTCAGTCACTCAGTCGTGTCCGACTCTTTGTGACCCCTTGAACTGCAGTCCATAAATAAGGCTGCTCTGTCCATGGAATTTTTCAGGTAAGAATACTGGAGTGGGTTGCCATTTCTTCTTCCAGGGGATCTTCCTGACCCAGGGATCTAACCCGCATCTCTTGCATCTCCTGCACTGGCAAGAGGATTCTTTACCACTGTGCCACTTGGGAAGCCCCATTCATAATACTATCTGCTACTTGGGTACCATGCCTGGATTTACTGGGCAGTTATTAATCTCTGCCTTATAGTAGCTCAGGCTTCCCTGATAGCTCAGTTGGTAAAGAATCCACCTGCAATGCAGGAGGCCCCAGTTCGATTCCTGGGTCAGGAAGATCCCCTGGGAGAGGGATAGGCTACCCACTCCAGTATTCTTGAGCTTCCCTTGTGGCTAAGCTGGTAAACAATCTGCTGCAATACGGGTAGACCTGGGTTTGATCCCTGGGTTGGGAAGATCCCCTGGAGAAGGGAAAGGCCACCCACTCCAGTATTCTGGCCTGAAGAGTTCCATGGACTGTATAGTCCATGAGTTTGCAAAGAGTCAGACACGACTGAGAGACTTTCACATAGTACCTCACTGTTGGGAAGTAATTAGTATACACATGACTAGTACTGGAGTGCTAATACTAATACTGGAGTGAAGAGAGAATTCTTAAAGTATGTTCCAGATGTATATTTGAGGCTTTGGGGGAAGAAGCTTCCCCCATTTCCTTTCATTTGTAAGGAGATTAGTTGACGTAACATTTCTGGTCTCTCCACTTTGTAGAACATGGTAAAGCATGAACCCTCATCAGAAACAAAACAACACTACTTAAGAGTGTGTAATAATTGTGCTTCATAATAAGAAATATATGTGTGATCCCTGAGGCCTCCTTGGGGGCTCAGATGATAAAAAACCTGCCTATAATGCAGGAGAGCCAGGCTCAATCCCTGGGTCAGGAAGATCCTCTAGAGAAGGAAATGGCAACCCGCTCCAGTATTCTTGCCTGGAGAATCCCACGGACAGAGGAGCCTGGTGGGCTACCATCCATGGGGTCTCGAAAGAGTTGGACATGACTGAGCGACTAACACACACATGATCCCCAGGCCTGTTTCTGGCACCAGAGCTTCTACAAACATTGGCATTTCCTAGGTGGTGAGAATAATAAAGGTGTCTTGTGTTATGTTAATGAGGTGACTCAAAAGTCATCCTAATTCAACTAAAATGGGTTTGGGGGTAAGGGCCACCAGAGGAAACAACTAGATATTTAGAAGGTTTAAAACTTTCAGTCTCATCCCCTTAATCTCTGGGGAGGAGAAAGGGCTGAACATCCATTCAATCACCCAATCAGTTACCAATGATGGTGATTTAATCAGTCATGTGTGAAGCAGCAAAGGGTTCTCACCATTGAGCTCTCCAAAGGTTAAATCACTAGCCTTTGTAATTGCTGAGTGGTAGTACACCATGAAAGGAATTCAGGAGCAAACCCAGAGTGAGGTGCCCTGAGCTTTAGAAAAACAGCCTCTTAGGCTGTGACAGATTTCTCAGGAAAACCATGTGATGATCTGCAGGGTGAGCTGGAAGGTGAGAACTGGTGGTGCAGTCTGGTTGGTTCAAAGGTCTGAGAACCAGGAGAGCTGATGGGAGCTCCTGTCCAAAGACTGGCAGGCCCAAGACCTAGGAAGATCCAGTGTTTCAGTTTTGAGTCCAAAGGCAGGAAAAAAGCTAATATCCAAGTTCAAAGACAGACGGATGGGGAAAATCTCCTCTTACTCAAGAAAGTGCTGGTGGTTTAGTCATTAAGTCATGTCTGACTCTTGCAACCCCATGGGGTGTAGCTGGCTAGGCTCCTCTGTCCATTAGATCCTCCAGGCAAGAATACTGGAGTGGATTGCTATTTCCTTCTCCGGGAGATCTTCCCAACCCAGGAATCAAACCTGAGTCTCCTGCATTGCAGGCAGATGATTTACCAACTGAGATATGAGGCAAACTCTATTCAAGGAAGGGTCAGCTTTTATATTTTATTCAGACCTTCACTGATAGAATGAGGCTCAACCAAATTAGGAAGGGTAATCTGCTCTACTCAGTCCACTGATTTAAAAGTTGATCTCATCCAAACACACTCCTACAGAAACACCCTGAATACTGTTTGACCAAATAACCAGACACTCCATGGCCTAGTCAAGTTAATACATAGAGTCAACCATCATACTAAATAAAATGCCCCATCTCCACACAGCATTTTTAAACAGTAGCTATTATGTTTATTACTCTAAGATGACCATTAGAAGACATACAAGACTGTCCTTTCCTTTTTATGAACTTTCAGTCACTGGAGGGAATGAAACATAGTCCTTGGACACTGCTGGGCAGGCTGCCATTTTCAAAAAGGCCTAAATCATCATGAAATGGGAAAATATAAAGAAAGAAAAACCCCCAAATAAGCAAAAGGTAAAATATACCAAGGATTATCCTGCTGGATCTGTGCCCATTATGATCTGAGCTTTGTTAGAATCTGATTTCTTATGGCTCCTTCAAAAGAGGATTTATAGTTACTTGGGCTGATGGAGATCTGGCCTGGTAAGAGGCCAGTGATACCCCATTCCTTCTCTGCATTTCCACCTAAACAGAAAGACACATCTCTGTTACATGTCACTTAGAGCATTGCTCACTCCCTCTATAGTATCAGTTGCTGAAATGCCAAGAGAAATAGCATTATCATCATCATTATAGTAATAGCAGTAACAGCAACTTACATTTATTTGGTGCTTCCTATTTTCAGGTACCATTTTAAGCACATTTGGTCTTCATAAAAACAACTTTGACGTTAGGCAGTATTACTACCTCCAATTTCCATATAAGAAAACCAGGTCTTATATAAATAATTACACCCTTTTAATCACAAACACAAAATTGATAACATTTACCGAGTGTTCCCTGTAGATGAGACATTTTCCCAAACATCTGTACTAGGTTATCTCATAGAATCTTCACAGCAGATTTGTTTGATATAAAGTCTTATTAATGAACCCCATTAAACAGATTGGAAACTTGAGTCTTAAGAAACATCCTGTCCAAGATCATAGCCTTCAAAAGAGAGTTGCTTGGATTATAATTTATGCCTGGTTGACTCTGGGACTTATGCTCATGATTAGAGAACCACCTGGCCTTTTCCATCTTTCCTAAGAAATCAGGTGAAAGAAAGGACAAAGAGACTAGAACCAGGAGACCTGGATTGTCAGGCCAGATCTGATGTTAGTGTCCTAGGCACTCTGATTAAATCTTTTCCTGACTGGGTCTCAATTTTATCTCAGTAACCGAGGAAGGGCTCAAACTAGAAATCCCAGTGGGTCTTTCCCTTGCCTCTAGCATCTGACAGTGTAGCATAATAGAAGGACTGTGGAGTCTGGGGTCAAACAGGCCTGGGTGTGAATCCTAGAGCCCTCTTTCCTACCCTCACTTAAAAGGTCTATAGTCCTGAGCATTTATTTAATTGGCCTATTCTTATTCATTTATTCACAACTATAAATCAGGTACCTATTTTGTGCTTCCCTGTAGCTCAGATGGTAAAGCATTTGCCTGCAATGCAGGAGACCTGGGTTCGATTCCTGGCTCAGGAAGATCCTCTGGAGAAGGGAATGACAACCCACTCCAGTATTCTTACCTTGAGAATCCCATGGACAGAGGAGCCTGACCAGGCTATAGTCCATGGGGTCGCAAAGAGTTGGACATGACTGACTGATACCATTATTACTATTTTGTGCTACCGATAATATTTCTCTGGGATGAACACAAGGATCACATCCATGCCTTCATGGATTTATGATCTAGTGGAATAAAAAAAATTGCAGCTAATCATACCTATAGCATAGAGAAGCTTATTAAGACTCAATGACAATGCATGGTCAGTGCATCCTGCCTGGTACTCGTAGTGCCTTTGGAGCAATGGTTGAATCAAGACTCAGTTCATGCAGTCCTGAGAAATGCTTGAAATTGCTTCTTTAGCTTTTGTTTTCTGTTGTGTAATCTGAAAGTTCTCACCCCTCACCCCTCCACCACTTCCTTAGTCCTCACATGGGTGGCTCCCATGAGTTAATTCTCTTCATTTTCACCCATGAGTCAGATGGACCCAGGGGTTGAAACTAAGATGTATGTTAGATTCTGCAGGTCAGGGCTCTTAAGTGTCACTCAAGAGCCCTGAGAAAAGGTAAATTATTGTGACCAGTGAGAGCAGAAAACACTCCATGCAGGGTCTGGAGCTGGAAGGGCAGTGGGCTTCAGGGTTGTGGTAAACTGCATGGAGGGTTGGGAGGCAGATGAACAGGATGAGCAGAAGTAAGGATGATGTTTACTACCCACTGGCTCGGTGATCTTAGGCAGATCACTGTTCTGTGAGCTATGTTCTCTTCATCTCCTTGGAGCACTTAGAGAACTTGGGTACTCACCTTTATTGTAGCACTTGTAATTTTCCCTGGTAGTCATTTTTTCCAGTTGGGTGAGCTGTGTCCATGTCCATGGTCTCTATCCTAGTCCAGCCATGGGCACCTCTGACTTGAATCACATCAAAACCTTCCTACACCGAGAAAAATGTTTCCCCCCTTTGCCCTCTGATCTATATGTAGACAGAGAAGTGTCAAATGGTAGATGTAATCTCC
This sequence comes from Aepyceros melampus, assembly GCA_006408695.1. Taxonomy (NCBI): domain Eukaryota; kingdom Metazoa; phylum Chordata; class Mammalia; order Artiodactyla; family Bovidae; genus Aepyceros; species Aepyceros melampus. The sequence goes on from SJXQ01010425.1 coordinate 206,942, forward strand.
TCATTCTAATTTACAAGGATTTAATGGCTTCCCACTCTTTTGAGATAAGTAACAAATCCTTAGCATGACTTCTGAGTCTTCTCCAGGCTTGCCTCATTCTTCTTTCTTCATACTCCCTGAACTCCAGCCATACTAGTCTCCTCTCATTTCCTCCTGATTCTGGAACCTTGACCCACTCTTTTCTCTCTACCTGGAACACTTTTCCTGACCCTCAACGTACTGGTTAGTTGACTGTCATTTATTCTTCATATCTTGGCCCAGGTGTTACTTCCTAAAGAAAGACTTTTCCTGAACCTTAAACTAGATTAGGGGCCTCTTCATAGCTTTACTATAGTTTGTCATTTTAAAGGGGTAGTATTCTAGAACTTTTTATTTTGTAGTGGGGTGTAGCCAATTAACAAACAATGTTGTGATTGTTTCAGGAGAACAGTGAAGGGACTCAGTCATACATATACATATATCCTTTCTCCCCCAAAACTCCCTTCCCATCCAGGCTGCCACATAACATTGAGCAGAGAGGTGTACTTCTTTTTTTGTGTGTGAGACTTTATTTGCTTATTTTTGGCTGCGCTGGGTCTTCGCCGCTAGGTGGGCCTTCTCTAGGTGTGGAAGGCAAGGACTATTCTCTAGTTGCGGTGCACGGGCTCCTCATTGTGGGGCTTCTCTTCTTGCAGAGCATGTGCTATAGGCGCATAGGCTTCAGTAGTTGTGGTTTGTGGGCTCTAGAGCATGGCCTCAGTAGTTACAGTGCACGGGCTTAGTTGCATGTAGGATCTTCCTGGACCAGGGATGGAACTGTTCTTGGATTGGTAGGTGGATTCTTAACCACTGGACCACCAGGGAAGTCCTAGTGGTGTGTTTTCTTTTTATTAATATTTTATATTTTTTGTTTTAACATTTTTAAATGTCTCTCTCATCTGACTGTGAGTTTCATGAGCAAAGAGCATGCATTTTATTACTTGATGCTTATCATCTACCATAGTGCTTGTTATATACTAAACGTCAAATGAATGTTTATAGAACAAATAAATGAAGGAAGGAAGAAATGAATAAACTTATCTATTCCCACCCTTGGAGACTGAGGGCCAAACCTTCTTTATTATGGTCCCAGCCCATAGTAAATTGCCTAGAATTAACAGAAAGTTTCTAAAAGTGTGTGTTGATAGAAGGTATTTGAGGAGCTGTTGTACAGGATAATCTGAGAGTCTCACTGAACAGTAGGTCCTAGTGACACTGAACCTCCACACTCCAACTTCTCACAATGACAGGGAGAGCCAAGGCTCTCACACTTATATCAAAACCCAAGACTTTGGACAAAGTCTTTCTGTTTTCAAGACTTTAAGATGCTTTATGGTCTATGACCCTGGTCATACTTTGTCTTTCTTGTTAATCAAGGACATATGTCTGCTGATTTTAGCAGAGCTTCAAGGGTTCCCTGAACTACTGAGATGAGGAAAAGTCAGTGTTTGGGTAGCCTAAGGAAAAATGGGGACAGAGGGATTGTGAAATGTTAATTGAAGTAAAGTGTGTGCAAAGAGATGAAGGGTCACACACGTGAGAGGAGCAGTAAAGAGAGAGGTTTTGGCCCAGGGTATTTAACAGGCTGTGTGCTCACAGGTCTTTCTCTTAAGGACACCCAGAGAGGCCCCTTCCAGAAAGTGTGTCCCTCCAGAAGGAACCCATGAGCACTGATGCTAAGTCAGCCTATTAGTTTTCTGGCTTAAGTCCTGTTCTCTTTTAAAGCACCAGGCTGGAAAAGAGAGTATTCTTTATATATAAAACTGTCCTGTGGAAGACAGGGACAGAATTCAAAGTTCTGAGGACTGGAGTGGGTTGCCATTCCCTTCTCCGGGGGATCTTCCTGACCCAGGGATCAAACCTGGGTCTCCTGCATTGCAAGTGGATTCTTTAATGTCTGAGCTACCAGGGAAGCCCCCAAATCAAGGCAGCCTTATGTTTTTCACTTGGTAATCGCTGATGTCAATCCCTGCTCTGAGTCTCTACATAATAATAACTAGTGCTTGCATGGTTGCTTGAAGATTTTAAAGAAACTCCCACATGTATTTTCCTCAGCAAATCCCCGCAACACTACAATGCTGATATTACTGTTTTGCATTTTATGCAACAAGAAGCTAGGATACAGGACTCGGCCAAAGTCAGGTGGCTGCTAAGTAGAAGAGCTGGGAAGTAGAAATAGTACCCAGGTATGCCGCACTAACACGCAGTGTTTTGTTCATTTTATTCTGAGATTTCTGTGGTGATGCAGTGAGTAAAGTTCCATGGTTCCACTGCAGGGAGCATGGGTTCGATCACTGGACGGGGAACTTAAGATCCCACATGCCATGTGACATGGCCAAAAAATATGTGGTTTTTTACTGCAATGCCCTATAGCACCTCATTACTTTGCTGCTTTGAATGAATCATGTGGGCTCAGAAGCATAACAGTTTTTAGAGATCTCAGATTGAGCTCTTAGTTTAGAGGAGAAGAGAGAAATGTTCATATGTGAATGGAGATCTGAGGAATCAGAGGTTGTTCAGCTTCCCTTCTGATCGGCTGCCTGTTCTGCATGGTCCCTGCCACTGTCTGCTCCCAGGCCTCTAGCATGTGGTAGCAGGGCCACTCCGGGTGTCTCCTGACCCAGCTCTCTGCCTCAGGTTTTCTCTCCATATTTCCTACAACCAGCTGGGCCTGCTCCAGCCGACTGACTTTCTTTAAAATGCAAATTTGAATCACATGATTTTCCTCCTTAAAATCTTTGGGGGTTTTCCATTACCTCCGGGATAAAGTGCAGAATCCTCAGCAGGGCAAATACATCATTCATAGCTTGCCCATTCTTTGTGATATCCCTTCATCCACCAAACTAACATTTACCAAGTGCCCACGGGTGGTGTGCAATAAATACTGGGGAAAGCACGTGACTAGGTCTGCTGCACAGGGACAGCCCAGTCTGGAGAGGGGTTTCGGACGTCCTGGAGTTTATATTCTGCCACCAGGGGAGGTTCCTCCTTTCTGAAGCTCTGTGCGTGTTTCTCTCATCCTCACCCTCTAGGATGTCTACTGCACCTCCCCTCCATATACCCATCTACCCCAGCCACCCACCACCAATTTTCTGCCTAGTGAATCCATCCTAGAAGGCAAATATGTGTTGTTACATTCTTCACTCTGACAAGCCTCTTACAGCTCCCAAGAGGTTAGTTCGTTCCACTTTCTTTGCCTTAATTAGAGCATCACCTTGGCGGTGCATTATAATTATTCGTGTGAAATCTATGTTTCCATACCCCCCTTGCTGGGAAGGACCCTGTTGTGTCTATCTGAGTGCTAGCACAGCACAAGCCTCCAGGCACAGTACTGATTGCTCTTCAGCCTTCCCTGCATGTCTGACACATGCAGGTTTAGGTTCCAGAACAACCCTTGGCCACCTGTCCTGCCACATTCGTTAGAGGCAATCTTTCCATGAAGGATAGTTTTGCTCTGTGTCATGTCCACTGGCACATAGTCCACTCCATAGCTCACAGTGAGATCTCAAGGAACAGCTGGTGCTTCGGGAAGATGACAGGGTTTGTTGTTAACACATAATTGACCAGGGGGTTTTACAGAAACAAACACCTGTGGCTTTACTATATCTCCAGTCAATAATCTGTTAAAATTGATAGGAGAACATAACTAGCACATTATTGTAACATATATATACACACATATATGCATTTATATACACACATATAGCATCGGCTCAGTTCAGTTGCTCAGTCGTGTTCAACTCTTTGCGACCCCATGAATCGCAGCACGCCAGGCCTCCCTGTCCATCACTAACTCCCGGAGTTCACTCAAATTCATGTCCATCGAGTCAATGATGCCATCCAGCCATCTCATCCTCTGTTGTCCCCTTCTCCTCCTGCCCCCAATCACTCCCAGCAGCAGAGTTTTTTCCAATGAGTCAACTCTTCACATAAGGTGGCCAAAGTACTGGAGTTTCAGCTTTAGCATCATTCCTTCCAAAGAAATCCCAGGGCTGATCTCCTTGCAGTCCAAGGGACTCTCAAGAGTCTTCTCCAACACCACAGTTCAAAAGCATCAATTCTTTGGTGCTCAGCTTTCTTCATAGTACAACTCTCACATCCATACATGACCACTGGAAAAACCATAGCCTTGACTAGACGGACCTTTGTTGGCAAAGTAATGTCTCTGCTTCTCAATATGCTATCTAGGTTGGTCATAACTTTCCTTCTGAGGAACAAGCGTCTTTTAATTTCATGCCTGCAGTCACCATCTGCAGTGATTTTGGAGCACCAAAACATAAAGTCTGACACTGTTTCCACTGTTTCCCCATCTATTTCCTATGAAGTGATGGGACCAGATGCCATGATCTTCGTTTTCTCAATGTTGAACTTTAAGTCAACTTTTTCATTCTCCACTTGCACTTTCATCAAGAGGCTTTTTAGCTCCTCTTCATTTTCTGCCATAAGGGTGGTGTCATCTGCATATCTGAGGTTATTGATATTTCTCCCAGCAATCTTATTTCCAGCTTATGCCTCTTCCAGCCCAGCGTTTCTCATGATGTACTCTGCATAGAAGTTAAAAAAGCAGGGTGACAATATACAGCCTTGACGTACTCTTTTTCCTATTTGGAACCAGTCTGTTGTTCCAAGTCCAGTTCTAACTGTTGCTTCCTGACCTGCATACAGGTTTCTCAAGAGGCAGTTCAGGTGGACTGGTATTCCCATCTCTTTTAGAATTTTCCAGTTAGCAATAAAGCAGAAATAGATGTTTTTATGGAACTGTCTTGCTTTCTCTTGCATATATACATATATGCATATATATGCATAAACACAAGTATATGTATAACACAGGCATACCTGGGTGATATTGCAGGTCAGGTTGGAGTCCAGACCATCAGCATAAAGCTAATGTCCCCTAAAGCCAGTCACACAGAGTGTCTGGCTTCTCAGTGCATCTAAAGGTGCATGTAATAGCATGGTGTCTGGAAAACAATGTACATCCCTCAATTGCAAAATGCTCTTTTGCTAAAAAATATTAATGAACCTCTGAGCCTTTATTGAGTTGCAGTAGTGACATCAAAGATCACAGATCACCACAACATATGATAATAACAAAATTTTGAAATATTGTAAGAATTAGTAACACATGACAGAGATATGAAGTAAGCAAATACTGCTAGAAAAATACAAATACAGAAAAAAAAATGGTGCCAGAAGACTTGCTCAATGCAGGATTGCCATAAATCTTCAATTTGAAAAAAAACCACAAAATCTGCGTAGTATAATAAAGTACAATAAAACAAGGTATGCCTGTATATGCGTAGACATGTATATGCCTGTGTATCAATATAAGTATATATAATGTAATATATTGGGTTGGCCAAAAATGTACATCATATAATAAAACCTGAACAAATTTTTGTCCAACCCAATGGATACATCCATTCATTAGACATAACCATACATATGCACATTCTAGTTTATGTGGAATTCATAGGTATTCACATTATTGCATATTTGCACACAAGTGTACAGACTACAAAAGTGCTATATATACCCATTCACATACAGTCTCAACAAAGGTATTACATGTATCCACGCATGATCCTATGTATCATTCATGTTCACATGAAGCAACACACGCAGAGCAAAGTATATCATCAAAGATTCATTGCATTCACACTCGCAAAATATGCCATTACACATACTGATGAGAGCAGAGCTAATCTTTTATGCTCTGTGTATCCTCACTTCCAGCAGCATTTTCACCATGCTGACGTTTTTCCTAATTCCTGTGTTCAGTCACTCAGAGGTATAAGGGATATGCAGATTCATATATATGCGCATGTGTGTTTATATACGATACACCTCTTTTATACACCCATATGTACTCATACATGCGTGTGCTCACATGCACACGCTCATATACACACACATGCACAGTATACCTTGGGATGTTGCTTGAATTCCCCTCTGTGACAAGACAGCATTTAAAGAGAAACATAAAAAAAAGAAATATATCAATAAGTAGGTAAGTAGGTAGATAGACACAGCAGGAACACACACAAAAGTAGGCAAATATTTTAACTCTGTCTTACATCATCTACCTGTAACTACTGACGCATCTGCATTTTCTATGTATGTATCTTATATATGTGGGATACACATTTTTACCACATCCACAAACACAAAGAATCCTAGGTCAGATGATTCTTCCTACTTCCCGTGTCACCCCAAATACCAAACAGAGCCAGTGGATCCGCTGATTCTTTGTGTCATCCTCAAGGAAAACAGAGGGTTATGCCCAGGCCACTTGTAAGTGAAATCTTTGCAAGGCACCACTGCCAGCAAGGCCCCTAAAATTAGCATGGCTCAGGAGGAGACCATGAAGAAATGTTTTCCTACTTAGCTAAAAAGAGGCGGCTCCTTTGAACACACACTTTCTGCTCAGAACTCCTAATGCATTCCACATTTGGCCATTAAATCCTAATTGGAGGCCTGCTGGGGAAGGTATGGGGGCCCAGTCTGCCAGCATTTCCTGAGTCACATCTCTGCAAGACCCAGCCTGACCTTGTGCCCTTGTTTGACCTGCCCTTCTGAACTCTTAATCCTACTACTGGTCACAAAGAATTAGGAGCTCAATTGACTCTTGAAACCACAGGAATGTCCCCTTTGGTCTTCCTCTTGTCATCTGCCATTGCTACTCCCCACCCCCATCCACCACCCTGACCCCGAACATATACACACTTTGTTATCCTTTCCTTTCCTCCTCCTTGGTAAAGAGTCAGGATGCTTTTGAGGGCTTAATTGAAAGGTTCCAAAAGCCTGGGATTTTTACGATGGAACAATTTTCCTTGGTAAATGTCAGGCTTATATTTGATGATATTTATTACCTTTTTTCTATTAGTCTGCCATTAGTGCTGCACTCAATATGCCAACAAATTTGGAAAACTCCGCAGTGGCCACAGGACTGGAAAAGGTCTGTTTTCATTCCAATCCCAAAGAAAGGCAATGCCAAAGAGTGCTCAAACTACCGCACAATTGCACTCATCTCACATACTAGCAAAGTAATGCTCAAGATTCTCCAAGCCAGGCTTCAGCAATAAGTGAACTGTGAACTTCCAGATGTTCAAGCTGGTTTTAGAAAAGGCAGAGGAACCAGAGATCAAATTGCCAACATCTGCTGGATCATGGAAAAAGCAAGAGAGTTCCAGAAAAACATCTATTTCTGCTTTATTGACTATGCCAAAGCCTTTGACTGTGTGAATCACAATAAACTGTGGAAAATTCTGAAAGAGATGGGAATACCAGACCATCTGACCTGCCTCTTGAGAAACTATATGCAGGTCAGGAAGCAACAGTTAGAACTGGACATGGAACAACAGACTGGTCCCAGATAGGGAAAGAAGTACATTAAGGCTGCATATTGTCACCCTGCTTATTTAACTTCTATGCAGAGTACATCATGAGAAACGCTGGGCTGGAAGAGGCACAAGCTGGAATCAAGGTTGCTGGAAGAAATATCAATAACCTCAGATATGCAGATGACACCACCCTTATGGGCAGAAAGTGAAGAGGAACTAAAAAGCCTCTTGATAAAAGTGCAAGTGGAGAGTGAAAAATTTGGCTTAAAGTTCAACATTCAGAAAACGAAGATCATGGCATCCAGTCCCATCACTTCATGGGAAATAGATGGGGAAACAGTGGAAACAGTGTTAGACTTTATTTTTGGGGGCTCCAAAGTCACTGCTCTGCTTATTTAACTTCTATGCAGAGTACATCATGAGAAACGCTGGGCTGGAAGAGGCACAAGCTGGAATCAAGGTTGCTGGAAGAAATATCAATAACCTCAGATATGCAGATGACACCACCCTTATGGGCAGAAAGTGAAGAGGAACTAAAAAGCCTCTTGATAAAAGTGCAAGTGGAGAGTGAAAAATTTGGCTTAAAGTTCAACATTCAGAAAACGAAGATCATGGCATCCAGTCCCATCACTTCATGGGAAATAGATGGGGAAACAGTGGAAACAGTGTTAGACTTTATTTTTGGGGGCTCCAAAGTCACTGCAGATGGTGACTGCAGGCATGAAATTAAAAGACGCTTGTTCCTCAGAAGGAAAGTTATAACCAACCTAGATAGCATATTGAAAAGCAGAGACATTACTTTGCCAACAAAGGTCCGTCTAGTCAAGGCTATGGTTTTTCCAGTGGTCATGTATGGATGTGAGAGTTGAACTGTGAAGAAGGCTGAGCGCTGAAGAACTGATGCTTTTGAACTGTCACGTTGGAGAAGACTCTTGAGAGTCCCTTGGACTGCAAGGAGATCAGCCCTGGGATTTCTTTGGAAGGAATGATGCTAAAGCTGAAGCTCCAGTACTTTGGCCACCTTATGTGAAGACTTGACTCATTGGAAAAGACTCTGATGCTGGGAAGGGTTGGGGGCAGGAGGAGAAGGGGATGACAGAGGATGAGATGGCTGGATGGCATCACTGACTCGATGGACGTGAGTCTGAGTGAACTCTGGGAGTTGGTGATGGACAAGGAGGCCTGGCGTGCTGTGATTCATGGGGTCACAAAGAGTCGGACACGAATGAGCAACTGAACTGATGACCTTTTTTCTATTAGCCTGCCTATTCCTGAGAAATTATAACTTTTGTCCTGTCATTCCAACCAGGCCAATTTTGTATATAGTAAGTGCTGTGGGGACAACAAGAAGCCTGCTCTCCGCTGCCCAACTGACTCTCTGTCCCACGAGATTCAGGACATAGCTCACCAGGTACCAATAAGCAACCAGGGAAGTAAGGATGAAACAGCCTTGAAATGATCACTTTAGAGGGCGTGGATGACTGGGAGTGAGAGCTTGCTTTAGCTCTGTCTCTCATTAGCCATGCTAACTTGTACAAGGATCAAACATTCACTTGGGAAGCCCAATACTATTGATACTATATATAAAATTGATAACTAATGAGCACCTACTGTATAGCTCAGGAAACTACTCAGTGCTCTGTGGTGACCTAAATGGGAAGAAAATCCAAAAAAGAGGGGCTAAATGTATACAAATAGCTATTCCACTTTGCTATACAGGGAAACTAATACTACATTGTAAAGCAACTATACTCCAATAAAAATTAATTTTTAAAAAGCTAGAAAAAAATAAAATGAAAAAAAGTAGTGATAATAACCCTTGTCTTGTAAATGCTGTGAGGATCAAATAAATGAACACATGGAAAATGGCTTTGAACAATTTAAATATTAATCTAATATCATTAACCTAGAAATAATAAAGGACTCCCTCTTCATCAGCGGAAGCTACAAGATGGACTAAGAGAGATGATGATTACCCTGAAATCTGATGAAAATCACTTCTAATGGCCACTGGTACAAAATAAAGGGAGACAGGTTCTGGTTCTAGCTAAGAAATAATTTCCCAAGGATGAGATGGTAAGAGGATGAAATGGGATGCTGTGGAGTCTGTCGTTTCCCCATCATCAAGGGCTTTGATCTATTGCTTCTTGATCATGTCAGTTTCTTTGCTTCTCCTGCTTCAATTCTACTTTTTCAGAGATGAGTTCTCCTGTAGACCGAAGTCTTCTCCAGTTACTGAGCTCACCAGAGAAGATCTGCCACAAATCGTTAGACCCTAATTTTCCTATCTAGAAAGGCCTGGGATTAAAGCACAAGTCTACCCTGAAGTCACCATCATGACTACTGAGTACCACCTGTCAGTAAAGTAGTTAAAAACATGTATGCTAATATCAGGCTCATAATTTTAAATCCTTGATGCGTCCCTTGCTAGCTTCAAGGCACTGAACAACTAAATGAAATTCTCTGACCCTCAGTTTTCTTATTTTTAAAATGGGCATAATGATACTACCGAGAAGCTCTATACAGTCAACAAAGAAAAGACCGGGAGCTGACTGTGGCTCAGATCATGAACTCCTGATTGCCAAATTCAGACTTAAATTGAAGAAAGTGGGCAACACAACTAGACCATTCAGGTATGACCTAAATCAAATCCCTTATGATTATACAGTGGAAGTGAGAAATAGATTTAAGGGTTTAGATCTGATAGATAGAGTGCCTGATGAATTATGAAATGAGGTTCATGACATTGTACAGGAGACAGGGATCAAGACCATCCCCATGGAAAAGAAATGCAAAAAGGCAAAATGACTGTCTGGGGATGCCTTACAAATAGCTGTGAAAAGAAGAGAAGCAAAAAGCAAAGGAGAAAAGGAAAGGTATAAGCATCTGAATGCAGAGTTCCAAAGATAGCAAGAAGAGATAAGAAAGCCTTCTTCAGCAATCAATGCAAAGAAATAGAGGAAAAGAACAGAATGGGAAAGACTAGAGATCTCTTCAAGAAAATTAGAGATACCAAGGGAACATTTCATGCAAAGATGGGCTCAATAAAGGACAGAAATGGTCTGGACCTAACAGAAGCAGAAGATATGAAGAAGAGGTGGCAAGAATACACGGAAGAACTGTACAAAAAAGATCTTCATGACCCCGATAATCATGATGATGTGTTGACTAATCTAGAGCCAGACATCTTGGAATGTGAAGTCAAGTGGGCCTTAGAAAGCATCACTACGAACAAAGCTAGTGGAGGTGATGGAATTCCAGTTGAGCTGTTTCAAATCCTGAAAGATGATGCTGTGAAAGTGCTGCACTCAATTTGCCAGCAAATTTGGAAAACTCAGCAGTGGCCACAGGACTGGAAAAGGTCAGTTTTCATCCCAATTCCAAAGAAAGGCAATGCCAAAGAATGCTCAAACTACCGCACAATTGCACTCATCTCACATGCTAGTAAAGTAATGCTCAAAATTCTCCAAGCCAGACTTCAGCAATATGTGAACCGTGAACTCCCTGATGTTCAAGCTGGTTTTAGAAAAGGCAGAGGAACCAGAGATCAAATTGCCAACATCCGCTGGATCATGGAAAAAGCAAGAGAGTTCCAGAAAAACATCTATTTCTGCTTTATTGACTATGCCAAAGCCTTTGACTGTGTGGATCACAGTAAACTGTGGAAAATTCTGAAAGAGATGGGAATACCAGACCACCTGACCTGCCTCTTGAGAAATCTGTATGCAGGTCAGGAAGCAACAGTTAGAACTGGACATGGAACAACAGACTGGTTCCAAATAGGAAAAGGAGTACGTCAAGGCTGTATATTGTCACCCTGCTTATTTAACTTATATGCAGAGTACATCATGAGAAATGCTGGACTGGAAGAAACACAAGCTGGAATCAAGATTGCTGGGAGAAATATCAATAACCTCAGATATGCAGATGACACCACCCTTATGGCAGAAAGTGAGGAGGAGCTAAAAAGCCTCTTGTTGAAAGTGAAAGAGGAGAGTGGAAAAGTTGGCTTAAAGCTCAACATTCAGAAAACGAAGATCATGGCATCTGGCCCCATCACTTCATGGGAAATAGATGGGGAAACAGTAGAAACAGTGTCAGACTTTGTTTTTTTGGGCTCCAGGATCACTGCAGATGGTGACTGCAGCCATGAAATTAAAAGACGCTTACTCCTTGGAAGAAAAGTTACGACCAACCTAGATAGTATATTCAAAAGCAGAGACATTACTTTGCTGACTAAGGTCCGTCTAGTCAAGGCTATGGTTTTTCCTGTGGTCATGTATGGATGTGAGAGTTGGACTGTGAAGAAGGCTGAGCGCAGAAGAATTGATGCTTTTGAACTGTGGTGTTGGAGAAGACTCTTGAGAGTCCCTTGGACTGCAAGGAGATCCAACCAGTCCATTCTGAGGGAGATCAACCCTGGGATTTCTTTGGAAGGAATGATACTAAAACTGAAGCTCCAGTACTTTGGCCACCTCATGCGAAGAGTTGACTCATTGGAAAAGACCCTGATGCTGGGAGGGATTGGGGGCAGGAGGAGAAGGGGACGACTGAGGATGAGATGGCTGGATGGCATCATGGACTCAATGGACGTGAGTCTGAGTGAACTCCGGGAGCTGGTGACGGACAGGGAGGCCCGGCGTGCTGTGATTCATGGGGTCGCAAAGAGTCGGCACGACTGTGCGACTGAACTGAACTGAACTTTATAAGATCACTGTGAGATTAAAAAAATAATTCATTTAATGTAGGTGTCCTAGTTTCTAGCATGGAGAAACCTTTTGGTAACATTAGCTTTGGCCATTATAATGAGAACAGTGCTGATGGTGGGTTGATGATGTTCCAAAGCTGAATTTTCTTGAACGTGGATTATTTAATATTAGACTCAGGAGCCAGTTCCATGAAAAGAATTCAGTTCAAGCCTGTTGCCTATATTCAGGGCACAATGGGAAAGAAAGGATGCTATAAATAAAATATAGCTAATTGGAGGAAGGGGGCTCATTTATGCTGAGTGAGGGAGGGCAGCTATAGAGCAGTGGCATTTAGCTTAGCTCTAAAGCATGAATAGGGATTATCCAGGTGTAGAGTAGAGGGAGGAGCATAAAGGTAGAGAAGAGAGAGAGCATGGGCAGTGATCCAGAGACATGAAAAATGTTTGGTGAGTTGAAGTAACCAGAAAAAAGATGTGCCTCGGGCATGCCAAGTGGCACTCTGCAAGATCCTTCAGAGCCTTGTCTATCAACCTTGTTCAACCTTTCTACTCAAGGAAGTATCTTAACACAAGAATAGCAGGGTCAGTTTATGTAAGTCACATGCAATTAAATCAGGGGCAGGATTTAAAACAAGCAACATCTTAACAGAGCCTAGTAGTACTGCTGTTAGTCTTTTGCTAAATTAATGAAGAAGGAAAGGAAGGCTGACCAAATCACGATTGCCAGATGCTGCAGTGTCTCACAAAATTATTAACAACTGTCCTACCAGCTGTCATTTATGAGCACTGGTGCTCAGCAGAGGCTAGATCACCATCACTAAAATCTACAAGTTCAGATTCTTATCTTGTGCAGTGTCACCTTCTCAGAGCCTAGAAATTTTATATGTCACATAAGTAGGTACCCAATAAAATTTTTTGAATTAAATGAATCAGATCTAAGGACTACCTGAGCCACCATCACCAGTGTGTGGCTTCCTCAGCTCTTGGCTTAGAAGCTCACTCTTCTAATAACACTGGTCCTCAGATCAGTTCAGTCCAGGATGAAGTGTTCTCAGATCCCAGCATCTCAGACATGTTTGGGGAATCTAAGCCACATGCTAACACTCTTCTAAATAATTCTGCATTCTCACTGGACACTTGACTGCTTTCTTGTGGACAAATATATGGGAGAAGTTTAGCAAGATATTTAGTAAGTGTTCTTGGTTTCTCTCAGTTTTCCCACACATTCCAAACTGAGTGAAATAATACTAGGAAGTTAAATTCAATCAGCATCATGAAAACTATGTGAATATTTTTACAATAATGTGATAAAGGAAGCATTCCAAACTGAAGAATTTGCAGTAAGAAAATAACTATAAGCAAGGTAATATGTGAAATATATCTTCATTCTGCTTTAAAAAATTTTCTGCATTCTGAAAAATTTTATATGTATTCTTCATCCTATTTTGTTTTTGATGTGAAATGGTAACCCGAGTAGATTATAGTTCATTTAATGTATTTGGGGGTCAAAATAAAAATCAGTCTCAAAAATGTTTTAGTTAACATGTTCTTAATCTTCAGAATCCTAAAATTTGGGATCCATCCAAACCAGAGAACGTGCCAGTAGGATAAATGAAGATTTCAGGGATCCGTGTGAAGCGGGTTTTGAATATAAAGTCTGACACTTGAACAAGTGGAATTTGTACATATGTCATTATTTTTGAGGAAAATATTTGAAATTTCACCTCCATTATGAGGTAGAATATAATTTTAGTTATTCTATAACTAGTTAAGTGAGAGACAGGATTCACAGTTCTTTCTGGAGTCAGATTACATCTGAAGAGCCAGTACATGCTACTAATAGCACCAAAAGATTTACTGAATTAATAAATTAGTGAATGAATGATCTTAGTGGAAGGATTAAGGGCCTTAATACCATATAAATGGGCTTCCCAGGTAGTGCAGTGGTAATAAAAAATCTGCCTACCAGTGCAGGAAACCCTGGGTCAGGAAGGAAATGGCAACCCACTCAGTATTCTTGCCTAGAGAATCCCATGGACAGAGGAGGCTGGTGGCCTGCAGTCCATGGGATCGCAAAGAGTCAGGTACAAATGAGTGACTGAGCACAGACCATACAAATATGAACTTGAATTTTGGCTTTGTCAGTTACCATTGTTAGTATTTTCTTTAAGTGTCTTAGCCAGCTGAGCCTGCTATAACAGAATATCAGACTGAGCAGCTTATAAAAAAAAACAAAAATGATTTTTCATATTTGGAGGTGCCTAGAGTCTGAGATCAGAGTTGCAACCTAGTCAAGTTGCAAACTACCTTTTTCTCCTTGTATGCTCAACTGGCAGATAAAGAGGGTGAAGAGAGCTCTCTGGTGTCTTTTTTTTTTTTAAAGGGCACTAATCCCATTCACGGGCTTCCCAGATGTCTCAGTGGTAAAGAATCCACCTGCCAAGCAGGATCCTTGGGTCGGGAAGATCCCCTGGAGAAGGAAATAGCTACCCAGTCCAGTATTCTTGCCAAAGAAATTCCGCAGACAGAGGAGCCTGGTGGGCTACCGTCCGTTGGGTCGCAAAAAGTCAGACACAGCTTAGTGACTAAACAGCAGCAGCAGCAGCAATCTCATTCATAAGGGCTCCAGACTCATGACCTAATTATCTTCCGAAGGTCCCACTTCCTCATACCATCAGACTGGAGGTTATATTCCAACATATGAATTTTGGAGGAACACAAAGATTCAGCCCATAACACTAAGCATTCAGTGTACCATTCCCTGTAAGGGGCTCAGAGATTCTCACTCATTGCTAATGGGAGCAGAATGAATGTGATGACCTGGCAGAGATTTAAAAGACCATGTGGTTGACTTGTGACCTCTCCCCAGTTCTTTTCAGAGTCCCCCCTTTTAGCCAAATCTGACCATGCAGACACATGAAACAAGCCAAGGCTGATCCACAAAAAATAAATGTGTGTTGTTACAAGCCTCTGAAATAGCTTTGGTTGTTCATTTCTGCCTCACGAACTTGAAAAATCTGTTGCAATATTTTTTGATCTTGGCCACTAAACCACTTCAAGCCTCTTTCCTCATCTGTAAAATGGGGATAATATATACCTCCTTTATAAAGGAACTATGGGGATTTTATGAGAAAACACTGTGCCAAACATAATACATAGAATAAAAAATGTCTGAAGTATCTTCATTTATTTGAAATCTATTCAAGCTCATTCTCTCACAGAGCTGCATTATTATTTTTTTTTTCCCATTCAAGTATCTCCATTTATCAAACACCTATTATGAACAGCATTCTTCGGTAAGCATTGTGCCGACAAGGTAATGTTTTCTTATTCATGCTTTCTAGCTGAAAAGGGGGAAAAAATAAACCACGGAAAAACAATGTGCATATGTCAGGAAGAGAGGTTTCTAGATGAAAGCAAATCCCTCTCTTAAAGGGAACTCTGATTCCCACTAGTTTTCTAATTAATCAGTTCAGTTCAGTTCAGTCACTCAGTCGTGTCCGACTCTTTGCGACCAACATGAATCGCAGTACGCCAGGCCTCCCTGTCCATCACCAACTCCCGGAGTTCACTCAGACTCACGTTCATTGAGTCCATGATGCCATCCATCCATCTCATCTTCGGGCATCCCTTTCTCCTCCTGCCCCTAATCCCTCCCAGCCTCAGGGTCTTTTCCAATGAGTCAACTCTTCGCATGAGGTGGCCAAAGTACTGGAGCTTCAGTTTGAGCATCATTCCTTCCAAAGAAATCCCAGGGTTGATCTCCTTCAGAATGGACTGGTTGGATCTCCTTGCAGTCCAAGGGACTCTCAAGAGTCTTCTCCAACACCACAGTTCAAAAGCATCAATTCTTCTGCGCTCAGCCTTCTTCACAGTCCAACTCTCACATCCATATGTGACCACAGGAAAAACCATAGCCTTGACTAGACGGACCTTAGTCGGCAAAGTAATGTCTCTGCTTTTGAATATACTATCTAGGTTGGTCGTAACTTTTCTTCCAAGGACTAAGCTCCTTTTAATTTCATGGCTGCAGTCACCATCTGCAGTGATTTTGGAGCCCAAAAAAACAAAGTCTGACACTGTTTCTACTGTTTCCCCATCTATTTCCCATGAAGTGATGGGGCCAGATGCCATGATCTTCGTTTTCTGAATGTTGAGCTTTAAGCCAACTTTTTCACTCTCCTCTTTCACTTTCAACAAGAGGCTTTTTAGCTCCTCTTCACTTTCTGCCATAAGGGTGGTGTCATCTGCATATCTGAGGTTATTGATATTTCTCCCAGCAATCTTGATTCCAGCTTGTGTTTCTTCCAGTCCAGCATTTCTCATGATGTACTCTGCATATAAGTTAAATAAGCAGGGTGACAATATACAGCCTTGACATACTCCTTTTCCTATTTGGAACCAGTCTGTTGGTGTATAAGAGACAGTAACTGTTGCTTCCTGACCTGCATACAGATTTCTCAAGAGGCAGGTCAGGTGGTCTGGTATTCCCATCTCTTTCAGAATTTTCCACAGTTTATTGTGATCCACACAGTCAAAGGCTTTGGCATAGTCAATAAAGCAGAAATAGATGTTTTTCTGGAACTCTCTTGCTTTTTCCATGATCCAGCGGATGTTGGCAATTTGATCTCTGGTTCCTCTGCCTTTTCTAAAACCAGCTTGAACATCAGGGAGTTCACGGTTCACATATTGCTGAAGCCTGGCTTGGAGAATTTTGAGCATTACTTTGCTAGCATGTGAGATGAGTGCAATTGTGCGGTAGTTTGAGCATTCTTTGGCATTGCCTTTCTTTGGAATTGGGAAGAAAACCGACCTTTTCCAGTCCTGTGGCCACTGCTGAGTTTTCCAGATTTATTTTATGAAAGTTCACATAATCAAACCCAATTAATAGGCCCAAGAAACCAATCCAGATATCCAGACTACAAAACAGGATTGTTTTAACCTGTATCAGTCTGAAATGTAGAGAAAAGTTACTCAGTATCATGGAAGTAGAAAATTGGCAATCAAAGGAAAGCTCATTAAAAATAGTGTTAAAAATATATCCTGGCACCAAAGAGAGAACTCGTATTTCTTGAAGTGTGGTTCTCTGAACACCTGTGTCAGAATCACCTGGGAGGCTAATTAAAAGGCAGAGTCCTCATCTCTGCCCAGACTTACCTGATTAGAATATCTGATTGGACACATTAAAGAAGCCAATTTGTAAGTATCTGCAGGTTTGCTTCAGGACCTTACTTTTTTTAATGCCACTATCTTATTACTTCATTTCTGATATGTTTTTACTATAGTATGTATAGTATACACTGAGTGAAATGTACAAATCCTAAATGTTAAGTCTGGTGTACAGTTTATTCATTTGACTCAATTAAACTGATTACGCATGGCCCTTACCACCAAAAACAAGACATGGAACATTTTCATCACCTGAGAAAGTTTCCCATGTCTTTTCCTAGTTCCCAACCTCTGCCCAGAGATAACCTCTTTCTAACTTCTGTCACCATTTGCTGCTGCTAAGTCACTTCAGTCGTGTCCGACTCTGTGTGACTCCCTAGACGGCAGCCCACCAGGCTCCCCTGTCCCTGGGATTCTCCAGGCAAGAACACTGGAGTGGGTTGCCATTTCCTTCTCCAATGCATGAAAGTGAAAAGTGAAAGTGAAGTCGTTCAGTCATGTCTGACTCTTAGCAACCCAATGGACTGCAGCCTACCAGGCTCCTCTGTCCATGGGATTTTCCAGGCAAGAGTACTGGAGTGGGGTGCCATTGCCTTCTGTCTGTCACCATAGGTTTTATTTAAATCTACATAAATGGAATTACACAATGTATATAAGTGTGTGGTTTGCTTTATACATATTTTTGAGATTCAGTTATTTTGCTATAGGTATCTATCATTTGTTCCTTTGAGTAGCATTAGAGAATACTGTGTATATGAAAATTTTTATCAATTGTCCAATTCACAGACATAAAGATTGTCTCAAGTTGGGGCTGTTATGAATAAGGATTTTATAAACATTCTTATTTTTGTGGGCATATATTTTTTATTTCTCTTGTATAAACACATAGTAGATATGGTGGATCGTAGAGTAAACATATATTTAAATTTATACGATACTGCCAAAGAGTTCTCGTATTCCTACCAGCAATGTATGAGAGCTCCAGTTTGTCCACATCCTTGACAGTTTTGGTATGTTTGGTCTTTTTCACTTTTGCCATACTAGTGACACGGCATGACATGGCAGTTCTTATTTTCACCTCAGTGGAGACTCTGTGTGCTAAGTTGCTCAGTCATGTTGGACTCTTTGGGATGTTATAGCCAGGCTCCACTGTCCATGGGATTTTCCCCACAAGAGTACAGGAGTGGGTTGCCGTGCCCTTCTCTAAGGGATCTTCCCAACCCAGGGACTGAATCCCTGTCTCCTGCATCTCCTCCACCAGCAGGCAGACTCTCTATCACTAGTGCAACCATGAGTGAGTGCTCGGTCACTGCAGTTGTGTCCAACTCTTGGCACCACCATGGAGACTAACAAAGTTAGTGAACCTGATGGCTAATAATGTACTCCTGGCTATTTGCAGATCATCTTTGGTAAAACGTCAGTTCAAGTCATTTGACCCATTTTCCCCATGCTTACCACGTTTGGAGAAGCACAGCTCTGGAGGTAAGTGCCCTGACCTCACAATCGAAAGCCTTGGTTCTCGACTGACTCTGCCATGAATCATGCACGTGAACTGCAGGTCAAGCTGGCTTGTTTGTTTCCTCATCTACAGAATGTGGGATCTACCTCTGTCATTCCTTTACTTATTTCCTTTTTGTGTTTGTGGAAAAAGCACCAAAAAGAGAAATAAGAGAACAACCAACCATTCCTGAAAGAAGAGACAGTCCTCATGGAGATCTGAAAAAAATGCACATATCAGACCTGCAGCTTTTTGTATTCGTTTCTACATTAACACATAAAGGTTCAATAACTAAAGGCTACTTTTTACCAACTGCAGGAGCAAATGTAGGAGAATATTGTTGATTTAAAAGTTTCCTTACCTTTACCCTTACTCTCACCTCACTCCACATAGTTAATACTCCCCAGCTTCCATGAATGGGAAAGATCTGAAGGGAGCCACTGAGAGTGCAGAGGTTGACGGATCCCTGAGATTGTGTAATTTTTTGGCCATCTCCATGAAAGCCAATGACAGGCCAAGATGGGTTTATGGAAGCACAGCTTTGAGGATGATCAGACGAGGCTTTAGTATGGCAAGAAGAAACCAAAAGAAGGCAGAGAGTTCTGTGTGCGTGTGTGTGTGCGTGCAGGTGATCAGTCTCTGAGAAGACTTTCCACACCTTGGCATG
Organism: Aepyceros melampus; assembly: GCA_006408695.1. Lineage (NCBI taxonomy): Eukaryota > Metazoa > Chordata > Mammalia > Artiodactyla > Bovidae > Aepyceros > Aepyceros melampus. The sequence goes on from SJXQ01010425.1 coordinate 226,345, forward strand.
GCCCAGAATCAGTTCTTTTGCTGTGTACATCCAAGGCCTAAAGAGGACTTGTAGCCAACACAGCAACAACGGGAGACTCATTGAATATCAAACAAGATCAGCCACTGTAAGAGACTGTGTGGTCTCTGTTATTCTAAAATTCATCTTGAGGGAAATGGGAGGCAAGGATCTTAATCAGTTTAGTTTTCCCATCTATAACTATACATGGCATTGAAACAATATAGAAATTAAGTTAATGTATACAAAATAAAGGTATGTTTATTTCTCATGGTTTTGTGGACTAAAACCAGTGCTCTCTGTATGAAGGAAGAATTTTTGTGTTCTAATGCAACATATCTAACTCTGGCAAGTAGCCATGGAACCAGCACAACCCACAGAAGTATGTCTGAGTCAGACCAGCCAGAAATCTATTCCCTTAGCAATACTTACTCATGTTATCACTGTTTTTTTTTTTTTTAAACTAAGAATGATTGGATACTAATGTGAGAATCTATTGCAGACACTTTTGCCCCCAGAAAACTATGTACTGAAGACTTATTTAGTCATAGCACTCATTCTCAACAAATCCTTTTGCTGTCTTTGGAAACTCCTAAGTTAAAAGAATACTCCCAGGTATATATATTAATTACTATAGATCATAGTAGCAGAGGTAAGATACAGTGTACCATGTCTGTGCTGGTGGCAGCGCCATGGCACTCTTTCCCAGTGAACCTGGAGGTGGTGAGAATCTTTCACAATTCAGATCTATAGGCACCCACAGCTGATCAGTCTGAATCATCATAAAAACAGAAACTGCCCTGTGGCTCCTCTCATCGATCCTTGGCCTAGGTACCTGGAATCTGACCCCTCTCTTGAGGCATATCAGGCCTGGAATAGCTAAAACTTGGTCAGACCCCACAGCCATGTTTATGTCTTGCTCGTGCCGCCACTTCTTTCATCACGTGTCGGGTTCCTTGTGTTCTTCCCCCTGTCCAGCTTTGCCTCTCTAGCTTCTGCAAATAGCATTCCTTTTGCCCCATCATGTGTTTTCAATCAAAGTATATCAGACGCTCTTACCATACTCTTTATCATCTCTTCGGCTTTGTAGACGCTGTGTTCTCTTCTTGTATCATTGCATGGCACTCTTCTCACCATCACCACCACCACTACTGAAGAGGACCCTCTGATGAGGAGATAAACCTGATGATCAAACGAGTGAAGTGTCATGAGTTTTGGGCAGCTAGGTTCTGTTGTCCTTCAGCCTCATAGTCACTGTCCATATCCCTCCTTTTGACTCTTGGGACTAGCAATTCATAAGCCACATCTACCAGACACTCTTGCCAACAGGCTCCTTGTCTGTTTAGGCCACTGGAGGCATACATGGGAGTCTGGAAGGAGTGAAGAAAAAGTACTTTTTCCCCCATCTTTTGGTGGCCTCTCCAGCAATGGCAGCAACTGCTAGCTGGTGTGTGTGCAGTCCTGGGCTCTCATTCAGGCAGCTTGGTTCCAACATCATCAAAGTTGGTGACAGGTAATGGTGAGCGCCAAGTAAAACCGTTTATGTTCTTGTTTGTTTCTGCAGCCTTAGCGGGGTAGTCTTAATATTAGTCTCCTATTGGAGAAGGAAATGGCAACCCACTCCAGTGTTCTTGCCTGGAGAATCCCAGGGACGGGGGAGCCTGGTGGGCTGCCGTCTATGGGGTTGCACAGAGTCGGACATGACTGAATGACTTAGCAGCAGTTACTAACCTGTGACTGTCTCATTTGTATCCTTCTAGTCCTTCTAACACCTTTGTCAGCAGTCATCTGTTTCCAGTTCCTTATTTTGTGATACCCAGAAAGGACTGCTTCCTAATGCAGAACGTGAAGAGCAAACAAGAAGATTATTACTTATGAGTTGTCTTCAAAGGACTCTAAGAGGCTGAAGTAATAGTTATGAATCATATGCTAGAAGCAAACGCTATCAGGTTGTCTCTCTTGGGCTTTATCACTATTTAAACTCTAAGCACTCAACCATTCTCTAAAACAGGAATCAGCAAATATTTATACGGAAGGAGTCAGTCAACATGGTGGGGTTGATGGCTTGTGCAGCCTGTATTGTAAGTACTCAGCTCTGCTACTGCAGCAGGAAAGCAGCCATAGTTAGTATGTAGATAGGTGGGCATGGCTGTGTTCCAATAAAACTTTAGTTACAAAACTAGGCAGCAAGCCAGATTTGGCCCGTGAGTGGTAATTTGATTCCTGCTCTGGAGTGTCTAGAAAGAGAGGGTAAAACAGATAAAAGGACATAATCCAGGCACTTATTTCAGTCATCCATCGTTATTCATTTAGTCACTTTTCAAATCATCGATCAGTTATTTATTGATATTGCTCTAGGTAACTGGGCTTCCCAGGCAACTCAGATGGTGAAGAATCTGCCTGCCATGCAGGAGACTCGGGTTCAATCCCTGGATTGGGAAGATCCCTTGGAGGAGGGCATGGCAACCCACTTCAGTATTCTTGCCTGGAGAATCCCATGGACAGAGGAGACTGATAAGCTCTGTCGCAAAGAGTCAGACACAACTGACTTAACACTTTCACTTTTGTGTAGCTGGACTACAATGGAGATTAAAATATACACATTTTGAAGAAGGAATATTTAACTTGATTAAATAACAAGAAAGTGAAAATGTTAATAATTCTGGAAATGAATGTCCCTTACTCCCTAAATTCCACGCCTTCCCCTGTCAGCTTTTCCCCAATCGTGACTTCTGCCACCTGTCCTTGTGTAATCCTGCCATGTCTCTAACTCTGACTTAAGAAGCCTTTCTTTCATGCAATGAAAGGACATTTATTACACAGATGAGCACTAGCTTTCCAATCCAAATGCAAGGCTTTAATCAGCCCCAAGAAACACTTAAAGCACGCAGAGCCTCTAAAATGCATTATCCTCTGGAAAAAAAAAAATCCACTCCCCCACACACAAAACAATTCCCTTGTTTTTATCATGAAAGAAACAAAAGATACCAACAAAATGCTTTCATGTATCCCCTAAATAATGCCTATAATTAAATGCACCATGTATGTGATTGGGAAAAATTTCATTTGCTTTCCAGCTTCCCCTAAATAACGCCATAAGATCAAAGCAACAGATCATTTTAAGTTTCTTAGATTTTTTTACTTTCAAGCACTAACATTAACAATAACAAAAATATCTTCCTCTGTTCTGGAAAAGAACAATGGTAACTGAAATTTCTCAAATTCATCTCAAATCTAATTATCAATTCAAAATCCTATGTCGATGTGTAGCAAAATGAATACAGTATTGTAAAGCAAAACAAACTAAAAAAATAAAAATTAATTAAAAAAAAATCCTATTTGGAACTTGTTTGCTTCCTGTCACAAAATGGAATTACATCCAGAATTCAAGTTATCTTTTAAAATATATTTTAATTAGAAGCAATTTCAAACCTTAAAAAAATTGTTCATGTAAGATTACTGCAAAGAATTGATATATCTTCATTTGCCCAGATATCCTGTTGATGTTTTACCAGTTGTCCCAATAATATTCTTTATGATCAAAGGGTCCAGTCTAGTATTATATATTGTTCTGAGTTGTCACGTTTCTCTGATCTCCTTCAACCTCCATTTGTTGCTGAGTCTTTTCTTGGCTTTTCTAACCATCAGATTTTTTAAGATCACTGATCAATTATTTAGTAGAATGTCTGTCTTTCGGGCTTTCTCCAGTGTTTCACCATGATTAGACCCAAGTCAGACATTTTTGGCTAGAATTCAACAGAAGTGACACTGTGTTCTCATTGTCTCCCATTCAAATGGCACGAGATGCCAGTTTTTTCATTACTGGTGGCATTAATATTGGTCACTTGGTATCATCTAGTTTACTCCATAGTTATTTTTGCAATTAATGGCTATCTCGTGAGGTGATTCTTTGAGTCTGCAAAATCCTATTTTACATCTCATTTCCATCCTTTAGTTTTACCATCCACTGATATTGCTCACCCAAATTATTTCTGTGATGATCATCAAATAACTTTAAACTCCATCACTCCATCCATATGTATTCAGTTCAGTTCAGTTCCGTCACTCAGTCGTGTCCGACTCTTTGCGACCCCATGAATCACAGCACGCCACGCCTCCCTTCCATCACCAACTCCCGGAGTCAGTTCAGTTCAGTTGCTCAGTCGTGTCCGACTTTTTGCAACCCCATGAATCGCAGCACGCCAGGCCTCCCTGTCCATCACCAACTCCCGGAGTTCACTCAGACTCACGCCCATCGAGTCAGTGATGCCATCCAGCCATCTCATCCTTGGTCGTCCCCTTCTCCTCCTGCCCCCAATCCCTCCCAGCATCAGAGTCTTTTCCAATGAGTCAGCTCTTCGCATGAGGTGGCCAAAGTACTGGAGCTTCAGCTTCAGCATCATTCCTTCCAAAGAAATCCCAGGGTTGATCTCCTTCAGAATGGACTGGTTGGACCTCCTTGCAGTCCAAGGGACTCTCAAGAGTCTTCTCCAACACCACGTTCAAAAGCATCAATTCTTCGGTGCTCAGCCTTCTTCACAGTCCAACTCTCACATCCATACATGACCACAGGAAAAACCATAGCCTTGACTAGACGGACCTTAGTCAGCAAAGTAATGTCTCTGCTTTTGAATATACTATCTAGGTTAGTCATAACTTTTCTTCCAAGGAGTATTGTAACAAAAAGCCCTCATCTTGCCCACTTATTTATTCATTTATATCATTGAAGATACATGGATTACTAGTTTACTGAATGAGCTATAAACCTTTACTATATCATTGATAAGCACATGCAAATGGTCTGAGATTTGGCTGCCCCATCAAAAAGCTTAGGTAACCTAGTCAAGTCACACAGGTGGTAAATTCTGGGAGCAGGAGTAAGACATAGGTTTCTCACTACATTGATTTTGAAAATATACTTAAGTTATTTAGAATAATGAAACAAACTTTTCATGACTGTGAATATTCAGAATTAAACATTTTGCATTATCTTCCTTTCAGTTTATAGCATTGCTAGGGTTTTGTTAAGTGAGCAAAAGTTATTGTTTCAAATCACGCACTGTTAGTCGTGAGCTGAATGTTTGTGTCCCCACCTTCAAAATTCATATATGGAGGCCCTAACCCTCCATGTGGTTGTATTTGGAGGTGGAGCCATTGGGAAGTATTTAGGTTTAAATGAAGTAAAAAGGCCAGGACCTTCATGTTGGGATTACTTCATCATAAGAGGAAGAGGGACCAGAGCTCTATCTCCTCATGTAAGGATACAATGAGAAGGAGGCCATGTGTAAGCCAGCATGATGTCCTCACCACAAACCACATCTTCTGGCACCTTGATCTTGGCATTCCAGCCTCCAGAACTGTGAAAAATATATAACTATTGACCACTCTATCTGAGGTATTGTGTTATAGTGGCCCAAGCTGGCTAAGACACTATATTAACAAATCTAATAGTAATATAATAAAAATAGATTTTAAATAATTTTGGCATTTGCAACAACTTGGATGGACTTGGAAGGCATTATATTAAGGGAAATAAGTAAAAAGATATTGTATGATACCACTTATGACTTTCCTATAGCTCAGATGGTAAAGAATCTACCTGCAGTGCAGGAGACCGGGGCTTTGATCTCTGAGTGAGAAAGATCCCCTGGAAAAGGAAATGGCAAGCCACTCCAGTATTCATACCTGGAGAATTCTAAGGACAGAGGAGCCTGGCAGTGCATTTGCAACAACTTGGATGGACTTGGAAGGCATTATATTAAGGGAAATAAGTAAAAAGATATTGTATGATACCACTTATGACTTTCCTATAGCTCAGATGGTAAAGAATCTACCTGCAGTGCAGGAGACTGGGGCTTTGATCCCTGAGTGAGAAAGATCCCCTGGAAAAGGAAATGGCAAGCCACTCCAGTATTCATACCTGGAGAATTCCAAGGACAGAGGAGCCTGGCAGGCTACAGTCCATGGGGTCACAAAACGTCAGACATGACTAAATGTCTAACACACACACACACATCACTTATATGTGGAATCTAAAAAAAAAAAAAAAATACAACAAACTAGTGAATATAATCACAACAAAAATAAATAAATAAATGAAACAGACTTACAGAGAACAAACTAGTGGTTACCAGTGCAGGGAAAGGACAGTTTAGAGGTGGAGAATTAAGAAGAACAAATTATTAGATATAAAATAAGTTACTAGGATATACAGTACAACACAGGAGACATAGCTAATATTTTATAGTAACTATAAATGAAGTATAATCTATACAAATTTTGAATCACTATATTGTACATCTGTAACTTATATAATAAAAATATAAATAATTAAAGATGATAAATACCCTCAGTTCTATGAAAGCCATCAAGAAATGTCCTGTGCATATTTCTAAAGTAATGACACTGCCTCTTACTGTCACTGTTAGAAATTTACAGAATGTTTTATGGCATATAGTCTTACTTTAGAAGGATAGAATTTGATAGCATTTGCATATTTTCCATACAGCTCAGGAATTCCTGGTTTTAATTAGTAAACTCTCCCTCTCCAATCTTATGCCCGCAGGAATAAGGAAGGAGGACTCAGAGAATAATAACTAAAAATAGGGTAAAGATGATCTATTGGTAGCTTCCTCAATGTTATTTTTTTCTGCTACCGTTTACAAATGAAACCCAACTGCACTTACTAAAAGTTGAATTGCTATTTTGGGCATTTGGATCAGAGTGAGCCATCCAACAGGGAACTAGGAGACATGGGACTTCATGTCAGGAGATTACAAGAGGACTCTGTGTGTTTGCTGTTGGCTCTGGTTTCTAGCTCTCTAGGCTGGCAGGGTCTTCATGTCCCACATATCTGAATGCTCAGCTCCTGCTGCTGGTCAAAAGTCTCAGATTTCTTCTTCAGTGACAGCAAGGGCAATTGAGGACTCCTGTCAGTGTCTACTGCTCTGGTGTCTTACTAAAAGGCAGATGTGGGAAAAGCATGGTCCGGAATCATACAAGCTTGAGTTCAAATCCCAGCCCTGCCACTTCTTATCCTGATGTCTTGGGCAGGTTTATCCATCAATCTGAGCCTTACTTCTCTCACTACCATTTGAAATGTAGGAAATAGTTATATATATTGTATAGTCAATGTAGGATGTAGTTATGAATATGTTACATGCTGAGTGTGAAATGACTGATAACAGAAGTAACACTATACAACTGAGATGAAGTTTCTTC
>SJXQ01010426.1:0-62994 GCA_006408695.1 Aepyceros melampus
CGATGGACATGAGTTTGAGTGAACTCCGGGAGTTGGTGATGGACAGGGAGGCCTGGCGTGCTGTGATTCATGGGGTCACGAAGAGTCAGACACAACTGAGTGACTGAACTGAACTGAAAGGATGGCTTAGATGGCTTCCTACCTATAAAAAGTTAAAGACCTTACAGTGGTCTATGGCCATAACTTTCCTGCTCTCCACTCCACCTCACTCAGTTCTGAGTTTCCCTCTTACTCACTGTGTGTCCCACACTGGCCACCTTCGCTGTTCCTCCAGTGCAGCTTGCATACTTCCCTTAGGACCTTTGTTATTGCTGTTCTCTATCTAAAATGCACTTCTTCCATAAAATCATGGCTAAATCTTTTTATTAAAACGCCATCTCAGGCAGGCATGTTCAGCATGATCTGCTTCCCTTTTGCTGTTTTTTTTCTTTAACATTGTATAATTGTTCTTTGCTATTGATAGAATGCAGTGAGGGCAAAGGTCTATGCTCACTGAAGTATTACAAGTTCTGCAACAGTGTCCTATGATACATGCTCAATAAATAATTTGTGAACAAATCAATCACACATTCTTTACCTGGATTTTACCAACCATAGTCAAAAATGAAACATGATTGAGGGCACATCTGACTGAAGGGGAATGGCTGGAAATGCTGAGGAAAAAACAGTGACCTAGTTGTGAAGATACACTGGAAAATGTCACACAACAGAAATCTAATTTTTGATCATGTCCATTTGGCAAAGGCTCTGCTCTATGCCCTTATTTCAGGGACCACCAGATGACCCCTAGAAGTTCTGCCTCTAACACATGGATTCCAAGGTGTCAAAAGCCTCTTGTGTTTGTGTCTATACATTCATTTGCATCATGAATTCCTTAAATTTCCAAGTTGACAGCCCTTTGTGCATATGTACATGTGTTTTAATTCTGCTGAATAAGAAATCCTAGCATCTCCTAGATGAAGATAAGACATTTAATCTATCTGAACTAATGCACCTCTGGTAATTGTCTCAAGGCTTTGTCGGCTAGACACTTTCTGCTCTGGTTTGCAATTGATTCTTTATTTCTGGTACCTTGGGATTTACTTTTCTTTTTAACCCTGGCAACAACATGACAATTTGTCTGGGGGTACATTTCATCTAGCATGTAAAAGTTTTTGAATCGGGAAGTGGGGAAGGGAGCAGTTATCCATTAATGTCATCTCAGCTCACCTTGTTGCCACAGGGCTAAGGAGCCCTTTATACTTACATAATACCTCCTTTATACTCCAGAATTAATGAGGTTTAAGTTACATATTAAGTCTGTTTGTATTAAATTTGTCCTCTAAACACACAGACCTACAAGTGCATAGTTCTACGGTCTTTAACTATAATAGTTGAATCAATGAATTTGGACTTTTCTCCTCCCAGTCATATTTGCATGGTAATTTTGGCATGTTAGTATACTTAAAGACATATCCCAGAATTCTCTTCGAACTAGAACATTAAATAATGAACTTGAGGTCTCTCTGTTTCATTATCTTGATATGAATTCTTATTATGCAATATATTCAGGTGTCATTTCATCTGAGCCTTGAGGGTTGATGTGATTTGTAAAGATCTTTGAGGCTCTTAAGACTCCATGATGAGTCAACCTGAAGTTATTTACTGCCTTTAATCAGAAAGCCAAACAACTTGAGAATTTTTAAGCTGTAAGACTAAAGGAAATCGGGCAGTAGAGGCAGTTTTAGAACCTCTGGAGGAGGAGAAATAATCCTCTAGAATGTTCATCTTATTACATAATTTACACAAGTGAAGAATACCAGTGCAAGAAACTGGTAGAAGTATTAATACTATTAGATCAACTGCAGATCAACTGATTCTCCTAGATAAAGGAATTTATTACACATATTATTCATGTTCAAGAACTATTTATTCATAATTTCTTCATGACTGAGAATTGCAGTTATAGTCTGAGAAAGTTTCTAGTTGCATGTTACTTGTTAGATTTCAAAGTTCTCCAAAGGGGCTTTGATACATTCCTATTTGGGTTTAACAGTCTACTTTTTGTTTAAACAACACACAGGGATTCCACACTTCTCTTCTTGCCAGACAATCTTCTTTGAGCCGTGTGTAAATATGACTGGTCTTTTTCTCTTAAGCTAACTGTTATCCTTCTGGCCTCACTCATTTGCTGTCTAGCAGCCTCCCCATGTTAGCCTTGCCACATGGTCAGTCTTCTGTTTGGTAGGCTTTATAAATCCCAAAAGTTCTAATTCAGAGACAGCTCTAATAAATCGAGCACTGGAGGCTATAGCTAAGGAAATTCACCACGTATTTCTGACCCAAAAAAAGGGAGTTAAAATCTCAGTGTTAAAATGTTAGTTGGTGAGCTGAAGTACAGTTCAAATGCACACTACTAAATTAAACTATAAGTCTTATTGGAAAACATTAAGTATAATTAGACTTCATTGTCAATAAGATACAAATGGAAAAGTGCTTACCGCTTATCTAGTTCTCATCTTTCAAGGAGTATGGGAATTGCTTCCCTGCCAACTTCTTAAACTACGTCAATAACCTAAGAAACATAGAGAATTCAATAATGACGGTTCTGGGACATTTTTGGTGAACTTTGAAAAATGACCTTTATATAAGTTTTAGACCAAACAGTTTCAATTTGTCTCATAAATAAGTATTAAGGAACAACTTATTCTGGTATGCTATGGTTCTATCTCTAGTGTAGATCTGGAGAAACTATAAAGTATTCTGTATGCTTACTTGGATGTTGTAGAATTGATTTTAAAAGGATACTGAATAATTTCATTCCTTTCTTCTGAGGTTACAGAATTTGCATCCAGTTTTTCAGCAGCTGTCACAACTGTTGCAAAAGCCTTTTGAGAGACAGGACAGAAGATAAAATCTGCTGTTGTCAAACATCTTTTTTTTTTTTTTTGCACTTAAACGCTCTGTATTTTTAAGCCAAACACTAACTGCTGCTGGTAGCTGACACATTTTTTAAAATTGTACCAAATTTCAGGGTCTTAGAACTATATTGATGATCACTTTACATAAGTACACATTAAAAGAAAGGGAATGGTTCCCGAATAATCTTATATTTCAGAGAACTAAGAAATGTGCAGAGAAAAACAAGAAATAAAAGTTGAGAAGCTGAAAAAGTTGAAAAGCATGAGGTTGTCCTGTATCCTCTACTCCCAACCTCTATCACTCAGGAAAATGCCTATTTTTTTGGAAGCAACCAATTACCATATATTTAAATAGTGACAAGACATACTTCAAACAGGGCCTTTAACAAAGTTAACTTTTAATATTCTGAAGAGGGAAAGAATAATTATTAAAGAATAATAACAGTTGTCCTTTGCCTTGCCAAGTTTTCCTTGTACTTTCTGATTGCTAAATTTGTTATATAGTTATTCTAATATTTTCTTTTCTTTCATCCAATAAGGGAAATGCTAGTTAATAATACACTGTTTCATCCTGTGGGATAACAGAACTGACCTCAACTGTTTAGCTTTTGTTAAACATAACTAAAATGTACTTATTTTGACCTGGCAAGGACACAGCATTATTAACAGAATTAGCTTGGTTGAGGCGTGTGGGATCAGCGTTCTGGGGCTCGAGGGGAACTGCTGAGCATTTAGGTGCCTTTTTGGAGAAACTTGCCAGGTGATTTATAATGCTTTCTAAACCAAAGACAGGCGACTGAGAAAATAAGAGATGACTTCCAAAGTATCGAAAGTATAAAAACAGCCCAAGGAAGGTGTCATGGTTGGTTAGACACACAGACAGCTTGCTCCTTCACCCTGACCTACCTCCGACCAGTCCACAAGGTTGATTAGCCTGCTGCACTCCAGGTGCAGTTTATATGCTATGCAGATGTCTGGGGCAACATTTGGAATGCAACCTTCTTCACTTCTCAGTGCTTCGTTCTAAAAATAACAGTAAAATAAGATAACTACCTTTCAGAAATTATGAGGAACAAAATCACAAATTAATTAACCTCCTAACCTGAAATTATTAAGCTAATAAATAAAGTCTTTGGTTTCCTTTATTTTGTGAGTTGTATTTATTCTCCAGTAGTTAACTGGTTGTTGTCAAAATCTCCCTAGCTCCTAGTCACTGGAGGGATATTGCCAGGATCAAAAAACAGGAATATTTTTCATTTTCATCATTAATTATTAATCTCTTTTTTCATTTAAATCATACATTATTCATTACTGAGACTCTGATGCATTTTTGGTTTCCATAAAATTTTATGGAATTGTGGATTTTCAATAAACTGCCACTTCCAACACTGTTAATTACCTGAATTCTAGCAATTACTATATGAATAAATACCAACATACCACTACCAGGACTACAGATTGTCGCTCAAAGAAGACTGTGTTGTCAGCATTGCAGATCCTATCCCCCGCAAAACCACCAGTGTTTTATCAACCTATTTGAAATTGATGGTTCTTATTAAGAAACAAAATCTCTTTCAAATATACACATGTGAATTATATACTTCCCCAAACTTCTGAAATCACATCAGTTCTCTTCTGTGACTTAATACTAGCCAAAAAAAGATGGATTTTGTAGAACTTTAATTTGTGGCTTACATAATAAAAATAATTTATATTCTGTGCCTTAAACATGAAATTATTCAATTACCCCACTACTGCCATTACTGAAAACCATGATTTACACTTTCCTACTCAGCATTCTCTCACAATGCTTACTTAGCATGTTAGTTTGCATGCCCTTTCAGCAGGAAACCAGTACATTAGAACTCTCTTCATAGGTTTTATGAAGTCACTTCTTAAGTATCCTCTGTTTTAACATTTCCAGGTGCTTGAGTTGATAACTTATTAACAAATTAGCAATTTAATATTAACTTAGCAAATTATCAACAAATTATTTTATGTGTGTCTATAACAACTGACACTTTCAGCTTTTTGAAATGTTTAAAGTGATCATGTTACCTCTCATTGAACTCTTCTGTTTAAAGAACAACCTGGAACTGGCAGATATGTCTGGAGTTTAGGAGTTTTATTTCCAGCAGATTGCTGGCTGGCCTCTACATTCAGTTTTGGAGATACTCTCAGGGTAGATCTTTCTTTGGGTTAAAATCCAAATGAAATTGCAAAGTTTTTCCTTTTTCCATCAGAAATAATCATTTGGATTTTTTAAAGTAATTTCAGAGTCACAAGGTTTGACCAATTATCTGCTGTTACATCTGTAAGAAGCCTTTCCCTTATTTTCAAGAGTAGTAGCATTGTACTCAAGTTACTCCTATGGCCTAGTTTTATTACACGAAAGAGAAGACAATCATGCATGATCCAAAGTTGTAGTGCTAGTTCACAGGCTTAGAAAAAAGCCCTCTAAAATCTAAAGAGTTTTTAAAAATATCTGAAAGAGGTACAACCCTGAGCTGCCTGCTCCCTGCTCATTAGAACAGCAAATTTACACTATTTCTAAGTTACATAAAGCCTGGAATCTGAACTGAACTGTCAGAGAAATGTCCGCTTCTTACCTTGAGGTAGTAATAGGGGTTGTTGAGTGCGGTGTGGAGGGCTATGCGAGGGGCGGCGTTCAGGTGCTGGCGAAGGATGTGGGCAGAGCTGAAGTACAGCGTCTCATGCAGAGGCTGGGTGTCTGGAGGCAGGAGGTACTCTCTGAAACCGTCAAAGTCAGGTATCAGCTTTTAGGTAAGCACAGGTTCATTTTCAATATAATAATTTTGTTACTCTTCTGTGGAGGACTGAGCAATTTACTTAAAAAGAAAAATCAACAACAGTCAAAACAAAATAAGTATAAAATCCAGTGCTGCTGCTGCTAATCACTTTAGTCGTGTCCGACTCTGTGCGACCCCATAGACGGAAGCCCACCAGATTCCTCGTCCCTGGAATTCTCCAGGCAAGAACACTGGAGTGGGTTACCATTTCGTTCTCCAATGCATAGAAGTCAAAGTGAATTCTCTCAGTCGTATCTGACTCTTCATGACCCCATGGACTGCAGCCTACCAGGCTCCTCTGTCCATGGGATTCTCCAGGCGAGAGTACTGGAGTGGAGTGCCATTGCCTTCTCCAAAAATCCAGTGCAGCTGTCCTCAATTCTACCTCTTCCATGTGACATTGTTTAAAACTTCTACTCTCTGAGTAAAGGAAACTATATCTTAGTTCTGATTCAAATCTCTAGGAACAAATGTATACAAATTACATTTTTGCTCAAAATCTTTAAGGTAGCATTTCTTAAAGTGTCAATGAATCCTTTCTTAAATTATTTAGGAAACATGTCATATTTCTTACCATAGCAAACATTTAACTCTTGGCAATGTTAAACACAGGCCTCAGACCTGGAATTAAGATTTTAGGAAATCTTTTTGGATCATGGAGATCTCTCTCATAGAAGAAATATATGTGAAGTTTTTATGTGTTAGAATTCCTCTTTATAGGCAGAAAAGGCTAAAGTTTCACCTCAGAGTACTAAAAAACCAAATCATTTATCATTAAAATTTCAATACTGAAAAAAAAATCACTAATTTGAGAGTCTTCTTCTGTCTTATTTGACTAGGTAATAAACCAATTTTAATGAAATCTGAATTTTTTTATAAAGCATTAAAAACTTCACTCTGAGTATATAATAAGTCTGTCAGCCGGTCTCAGCCATGAAAGTGCATGGTTCCTGGGTGGCCCAGTGGGTTGCAAATCAGAAAGGGGAGACTTTGGCATCCAAAACCCAAAGGCAGAGTAGTAAGTCACAAACTCGATTAAAGCAGTTAATTAACAATGCCTTCATAAAGATTCCTGGGGTTTAACCAGTCCTGGGCCTGAAGTATTTTGGTCACATGATAGATTTGTATCAGCTCCTTTTCCCACCAGTGCAGGCAGAGCTAATAAGCAGCTTCTTCAGCCCATCCACCAGGGAAATTACTCTTCTTTCCAGTGTTCTGGCTTTCTTCCCCACTGGAGAGGATAACACTGCCTAGAAAAATCCCACGACACTTGCTCCATCTGCATGGTCTGGCTTTGAGGAAGAGAGGAAGCAGAGAGGCTCCGAACCATATACATATCACGCCCCACCAACTCCACCCTGTCCATCTCAAGTGTCCTAGACCCGCTGCTCACTTCACTTCCAGATGCTGCTCCTTCTCAAGTCAACTGGATTAGGTGGTTTAGTGTAGCCCTGGGAATGGTTTCTGTGATGCCAGCTGCCTACCTGGATGGCTGGCTACCCATTTGTAATTTCCAACCACAAACTTTTCCTATCCAAACCTCAGGCTGTCCCCAATCATCATACAGGATGATCATTGAAAGATCATCCTGGAGTCCCTACTCTGTAATAAGGACTAGAAATCTAACAAGGCAACCAAATCAGGTCAATTTCAGAAAAGATACTGTCTCATATTTGTCCTTCTCTTCCTTTTTAAAATCCTTATATTTAATGTTTAGAGATTCAGGTAATTACCAAGGTAGAAGACCTTTTTATTTTTTTATTTTTTAGAAGACCTTTTTAGATGGGTATCTAAAGAACTTCCATCAGAGTCAAAATATTTGCCTGTATTTTGTTCCCACTGGACTATGTTAGTTGCACACAGTGATAAAACATCACCATGTATTAGAATTCTTAATCCAAATACAGATATGAAGACTGGCACAGAAATCAGCAGTGAGTCTGGCACTGGAACTCTACATGATGCTCAGATCAGAGTCTACAAGCAAAAGAGGTTGTATGAGGGGAACTGGTATGACCACTTTAGTATCCACAAGGGTTACAAAGCTGAAGCTTGCATTTTGGTGAAAACAGTTAACTCAGTGGCAAGTTATTCTCATTTCTCAGTAGTTTCAGCAAGAGCTGCGCATGGTATACTAGGAACTCTGCTTGCTTCCTGGAGTCTAATGGTTGTTATTTATCTTTTAAGGACTCCTTTTCTCCAGAACTCCAAGCTCTGTTGTAAACATCTGTGGTGTGAGCCTTGGGGACAGTGTGGGGAAATGGAATGGGCTTTCTGTCAGCTGTCAGCAGACTGGGGTTGTTTGACTTTGCACAGGTCACAACCTCTCCCTGGGCTTCAGCTGCACATGACTTGGTCCTGTTTAGCTCTAGCATGCTACACAGTCCTAACCTCTTCCCTGCAGGGACACTCAATCTTGGGAAAGATAATAAATCCTGGTATGGAAATTTTTGTGATTTCACAACAAACGCAGTTCAATCATGGTCAGTTTTATTTCAGTAACTACTCAGAAAGGTGAAAAGCCAGACATATTAATTAGATCAAAGGTCATGAAAAGGGAATGGCTGGTTGGTTGCAGAGGCTACAATTTGGGATCCGTGGGAATTCAGAAAAGAACATGACATTCGACCTATAAATTATGCTACATTACACTGTAAAATTATTTTTAGCAACTACAGTGGTCACAATTTGGGAAAAAAGAATTAGGCACGTGGGTCTAGAAACTATAAGCACAGGAAAGGCGGGTAGGGCAAGGTTAACTCTGTGAGTTCTCAAGGTCCTTTCTAGCCAGGAGGTCACGTTAGCGTTGCACTGTGTCACTTTTGTGTGACACATTCCTCTCACTTTAACCTTCCTTTTGTCACACTTGGTTGATCCTTTTGACTTCTGTCCTGACATTAGTAATTTCTCCCCAGTGACCAGGAATAATGACTGCCCCCACACAGTCCTGGAAAATGGAACTGTTCACTTACAAGAAGGACAGGTAATTTATCAGAAAACCACTCTTCATCTTCAACAGCTGAACTGCTTTTTTAGTACTTGATTCTATTCAGTACATGGTCTGCTGCCAAGACAGAACTGCCATTAAAAAATAGGATAAGCAATGATAAAGAATAGTCCTTTTCCTACTTTTAAACTATTTGATCATTTTATTTTTATGACTTCTCACTTTTTTTTTCTAGATGGCATGTCCCAACTGCAGGTTAGGTGGGTGATTTTACAGAGCTGGCTTTTGGGAAATCCAAACTCAGAGTGATTTGAGTTTCTCAAGAAAAGGATCATCTTAAAATACAGGTAGGAGTGGTATACTTCTAAACGGACTCTGAGTGCCTTTCTCACCATACACTGGCGCTGACATGATCATGAGCTGCACTGGTCTCCCTTAGAAACCCTTCGCTCAGAATAAAATAGGGCATTACAGCTGGGCTAGGTTGTCTGTTTTCTGGGCTTGGCCGAGATCCAGCATGCTCTGAGCAAAGATACAGCAAGATAAAGCACGATGAAAACGCCTTGTTACTAGAAAGGGGAAAATCCTTTCCTATTTCCAACCCCACTTCCCCCTCCCCCGTCAGCATAATGAACCAGGTTAAATGCAAGCCTGCATTCTATTCAAGAGTGAACCACGTCATCTGGTTAGCTGCTTTAATAAGGATGGGAAAGGAATCAACATGACAAGTCTAAGCTGCACAGAGGGAGTTAAGAAGCATAAAGCCTAAAACAGAAGAGCCCCGTGCTGAATGAAGACCACTGTCACACCAGTGTCATTTGGGCAGAAAGCCCGATTTCTAGCTCTGAGGAGCAAAACAAACTCACCTCACCAGACTGTTAACGAAGCTCACAACTTGTTCTCTGAGGACTTCAAACTTGGTCTGCCTCTTACTGGTACTTCTTAACTCCTTCATTTCCAGTAAGGACTATGGAGGAAAGAACAGACCTGTGGTGATTCGGAGACAGGATCCCCTCAGAAGGGGAGCTCTGTTGCTCAGGCAGAAGCAGTCAATGCCTTCCGTATGACAGGGTGTATAGAGACAGAACCAAATCAAGATGGGTTGTGTTTATCTGTCATCTTTAAGAACTGGGAAGAATCTCTCCTCCTAGGCGTATTGCTTCAAAAAAACATCAACTGACTTCAAGGAATGAGGAGATGGGCAGTTTACTTCATTACTATGTTATATGGCAGTGTGCTCACTAGCCACAACTCTTTACTTCATTTATAAAAGGACTTCCAAGAAGAAGGAAAAATCCTTTCTCTTTGCCATGTTAACAGGATGGACTCCATGTGTTTTGTTTTGCTTAGATTGATATTTTATTCTACATGATCATAATCTGGTATCATGGTACAGAGAAGGTTCTTTATTTTGCCAACCAAGATCCTAAAGTGAGAACTATCTAAAAAAGGCTATATTGGACACATTGTATGGATCAATATACATTAAAAAATAAATAAATAAAGGGATGTATATAAAATTAATGAGTTAGTCTCTTTGGAATCTCAATTTGACCAAACTGAAATCAATACATCAGATAAATAATCAGATTTCTTTTTGCAACCGTGTTCCCATTTTCCATTATTGATATTATTTAATTCTCTTTCTCCCTGAGGCTATCAGAATAGGTTCTATCTTTATTGGTTAGTAAGTTCCAGATTTCTACAAGGAGAATGAAGATAGCTATGGGTTAAACAGGATGCTCAATTTATAAGTGAGTTACAAAGTCTGTTTTGTTCCTAGCTGTGATTTTAAAAATGAAAACAAAAACATCTGGCAGAGCTAATCAAGAGCACACAGGAGCATCAAGGGATGTAGCTGGAAGGAAAAGAGAGTGATCTGACCTTCTGAAGATGATAGAGGTCCGTCTTCTGAAGCCCCTTTGACTGTGACTGAGAAGTACATTCTTCCTCTTTGGTTTCTGCTTTTAATACAAAACCGACATACAACAGCTTGGGTAAATCCATTCAAGAGAACAAACATTTCTACTACTTCAAGGGAAATAAAGTTTCATCCTTTTTCTTTTTTTAATGTGGCAAGAGATCAAGGTTCCATCAGATAAATGATCTCTTCCAGAGACTGAAGGTCAATAAACATTACATAAATTACACTACAGAGAGGTCTTCAAAAAAAGCAGCTACTGAATTTTAAAAATGTGACCACAATGAAAATAAACTCCTCCAAACCAACAGGAAAATAATTTCCAAATGTTTGTGTTATTATAAATAGCTTTTAAAAAAAGTTAAACTGTGTTCCTCTGACTATGCCATGATTGATGTAAACAATACAAACCAACACCCTGACAAACAGCCTCGATCTTCTGATTCACTGTATTTGACACAATGCTACTTACATCTAAAATGGGCAGTACGTAAAAGTTTTTAGATAATCTATGAAAACACAAAATGCAGCATAGTTCTTTAGCATAGGAAACAGAAAACTATATCTTGTAAAAGGTGTAGTTGTATTTCTAAAGATCATGAAACTTTGAAAGCCTCTTCCTGGTGCAGGGCAGGTTTTGGAATCTTACACTTTCAAGGCTTATTGGCCAAACCTAAAATGCAGTTGGAGAATCTGCTTTGTTCTCAAAGAATAAATTTCTTTTTAGCTAGTGATAATTCTTGGTTCAAGAAAGACATGATTTAAGGTTAAAACACCTAATAAACTCTTTATCTGATTTTAGTAACATGTTGCAGAGCCTTAAAAATAAATCTCATATGACACTCTCACCTACCAAACCCTCCAAATGTAATTTTAAATCTAAACTGTAATATGTAATAACTGTCAAGGAACCAGAGGCAGCATGTAGTCAAATATTACTACTGGCCCAGTATGGGAGGGGAGGGTTAATTTCACTTTATTATTAACAACATGGCACTTTTGAAAACAGAGAAGTACATTTATTCAAGACACTGGTTTTGCTTCAACTTATAAAATTCTTCTGAAGAAGACTGTTATCTTAATTACCAACTTTCCCATTTCTAAAAGCCACATTCCTTTATTCAGTATTAGCACATCACAAGATTTGTTCCCTAGCTTATGTTACACAAATTCTAATTAAAATGATTATATCTGCAGTTTCATTTTACAAAAATCCAAGTCCGATTTTGTAAAAGACTGAAATTTAGCTAATTTATCTTATATTCTTCTAAGTCTTCTGCCCTATTTATATGCTTAAGGGTGGTCCCTCACTGTCCTAGTGACCATAATTAGGTGGTGGCTGTGAATTGGAGAGAAAAAAAATAATGAGATGGTAGTTAAGAAATATGTGAGCTCTAGGCTAGATGCTATCCTGGGCGAGATCTCAATTCAGAGGATTCTCTTCCTGGGCTTTAGTTTCTGTTGCAGCTGGACTCAATAATCTCTGTGATACCAGTTTTTAGTCCTTTACAATGTTTATGATTTGAAACTGGTTCAGCTCAGACTGCTGTGCAAATGCAGTAGAGAGCAATGCCTGAGCATGACCTGGAGGGAGCCCCTGTACTGTGGGGTGGCCCTCCAGTCAAGCAGACCTGCTCTTTCATCTTCCACTGGCTTCAGCAAAAGCAGTTTCCTAAATCCAAAGGATTAAAGACAAAGGAACACTTGCCAAACACAGGAAAAATTGATAGAGACATTCCATGTGAAATGTTTTCATCATGCCATATCTAATCTATGTGCTTATACGCACCAGATTGCTTCTTTTCCCAAGGCTCCACTAAAATTCCCCTAAATAGGGGAAAATAAGATCATAGTCATTTTGTTTTACCAAAGGAGTACCATACTTTAGTGCTAGAACTGGAGCAAGGGAAAAGAGCCCAGGAAAAGTTAAACATCAGTATCAACTCATGGAGCCCCCTCAGAACAAAGAAGTCCTGGTGCATCAGAGCAAAGGACAGGCTGCCTGCACACAAGCAGGCGATCCAGCATTTGGCAAACATACCAATTCCTGTGCAGATCATGCAAGATAAAGCAAATTGTGCCCTCCAACACTGAGGAATGCCAGGCTGTTGCAATTCATTGAGGACTGAGAGATCCAAGCTTTGTAAATCTGATTAAAGCAAACCTCAAGCATATTTTGGTAATCAGCATACCAATGAGCCTCATTGCTGGGAAAGCAGTTCACAGCTATTAATTTTCAGGCTTACAAATAATTTATGCACTGTTTTTGAAATCTATAAAGAACTGATGAAATGCTTAAGAAACAACATCTAAAAGGAGTTCTTAATTATGATGCCCTTCTACTCCCTCTAATCTTTTTTATTTCTTTTTGCTGCCTTTTTTTTTGTTTTTAAAGGTAAGTGCTCCAAACAGTCCATCTGGAGAAAGTAATATTTTTTCTTGCCCATTTGATAGTTTTCATTGTTTTAACCAAAGCTGGAAGAGAACCATTTGGCCTAGTTGTGGTTGTCAAAGATGTGCTATTCTGAGGCTTGGTATACTGACTGGTCAAAAACTCATTATCTCTTCATTTTTCATTGCATCAAAACCCGGGGTTTTCCATGTTATTCTAGTCAAATGACTGTCATAGCCAGTAGAATTGGCAAGATATTATATTCTCACCATCAAGGCTCTGAAACTGGGCCAAGAACTCCTCTATTTTCTTTGCTTGTTGCCAAGCTCCTTTGCAGAAGAGGACTGAAAAACCTTGAAACAGTTCTGAAGCATGGCCATCAGTTCATCCTTTGCCAACAACCTAGAACAGAATCAGCGACAAGAGATGTAATATAAATGGAAAATCAATATACTTAAAAAACAGTGCTTACATATTAAATGTTTCTGCTCAGAAGAAGACAGTGTAAAATCCTTTATTTGTAGCTACCAACTATTTTTGGAGACATTTTCCTCAACGGATGTGATATTCAGAAGTACTGCAAAGTACTCAGAAGAGTTCTCAACTTGAAAAATTGAAGCTCATCTTGGAAAATTTACAAAGAAAGATCTGGGTCTGTAGCCTGGCTCTGGCACTTGCTATTTTGTAATAAAGAACATGTTACTAAACATCTTTGATCCTTGGCTTCCTTGTCTCTAAAATGGAAACAGGAACTCACAAATTTCAAAAGTGAGATGGAGCCTTAAGAACTCAATGAGAAGATGCAGCTGAAGACTAGCACAGTGCTTATTTATCACACAGCAAGCACTGGAAGTTAGTTTTCCTTTCCTTCATATCTAAATGTAAATTAAGAGATAAGAAACATCCACTGAGGATATAACAACACACGCTAAATGAAAGCTCATTTGAAATGACTAAAAAGTATATCAATGATTTCCTTATTACCAATTTGGCTAGGTTTTATATCTTCTATGAGCTTTATTAACACCAGTCAGTAAATCTACTGAACTTTAAACTGGTAGGCAATTGCGTTAGCATAGGTAGAATGATTGCACAACTCCTTCAAGGTCACAGAGAAAAATCTTTGTTAGAAATAGAGAAGGGGACTTTCCTGGTGGTACCGTGGGTAAGAATTCGCCTGCCAATTCAGGGGACACAGGTTCGATCCCTGGCCTGGAAAGACTGCACATGCCATGGAGCAACTAAAGCCTGTGTTACTGAGTCTACCCTCCAGAGCTCACTAACTGCAACTACTGACCTCTGTGCCTTAGAGCCCATGCATCACAACAAAGAGAAGCCGCTCTTGCAACTAGAAAGCCCATGCACAGCAATGAAGACCCAGCACAACCAAAAAAATTAAAATGAAAAAAATTTTTAAAGGAAACACATATTCTAAAATTAAGATCCTGTTTTTAGGGTCATTACTTAGAGGATGTCTCCCCTAAGATCACAGTAACAGGACAGTGATTACCAGTTCTTAAATTAATCAGGAAAAAACAGCCAAATTCAGAATCTGAGTGATTCTGTAAAAACTATCTTATGTTTGATATTTTCAAAATAAAAATTTAATATTACTAAGTTAGAGAAAAATAAAGCTAAGTAGACTATGATTACCTAGAAATTAAGCTGATTACTTCAACTAGAATTCAAATCCAAACCAAAAAAAAAAAAAAAAAAAACCCCACCACAAAGACTCTAAAACAAAACAAAAGAAGCAAATAACCAAAAAATGTAGAAACTGAGACGGGTGGACAAAAAGTAAACTTTTTCCTTATTTTAAGAAAAAATCTCTTCTTCATTCTACAGCAATGAAATAATTATCCAAAGTGTAATCTTTATCTGTAAATGAAAGGCAGTTAACAGGTCAAAGAAAACCAAGCCAACACATTAAAATCTTGATTACATTTGAGATTATTTAAAACTTCTGGCTTCCTACTGCCCAGAGAAAAACTATGAGGAGAAGAGAGTTAACTCAAAGTCAGACACACCTGAACAACCTGTCATCACCGACCTTTAGCCCCACTCAGATGGAGGAGAGACTCAGGTGAGAGCTGCACTGCCAGGCTCCAAGTAATCACAGGCACTGGTTTGCTGGCAGGGCTGAGGAAGTGCTGGTGGAGGTCGAACCCACACCAGCAGCCCCTGAGGACTGTCTAGCTTCTCAGGCCACAGGCAGCCACACCTCTTACCCCTGGGCAGCTTACAAAACTGAATATTGAGGAGGGTGAACCCTATCATTCATCTTCAGGGTGCAGGAAAAAATGGCATTGTGTCATATAATTCTGAAATCAAACTTTACTAGCCATGATTTTTAATATGACTTTGATTGGAAAGGGTGGCTCTTTCATCTCAGGTACAGAAGACTTCTGGAGATTTGGATACTTATTCCTCTTTTTATTCTTAGCCAAAGACTATGTTCCTATTGTTTCCAGAATAAGAAATGACCTTACACTTTCTTAAGTACTTCCATGTGTAATAAAAAATAAGAACTGAAGTAACACTGATTAGAGCGAGCAATGTGATCAATCCAATAAAATTATTAATTAAAAATTTTTAATTCAGTTATTTACATAAAATAAACCAACAAAGATACCTGCTATCATCACTACTCTTCAGTATCATTCTAGAATCTATTCTACAATGAATTAAGAAAAAAGAAGCAAGTGGTACAAATATAAGCAAGGAAGATGAAATTTATTATTTGCATATAATATGACTGTAAAGTTAGAAAGTCTAAGAAAGCTACAAAAGTATTAAAGCATATAAAAGGGTGCCTGGATATAAGGTAAATACATATATGTGTGTATATGTACACACACATTAATATCTTACAGGTCAAAGTCCCTCAGTCATGTCTGAATCTTTGCGACCTCATGGACTATACATATACAGTCCATGGAATTCTCCAGGCCAGAATATTGGAGTGGGTAGCTGTTCCCTTCTCCAGGGGATCTTCCCAACCCAGGGATCGAACCCAGGTCTCTCGCATTGCAGGCAGATTCTTTACCAGCTAAGCCACAAGGGAAGCCTAACTGGAAAAAAAGAGCATGTTCAAAATGGCAACAAAAACTATAGAATATTATAACAAATGTGTAAGACATAGCAAGATATTAAAATCCTGAATAGACATTTCCAGTTCTAACCTTCAACACTGTAAATAAATTCATTCCAAATTAATCCATATTTCAACACTTTCCGAAACAAAATTTCAGTGGGCATATTTTAAAAGCCTAAAGAAACAGTCTAAAATTTATCTAGAAAAAAAACTCATGTTCCTAAAACTGAGGAACAATGTTTGTATACCTGAGTATGTGTAGCAGGGCTACTAATATCAAAAGGGATAATTACAGTGATTAAAGTCAGATAGTACTTTATACAGAAACAGACCAACAGAATGGAATAAGGGTCTAGAAAGAGAGGTATATATGAGAATTCAGTACATGACATAATGGTAGCACTTCAAATCAGTGGGGAAAGAGATGGGAGTATTAGAAATAACTAGCTTAAAAAAAACTGACCACTACCTCAGCATTTTTCAGAAAGAATAAAAATGTGAATGCGGTATGAGAAGTGGGGAAAGAACTATTCCATCAATTATTAAATACTAGAAGAAGAAAGAAAGCTTTTTAAGTCTGATAGTATCCAGCATCAGCAAAGGTGTGGGGAAACAAACACTGATACACTGTTGGTGCAAGTGTACTTTAATACAATTGTGTTTATATTTTGGACTCAAAAATTCTGTGTGTGTACTTTGTGAAAATAATTAATGTGCAAACACAAACTCACCCTCAGTGATAACTGTAACAAGTAGACAATTATAAACAACCTAAACATATATCAAACAAGGGACTAATAAAATCAAGTGCTACACTTTCAAAACAAGGGATACTTTATAGCAGTGATAAACAATGAAGTAATGCAAGTGAGTGATGACAGCTAATATTTCTCAGCACACAATATACCAGGCATCTTTTGATCTCCACAACACTGCATGATACAGATACTATTATTATTATTATCATGTTAAGAAATGAGAAAACAGAGGCACAGAAAACTTAGGCAACTTGTCCAGAGTCTGGTAACTGGCAAGCTGGGATCTGAACCCAGCCTGGCTCAGCATCTGTGCTTTTACCAATGACATTATAGAAGAAGCACCTTAAGTAGAATATTAGGTGCAAAACAAGTAACTACCATGACAAAAACCAACCAGACAAATCCAAAAAACAAACAAAAAAAACATCCAAGCTGTGGAACACTGTATATAGTACAACTTAACATGTTTGTACCAGGAAAAATCTCAAAGTACAAACTGCCACCAGCAAATGACTGGCTTTCAGAGTTACATAACACAAGCATTAATGTCAGAAAGTAGCATTATGTTCTCATTTAAATTACTTGCCACACAAATGGAAGGCAAGAACAAGAAGCAGAAGATGAAATCAGAGCGGGAATGGGGGGCTAGATCACACAGGGTCACTATGTATAGATTGCAATTTTACTGAGTGAAAATGGGAGTTTTGAGCGAAGGAGGGACATTATCTGACTATATTTCATCTCATGTCATCTCATTTCGTTTTCTGGCCACACCATACCACCTGCGGGATCTTAGTTCCCTGACCAGGGATTGAACCCAGGCTCTGACACTGTTAAGTACAGAATCCTAACTCCTGGACTGCCAGGGCATGTCCTTATCTGGCATATTTTAAAAGGATTATTCTGACTTCTATTTTGAGAAAAGCCTGGAAGGGAGCATGCATTGAAGCAAGGAAGTCAGTTAGGAGGTGATGGCAATAATCCAAATGAGAGATGGCAGTGACTTGGACAATGGTGGTACCAACGGGAAAGGTGTTAAGAAGAGGTTTGGTTCTTGAAATATTTCGAAGGCAGAATGCAAGTTTTCGGCTTTGAACAATTGTAAGGATAGAAAGAATGAGGGAAGATTCTAGGTTTCCGGGGAAAATCAGGCATTCAGTTCTAAAACAAGCTAATTCTGAGATATACAGATATCCAAGTGGAGATGTAAATAGGCAGATGGACCTAAGAGTCTGACACTCAGGAGAATAGTGTGGGCTTTTGATTAAGCCCTGAGGGACTGCAATGTTAGAATGCTAGGGAGAAGAGAAATCACCAAAGAGGACTAAGGGGGAGGAGCGTGCACTGAAGTATGAGGAAAACCAAAAGAATCTAGGCCTAGAAAGTCATTAATGAGGAGTGATGAAGTGTGTTAGGTGCTGATAATAGGTTAATGCAAATGAAGACAGAACTGACCATGAGACTCAGAAACATGAAGGTCACTGGTGACCCTGACTGAAAGAGTGCCGAAACTAAATCAGCGACAGAGAGACTGAAGAGAAACTGGAGGCAGTGTGAGACGCTTCAAACTGTTGGAACTCCATCTAGTATTTGCTTTCAAAGAAAGAGAATAAAACTGAGAAGAAAATACTGTTGTCCTTACTGTACTGTGGGGGATGGGTTCCAGGACTCCTGCAGATACAAAAGTCTGAGCATGCTGGAATCCCTTATATTATATGGCACAGTATTTGCCTATCTCCTATACATATCCTCCTAGATACTTTAAATTATCTCTAGATTACTTATAGAATCTAATACAATGTAAATGCTATGCACATAGTTGCAAATACAATATGAATACAAAGTAAATAGCAGCCAGTGCACAGTAAACTCACATGCCATTTTCTCCCCTGCTTTTTGGAATTTTTTAGAATTTTAAAAAATATTTTCAACCTGTGGCTGCTTGAATCCATGGATGTGGAACCTGCAGATATGGAGGACAAACTGCATCAAAATTTAAAAGTTTGAAAGTCAGCACACCAGACCACTTTGAAGTAGGGGTCCCCAACCTCCAAGATCTAATGTCTGATGATCTGAGGTGTACTAATAACAGAAATAAACTGCACAATAAGTGCAACATGCTTGAATCATCCTGAAACCATCCCCTCGAACCAACCCTGGATCCGTGGAAAAGTGGTCTGCCACAAAACTGATCTCTGGTGGCAAAAAAAGGTTGGGGACCGCCACTTTAAAGAGAAAGGAAAAATAACACATCTAAGACAGGTCTCATTAGTGCTGAAAAAGCTATTCGATCTTGAACCAACTTGATTAAGTGATTATATCACTTTTGGGTAAATGGTTCAAAAAAGGCTTATGATACTTAATGTGTTAAAAGTTCTATAGCTTGTTATTTAAAAAAAAAAGTTCCCTAAACTAAGAAAGAGAATCATTTAGCAATCATTAAGAGCAATCACCCTGAAGAGCAATGAGTGTTCTGCTTCATCATGCAGAAAGGCAGTAATTTCCGGTTAAGTACTAATTATATAAATGTCTGATTGAGAACAGGCTAGAGGAGAAACTGGTCAATCCATGGCTAACACAAAGATCTTCTGAAAAAGAGTTCTCAAGTTCTAGACAGACACTACCAGCACAGCTTTGAAAAATATTCAAATATTCTAGACTCAAACCTGCAAGTACATCAACAAAGACTAGAAGAAAGCAAAACGAAAAGGCTTGCCAAAAACACATTCACAGAGACTGTCTTCTTCCAAGACAACACAACAAAGCAATCACATATGATCGTAACAAGTGAAATAGAAACCAAAATATGCCTAATTCCTTCTAAGCCTTGATATTTCATATTAGAGGTCACTTCCTCCAAGAAACAGCAGGTAACTATCCAGTCTATTAGTTCCTTAGTGCACTAGACCTTACCCAACACAGGCCTCATTACCCTGTATTATACCTCTCTGTCTACTTATCCACCTTAATCCCCCTACTCAGCCAAGATTCAATGTGGGTAAGGACCAGGGTCATCACTGTCAACAGGTCAGTGACTTCACATACAGAGTATTAAAAACAACATTTTTTGAACGGGTGAACAAGATAGCGGCCATGCAGTGAAAAAGATTTCATGACCTCAGGTGAAGAATAATTTCTCTATTTTCAAATTGGCTCCTGGAGGGAGCACCCTTAAGTCACGGGGCTCATGGAGCACCATGCTCTGAAGCTCAGATGGTAAAAAATCTGCCTGCAATGCAGGAGACCCACGCTTGATCCCTGGGTCAGGAAGATCCCCTGGAGAAAGGAATGGCAACTCACTCCAGTATTTTGCCTGAAGAATCCCATTCACAGAAGAACCTGGTGGGTTACAGTCCATGGGCTCACAAAGAGTCGGACATGACTGAGCAACCAACACTTTCACTTTCAAGCTTTTTGTACTATGTCAAAATGAGTCAGTTCTACCATATGGTTAGAGATACTCAGCAAGATAAAATACATAAATACTTTTACTGATGCACTACAAAAGTATAACCCTGAAATCAGAAGAAGTAAAGCTTTCAAACAGTTTAATTAGCTATTTCTGATTTTTTAAATTAATTATTTCTTAGCTACCTATTCATTTTACTAGCAGAAAAGGGTAGTAGGCATTAAATGTTTAATAAAGAAAAACTTAAAACACAAATGCAGATCTTTCTTCTATCTGTTGAGATAAAAATCAGAGCTCACTATTAGCAGTAGAATACCTTGGTCTAGTTTTGGGACTAATGCGACACCAACTGCCTAAAGCCATCCAGCTTCTTTTTCGGCTTCATTTCTTCCCTCAAATTTTTTATATTCCTTTCTTATTCTCCATTATTATTTAGAAGCACATTTCTCAAAGTGTGGCCCCTGGACCACCTGTCCAAATGTAAAGTGCTTCTTAAATTCTGATTTCTGCTGACCATTACATCCAAGTTTCCAGCAATCACATTCAGAATCTTTGGGGAGAGGGTAGAATCTGTATGTTTAATGCTTCAGCTGATTCTTACACACACTAAAGCCACTCAGCATCTTTTGCTTTAAAATGAGCTTCAACAATTCAGCCGTTTGTCTGAGTTAAGCAGCAGGCCACAGAAAATTGTGAAGGGCTTGATACGATGCAAATTGAGGATTAGCAATCCCTGTTATAAAGAAATCATATTTTAGTGCTGCAGTCTCAGAGAGCTTTTGCATGGATAAATCTTGATCATGAGAAGTTAGATTATTATTATTTAGGAACTGCCTCACAGACTGTGGAGTTGTGTCATTTTTCATAACAAGATCTTTAAATATTATCAAAAGTTAATCTGCAAAGTCAGGAACAATGCATTATTTAGATTCTAAACCTCTAGTCTCTTTGAACCAAGCTAAGGACTGATGCTGAGGCTGAAACTCCAATACATTGGCCACCTCATGCGAAGAACTGACTCATTGGAAAAGACCTTGATGCTGGGAGGGATTGGGGGCAGGAGGAGAAGAGGACGACAGAGGATGAGATGGCTGGATGGCATCACCGACTAGATTCACATGAGTTTGGGTGAACTCCGGGAGTTGGTGAGTGATGGACAGGGAGGCCTGGCGTGCTATGATTCATGGGGTCGCAAAGAGTTGGACACAACTGAGCGACTGAACTGAAAGTGTCAAATGTCAATATTAATACTTCATTTTTTTTCCTAAACTCAATGAAAGCTGAGTTGACCTGCTAATATATTACTGTTTAATTCAAAAGCCTTATTCAGAAATTAAAATAATCTCTTTCAGCCTAAAGTAAATTCTTCACCTATCAATCAACTTGAATTTAAAAATCTGTTTCTATAGCAAGCTCATAAGGTTCCACTTGGGATAAGCAGACTAGACACTGTGGCTCCATTCATTAAAGATGTCTGCACACTGTGCCAATATGTCCTCAAGATGGAGTGTGGGTTGAGTCCACAGGAGCTTGCTCAGCTGGCTCATTTTAAAACTTGAGGTACCCTCTCAACATGGACTTCTGGCCACAAACCTATATAAGTTTCCTTTTGTACCACTACTCGAATAACTGGAATATGGCTGAAAAACTGACTGAACATGGAAGATCTGGAGTTAAATTCCAGCTCTGCCAACCGCAGAAAAGTCACTCAATGTTTCTGGCTTTGGTTTACTTATTGGAGAAAAACAATGTGATAACTCTAGGTGAGTGATTCTCAGTTGATGGCAGAGGGGCCAAAGGACAGTAAATTCTCCTAAGAAGAAGGGCCCAGTCTGAGAACCACTGCTCTGGGACTCCACTGGTACTGCTGGGGTAGGGCTGTGTGCCTCCATCCAGCTGAGCCATCAGTGGCCTAGAAGTGGAGGACTTTATGATTTATGCTAACCCTTTAAATCTTATTATTGAAGCATGATTTTTCAAGTTTTAAAATCTGAAAAATTCTTGGCCTAGTGTTTGATATTTAGGTGGCTGTCTAGAAATTGTCTCCAACAGAAAGCTAAAATTTTCCTCTTAAGGTCTTTCACAGCTGACCAGAAAAAGACACTCGCCTAGCTTACTGCTCAGTTAGCATAACTTTTTTTTACCACTTTCTGTTCCCAGTGTTTTAACTTAAATATATCCTTTTATAATGACATATGGTTGAGTGAAAATTAATCAACTCATATCCTGTATAGGAATGTGGTCTTCAGGCTCAAGAGTTGACTGACAGAGAAAAGGTTATGGAAGACATGCAGAACCACTGCACTCATGTCAGATTATGACATACTATAAATGCATACTCTCCACATACATCAATGTCTGTTATTTACATTTAAAAATAACTGATAAAAAATTTTATAGGTCTTTTTCCAATTATAAATAGTTGACATTTCAACATTCTTGTAAGTTCCTTGTAAATATGTTTTAATTGAAATATAATTGACATATAACATTAGTTACAGGTATACGACATGATTTAGTATATGTATATACTGTGAAATGATCACAATAAATCTGGTTAACATCTGTCATCTCAAATAGTTTCTCTAAGCAACTCTCAAATGCACAATACAGTATTATTAATAGTAACCACGCTGTACATTACAATCCTAGGGTTCCTTTGTAACTGGAAGTTTGTACTGATTTTGACCACCCCCTACCCCTGGCAACCACCAATTTGTTCTCTGATTCTGTAAGTTCAGTGTTAAGGCAGCACTTCCTTCTTTTTATTTCTGAATAACACACACAAACACACACACATATCTGCCTATCCATTCACCCACTGATGGACACTTAGGTTCATTCCATGTTTTGGCTATTGTAAACAATGTTGTAGTAAACACAGTGCTGATATCTTTTTGAGTTACTGCTTTCCTCTCCTTATAAACATGCAGATGTGGAAATGCTGCATCATCAAGGAGCTCTATTTTTAATTTTTTGAGGAATCTCCATTCTGTCTTCCACAGTGGCTGCACAATTTACATTCCAAGCAACAGGGAAGAAGGGTTCCCTTTTCTTCACACCCTCACCAATACTTGTTGTTTCTTGTCTTTTTGATAAGTCATTCTAATGGGTGATATCTTAATTGTGGATTTGATTTGCATTTCCTTGATGATTAGTGATGTTTAGCACTTTTTCATGCACTTGCTGGCCATCTGTATGTCCTCTTTGGAAAAATGTCTACTCATATTCTCTGCTCATTTTTTAATCAGATTTTTTTTCTATTATGTTGTATGGTTCTCTATATATTTTAAATATTAATCCCTCATCAGATATATGATTTACAAATATTTTCTCCTATTCTGTAGGGTGCCTTTTCATCTTTTTGATGGTTCCCTATGCTGTGCAGAAGCTTTTTAGTTTAATATAGTCCCACTCCTAAGTCTTTGCTTTTGGTGTCAAAGCCAAAAAACCATTGCCAAGACCAATGCCAAGGAGCTCACTGCTTATGTTTTCTTCTGGTTTTATGGTTTTAACTCTGTGTTCATCTTTAATCGATTCTGAGTTGATTAGTGGTCCAGTTTTTTCAATTCCATTTATTGATGGCTGTTCTTGCCCCACTGTATATTCTTGTCTCCTTTGTCATAAACTAACTGCCCATGTAAGCATGAGTTTATTTCTGGGTTCTCTATTATGCTCCACTCATCTGTGTGTCTGTTTTCATGCCAATATCATACTGTTTTGATTACTACAGTTTTGTAATATACACTGAAATTAAGAAGGATGTCTCCACCTATGTTCTTCCTCAAAACTGTTTTGGTTCTTTAGGGTCTTTTGCAGTTCCACACGAATGTTAGGAATTCTGTACTTTTTAATGGTCACAAAATATTGCATCAGGTAGACCTCTGTTTAATAAAAACATGTCAGTTTCCAGATAAAAGGGATTTTTCAAGAGAAATACTGCCATTCAAGTAACTCTTAACAAAAAATTCAAATCGGAAATGTTACTAGACTATGTTTCTAATAGTACTACATATTTTCATTCCAAAGAAACATTCAGTGATCATTTTTAACTTAATTTTCTCTTATGACTTCAATTATTTGAAGACAGGAGACAAGAATGTCTGGTTTCCTAAATTCAGATGTTTCCTATTTAGAATGACTAAACCGACAAGTGTCCCTGATTTTTTGTCAACATCTTATCTATACAAAGGGGAAAAGAATTCCAGTTTGAAGGGTGGCAGATTTCTTTCTCTCTGGTAGTTCCCAGATTCTTGCCTGTCCTTGCTGTCACTGCTGTATTTATCCTTAGTGTTTTAATATTCCTGTTTCTGACCTCAGATTAGCAATATGATTGAAACTTTGCTTTCTATTCACTGGTTCTGCTTTACTCAGATCCCCAAATCCCTATTTTAGAACTGAGCAAAGAAAAGTGGAAAGTATAAAAATTTTAAAGTCAGATCTGAATTAGAAGCCTAGTTCCATCAACAGCTATAAGATCTAGGGTAAATTACTTAAACCCTATCTGTGCTTTAGTTTCACCTGCTATGAAGTATGGCTAATGGTGTCTGCCACAAAGGTGCACTTGAGTGTTAAACTGGAAAATGTACCGACAGTGCCTGACACAGCAAGACTTCATGATTTCTGATTAGTACTATCCAATAGTGCATACCATAACTATCATTGTTCACATTTCCTTACCCTTATTTAGAGTTGGCATTCTTGATCCCTGACTCTCCCTGACAAAGCAATCTATGAATTTAGAAATACCCAACTGGAAAAGGAAGGCAATTACTAATCATGAAGGTTAAAGAGGAAACCCAGCAAGAATCAACTGGGTGCTTGAGATAAGTATGCTGACTTGAATAGAAAACAAAAGAAATCTCAGGAACATTCCAGTTGAAGTATATAAATAGACAGAAATCTCTTATTGGCATTTAAAGAAAATGAAATAAAACATAGCTTTCCAGTGGCAATCTAGTTTCCATGGGGAGTTATTTTTCCAGATAGCATAAAATTAGTTTCCTATCTTAAGCTGCTCCTGCTGGATAAGTAACATTTGTATTATTAAGTCTCGGGACTGAAAGTGCTTTCAATGTGAATTTTCCTCCTACTGTGCCCATCTGTTCTTTTCTTGTGGACCCAGGGGAAGCCAAGGCTTAGTAAATATTCAGTTCTTAGACTTCTTTATGATATTTTCATATGAACATTTATATCCACTGAGGAAAATTATAAGACTGTGTGCAAAAACAACTCACACTTGGATTCCCTTTCACTATCCAAGTGGTCATTATTTTTATGAAAGACTAAGAAGTCACCATACATATATGGCGTAAAGCCAAGAAAACAAATAATTATAACTTTAAAAGATAAATTTGTCAGGAATAAGTGATCTTTGATATCTGATAATAGCACCAAGATACCTTGTTTATTCATATAATACTGGAAAAAATTTACAGCTTAGCCAGTGTTAATGCTGACAGAGTCAGCTCAGGTTGGGGAAGGCATCAAGACCACTGCCCAGTGGCAGCCACTCCTCATCTGGGTCAGCAGTGGGCTCCTTTACAGGATGCATTTCACTCAGTGATGCTGCTCCTCAACCCAACCAGGTTGGAGCCATGTGAGTGTGCTTGCTGTGACTACCTTCCCTATCATAACTGCAAGCTGGCTGAACTGATCAATAACAAGGTTCTCCCTGAGCGGTATCAACAATTCACAAAGCAAACACTGATTTTACTTAAAAAAAAAATCAAAAGTTCAGAAACAAGGTAAAACTAGCAAAGAAATGGATGGTTTCTACATTAACTACAAACATAAAATTCAAGATATATACAAATATTAGTTACAGTGTGGCTACTTATGAAACCCCTTGGCAGGCAGAGTTCTGGAAGCAGGTGTTATTTATTGGCAGGCTTAGAGTAGATAAAAAAGGAAAAAAAACAAACTACCTCAGCAGCTGCAAGACTGATGCATACTCCTCTGAATCCCATATGTTCTTTTCTAAACACATGCAGTACAGCTCTCTGATCTGGAAGTGAACAGCATACTTGTGAGGGACCAAAAATGATCTACTAAGTTTGCACATTACTAGTTTGGGAAAATCATAAATGAGCAGGTCCAAAAAAAATTTTTTTTTTAAAAACAGCCATTTTCTGTAGATGACAACAGACTGGGCACATATCACATGGATTGGACATTTACATAAAACATCATTCACATGGTATCAAAACGGGATCATAGTGGGATTGGCTGATATCACTGGTCATTTCGCAATAAGAAAATTATTAAAATGATGATGTGATTACTAAAAAGAAGGTTTAATGGCAGAAAATAAACAAGTCATTCTTACATATTTATATTTGTCTCTAAACCTCTGAGTTAAGGATGCAAAGATTTAGGAATACAGAACTCTTCCCTTGCATCCACTCTAAAGATGGTTCACAGGCTTATGTTATGACCCAAACGCCAGCAAAGCATAATTCTGCAAGAAGCAAAAGTACTACTTTCCTTTAGTTCTGGGTATAATGCAAGGTTAACCATTAGGTGGTCCTCAAACAGATTCCTTTTTTATTTCACTAAAGTGGAGGATCAGCTCTCTCAGTACAAGTGACAGAGTATTAAAGAAAATGAATTAAAATGACTTAGGACAAACACACTGAAGGGAAAGCATCACCACTTGGATTCACATGGCTGTTTCTAGTTGTGGCCATCAGAACAAAAAACACTGTTTCAGTTACCAGTAACATGCACAGCTGGAGTGGATTTAGACTGTGCACAGACGGCAAGATGTGGATCCATTGCAAATTCTGAGGCCTGAGTGCTACCAAAGTCAAAGGGAAAAACCAGTGATATTCCCACATCAGAGATTCCAAATGAGTAAGTTCTGGTTACCTGTCGACCCAACGGGTACTTGGGAAGAGAAGAGGTGAACTGATGAAGACATCTCAAAACCAGGAAGTAATTTGTATGGTAAACATGCAGGTTTTCTAGTAATGACTGTGTTTCCTCCTAAAAAAGTCATTACAAGTATGTAAGTCAGCAATTAGTAGAATAATACAATCTAATTTCCAGAAACTGATGAGAGAAGATTCAGAATTACAAATTAACCTTAAGTCTGAGAATTCATCATGCACACAAAATCTAGGATAACAGTTGGATACTTTTTATTTAGTATCAAGTCTGGTGATATTTTACAAATACCAAAACTAATTTTGTAACTAATTTAATTTCCTCTTGCCTAAAGCACTGCCACAAAGACTTGGCCCCTCCAAAATACAAGTGTGCAAAAGAGCACCTGCTGGATGCTTGCCTATGTCAGTTACCTGGTATATACCACATTAAGGGATGGCCATCATCCTCTAGCTTCAGTGGCATTAGAAGGGTGGGAGATCACCAGAGCCCCCAGTACCAATGTCGTTAATGGTTGCTGCGGTTCCATGATGTTTTAAGCCATACCATGCAGCATTATAGGAGCTCAGTTCCCTGACCTGGAATCAAACCAATGCCCTCTGCACTGGGAGCACGGAGTCTTAACCACTGGACTACCAGGGAAGTCCCTGTATGCTTTTCTCATAGTCCTACTAAAGTTGTGTTGAAAGGGAAGGAGAGACTGTAGTAGAAACACTGCAGGTGACTATGATAAATCTTTGCTTTTTTGTTGGGATTCTCCAATACCAGTTTTGTTCACTTTACTAGCGGGTGAAACTGAAAATTAGAACCCTGAAGCCAACAAGCTTTATAATTTAGAATCTAAGAAGTGTGATATGGAAGACAGTCTTAAGAAACCTATGGGATGACCAATCTCACAAATCAGTTTCAAAAGGCTTCTCTTTGGAGGGGTGATGATTAGGAGAGTTTTCTAGAACTTTATGAAATGTTTTAAAAGGGATTTTAAAATATTATAGCCTATCATGCATTTTTCATACTTCAAATACCTTTATCACTTATTTCCGTAACATTTTCTTAAGAGGATTATGATCTGTGGTACCATCTTCAAATTTTTTTCTCCAGTAAGAAGTCATATTAAAAAACCTTAAGTACTGAGCTATCTTTTTTCCTGCAATATTCTGCAAATATCCAATATTTCAGTGGTTAATCATGCAGAAAATAACACCTCCAGATATCAATGTACTGCGTTTAGTCACTCAGTTGTGTCCAGCTCTTTGCAACCCCATAGACTATAGCCTGCCAGGTTCCTCTGTCCCTGGGGATTCGCCAGGCAAGAATACTGGAGTGGGTTGCCATGCCCTTCTGCAGGGGATCTTCCCAACCCAGGAATTGAATTGGGGTTTCCTGCATTGCAGGCAGATTCTTTACCAGCTGTGTTACCCGGAAAGCCCCCAGATATCAATAAATTCAAACAAATCTAAACTATCTAATATAACAAATCTGATATATTTTCCTGAATCTAACTCACTTAGAAATCAATTCCTTGGTCAGCAATCTGAGTCATTACCTGAAAGCATAGGGCAAATGAAAGAAAAGCTTTTAGTATCAAAGTTTTTTCCCACCAGTATTTTAGTTGCTAATTTCAAAAATCTAGGTCTTCTATCACAACAAAGGGTATTTTAACTGCCACTGTCAGAGTACACTGAATTTCTATTTTCACTGTAAGCTGTAACATAGAGACTGCATAAAGCCACTGTTGGCTTACCTTGATATGTGAGTAAACAGCTTGTAAAGAGGGGCAATCTTCTGGAGAAAAAAGCATCTATTACTGAATAATAACTGTACTTCCTGTACGACCTCTGACTTTTGCTTTGTGGACTAGCTATAAACACAAATAACTGGGTGACAGGGCAGAAGTGAACGCCGTCTGCACTGAATTTACCTGGATGCGGAAAGAGGAGAAGTACCTGCCACAGTACAGGCAGTGCTGTACACTCCAGGAGCCAGACGCCCGGGAGCAAGCGGAAGAGGAGAAATACAGACATGCTTTCTCCCAGACAGTCTTAGTACCTTCGCATTTTCCACTGTGCCTCACATCCCTGTGGTGATTAGAATTCTGGCCTTTAAAAAACATTTTGTCTTTTTTTGTTTTGTTCCTATAACATGGCAGACTATTTCATCTGAGGATATGGGAGTTCTGATTCCAACACTGGAAATAAAACTGGCTACACTGGTCTAATTGAGATATCTGTTATACCATTCTAAGGGATTTTCAACAGTAATTTTGACCATCCAAAATCTCTGACTTAATGTGGTGACTTTAGAACCTAACTCCATTTAAGAAAGATTCCACTGTTATTTACACCTATGTGTTTATTAGCTCCAACAGAAAACATCACCAATGACTAATTTAACTTTTCCATGTAACCTGTCCTCTAAGTTCTTTGTCTTACTGTGACAGCTACCTGCAAATGCCTTTATGTGTGCAGGGCAACAATTTCTAAAGCACTGTATGAACACATTTTCATAAACTTCAGCCTTAAGAGGTCCTGATGCATGAAAAAATCTCCCTCTTCATACATTACAGCAGCATCACACCATGCTCATGCAGAAACATAGCCTGTTGAAATAGTTCTCCTGTTTTCCATTCCTTAAATTTTTCCTCTGGAATCTTCTCCATACCATAATCATAACTGCCACGGTTTTATTTCGTAACTGTGTTTGGATGGTCTTTTCAACAGAGATGCACTGCCTAGAAACATTTATTGTTTACCAAAGAAATGTTTTCTTCTGTTCTTAAAACATAAAGACCTCTTGGTCTCTACTGAATCTTTGAGACAGATATGGGAAAACAGTGAGCTGTAGGAAAAACAGCAAAAGCAGTCCCCTTGCTCTTCCCCAAACATGCCAGACAAGCTCCAACCTCACGTCCTTTCCACTTGTTGTGGCTCTGCTTAGAATTTTCTTCCTCTGGATTCCTGAATGGGATGCTCTACAACTTCCTCTTTACTCAAAACTCACCTTCTTGAAGAGGCTCTAATTTAAAGTTTCAATTTCATTCCCTGTGCACACTGCCAGTACTCCCTTTCTCTCTTTTACTGTTTTCTTCTTAGCAATTATTACTCACAAAGATGTTTTACCTACTCACTTTGATAGCAGGTAAGCTCTACAAGGCAGGGAGGTTTGCTTGTTTTCTTCACTCCTGTACTAGATTAATACTTGGCCCACAGGAGGCACTCAAGAAGTATTTGCTGAATGAAGTAGTATGTGAATGAATGGAGGCTAACACGTAGTCTCTCTCCTCAGTAAGAGCAACTGCTGGAAAAAAAGATCAACCACTGTTGTCTTGTTGGATATGGGCCAGATTTAGTAGTTTTTCAAAAGAAGAAAAAAGTCTGAATATATGATATAAAATTTCTTTATTTGTAAATGCTGGCTCAGATTAAAAAAATAAAACCACCATGGACCTAAAAAAATCACACAGATAGCCAGCTGTCAGTTGCCAGTCAATGTGTGTTCAGTTCAGTCGCTCAGTCATGTCCGACTCTTTGGAACCCCATGACTACGGCATGCCAGGCCTCCCTGTCCATCACCAACTCCGGGAGTTTGCCCAAACTCATGTCCATTGAGTTGGTGATGCCATCCAACCATCTCATCCTCTGTCGTCCCGTTCTCCTCCTGCCTTCAATCTTTCCCAGGATCAGGGTCTTTTCAAATGGGTCAGCTCTTTGCATCAGATGGCCAAAGTACTGAGTTTCAGCTTCAACATCAGTCCTTCCAATGAACACCCAGGATTGATCTCTTTTAGGATGGACTGGTTGGATCTCCTTGCAGTCCAAGGGACTCTCAAGAGTCTTCTCCAACACCACAGCTCAAAAGCATCAATTCTTCAGTGCTCAGCTTTCTTTATAGTCCAACTCTCACATCCATACACGACCACTAGAAAAACCATAGCCTTGACTAGACGGACCTTTGTTGACAAAGTAATGTCTCTGTTTTTTTAATATGCTCTCTAGGTTGGTCACAACTTTCCTTCCAAGGAGTAAGTGTCTTTTAATTTCATGGCTGCAGACACCATCTGCAGTGATTCTGGAGCCCAGAAATATAAAGTATGACACTGTTTCCACTGTTTCTCCATCGATTTCCCATGAAGTGATGGGACCAGATGCCATGATCTTCATTTTCTGAATGTTGAGCTTTAAGCCAACCTTTTCATTCTCCTCTTTCACTTTCATCAAGAGGCTCTTAAGTTCCTCTTCACTTTCTGCCATAAGGGTGGTGTCATCTGCATATCTGAGGTTATGGATATTTCTCCCAGCAATCTTGATTCCAGCTTGTGCTTCATTCAGCCTTGCGTTTCTCATGATGTACTCTGCATGTAAGTTAAATAAGCAGGGTGACAATATACAGCCTTGATGTACTCCGTTTCTTATTTGGAACCAGTCTGTTGTTCCACGTCCAGTTCTAACTGTTGCTTCCTGACCTGCATACAGGTTTCTCAAGAGGCAGGTCAGGTGGTCTGGTATTCCCATCTCTTTCAGAATTTTCCACAGTTTATTGTGATCCACACAGTCAAAGGCTTTGCATAGTCAATAAAGCAGAAGTAGATGCTTTTCTGGAACTCTCTTGCTTTCTCGATGATCCACCACATGTTGGCAATTTGATCTCTAGTTCCTCTGCCTTTTCTAAATCCAGTTTTAAGTTCACAGTTCACGTACGACTGAAGCCTGGCTTGGAGAATTTTGAGCATTACTTTATTAGTGTGTGAGATGAGTGCAACTTGTGGCAGTTGGAGCATTCTTTGGCATTGCTTTTCTTTGGGACTGGAATGAACACTGACTTTTTCCAGTCCTGTGGCCACTGCTGAGTTTTCCAAATTTGCTGGCATACTGAGTGCTGGCAATGTGTACTACAACTGTTTAAATATGCCGTTTCCAGTCACATAAATTATGTCTGTCTGTCATTCATGCAAAAATCATTACTGTTTACTCATATGACAAGGCCTCCATCATTGAGGATTAGTTACATTTTTTTACAGAAGCCAATGACTATGTAAAACTTAAATATATATATAGGTAAATAAAACATGATTAGTAGAATAATATGTGCCATGATACTTAGTTCTTGCATTTATTTCTCTTTTTTCCAGAGTACTTATCATTTTCATGTCTAGAATTATATGCATGGGGTGAAGGGTGAGCTCAAGAAAACTAAACGAAAGTATGTAAAAGTGACTAAATTTATGCAACTTATTCCTTTCAATTAATTCACTGCTCATTGAAAGCTGATAAACAAATTTTAGGATTAAAATGCATCAGCTGTCCAAGAACACAGCATTTTCTTGTTTATCATCTTGATAGAACTAAGCGTTATTTTTCTCATTAGAGAGAAATTTTCGCTGAAGATGATTCCTAAGCTTGACTTCTCACATGGCAGCTACCTAGAAAACAGCAAACCATGGCTTTCTCCTAGCTCCCTGGGTGGAAGGAGCGCTAATCTTCTTGTCTCTCTCAGCCCTTTGGCCTCCATACTGCTACCCTGGCATTTATATCAGAAACACTTGAGGAAGGGTTTGGATTGAAACTGCCAATTTCTCACACGTTACCTGCTAACGCCTAGCTTGTCTGATCACACTTGGTAGTTTGTTTGGAGAGATTTTCTTTTTTCCTTCCCTTTTATTATTTCTTCAAATAGATTTTTCCCCTCCTCTTGTCCTTTAGTTCTGCCTCAAAACAAAACAAAACAACAGAAAGAAGAGGTAGGCAGAAAGGTGAAAGGCAGGTCTCCACCGAACTTGTGATAAGCATACTAAATGGTCACCGGAAGTCCCTGCCCTACCTCTAACTTGTTCTGTGACTTCAGATATTTCACTTTTTCTTGGCTCCAGTTCCTCACTTGAATTCAATAAAATAAGCATGCTGCATCTGGTTATCTCTCTAATAGTAATTATGTTACAACTTTTAAGAGGTTCTCTTACTTCCAGCTCTTAATGGAGTTTAAATCTACTTGGGCACATAAGCTTAGAGACATGATATACTGACTAGTCAAAATAATAAAACTTCAACTGTCACCTGAAAGAGACTGAATTTCATTTTTCTACATACCATGAAGTTTAATGCTTTAAGAAGATGCCTCACAGCTTTAAATAAGATTTGAATAAAAATACATAAATTTATTTTCTTATACAAGGTATATGAAATTAGTTACTTATTACATAATGAGCATAATTAATTTATTGACAAGACAGGATCAACATGTATAGCAAATCATTATTACTAATATAGAATGTGGCTGGTTTAGAGGGCACAAGATTAAAATGGACCTAATCTTAGATATGGTGTTGGGACAGGCATAAAAACTACTAATTGGGAAAAGCTGTTAATATTCTCCTGCCACCAAAACATTTCCTCATAGAAAGCAAGATAATTTTTTCACTACTTACTAAAAAAAAATCTTTTCAGTACATAAAAAACTAGTTTTTTTATTATCAGATAAAAATTATGCAAATATGATATGAGGCCAAAATCTAAGCTCTCCTTAATATTTGACTTCAAACAAAATTTCAGGCACAAAAAAGTAAAAATTTTATCTCTTATCATGGTGAGTTTGAAAGTTCTGTTTAAGGCATTCTGACAGCTCAATTTCTCATGAAATAGAGTTTCATAAATTAAAGATTAAAGTTAAAAAAAAGAAAGCTTGATTACTAAAGCAAAACTTTGGGACAAAACGCTGTAAAAATATATCCAGTCACTGTTCTTGCTGTTTCATTTAAATCCTATAGCTGTTTACCACAATAAACTGCCTGATTTAATTTCATTTAAACCTATACACTAAAATGAACTTTCAATGAGGAATCTAAATGATTTAACCAGTCAGAAGAAAAGTTATCAATCTGTTTAATGAACAAGTAAATAAAATCTTAGCATTCTAAAAGAAACTTCAAAGATTATTTGTTAAACTTCTATTATAGGCTTTGAAAGCTATTGGGACATCAGAAGTTTGAATTAATGGGAGCCTGAACAAGCTTATTCTGTTTAAACTTAGGAGAACCTAATTGTTAGCTATGAGAGCATACTTTCCAGGCATTGTACACAGCTGCACTATATAACTGCTCAAGGGACAGACTACTCAGAAATGAGAAAATGCACAGAATCTTGACTCTTTCATCAACTATATGTGGCCTTCTAATGTCACCTTAGTTTGAACTTCTTAATGAATCGTCTACAAATGTACATGGTTGAGTTAGCTAAATTTTTAGATTTAAGTACATTCAAAAAACTCCTCATTCCTAAAGTTCATGAAATACAAAGCTGGTATACAATTTTAAGGCAGTTATCTACGAAACTAAGGGTCCATAATCTTAAGGGAGTTGAAGTGAGTTTTTCTGTTTGGTTTTTTTTTTTTTACATCTTGAGTCTAGTCAGAAGACTATTGAGATGAATCATTTGTTGAGGCTGGCATTTACTAGCTTATTTCTACACTTAAGAAAACAAGGTAAAGGGAGACAATAAAATGATGTTTTCTTCTAGGGAGTGGTCTATGTCAGTGGTTCTCAAAGAATGGCCTCCAGACCAGCAGCATCAGGACGGCCTGGGACCCTTCTAGAAATGCAAATTCCTGGGGCAGAGCACAGGGCTACACAATCAGGAATCTGGGGATGGAGCCTAGATACCTGCATTTTACAAGTGCTCCAAATGATTCTGATATATGCTAAGGTCTCGAGCAGTCACTTAGTTCATCAGAGTAGACAGCCAGTAGATTTTTAGGGCAGAAACAATCTGATATAAAGAATATAAATCTCACTAGATTACACTTTGAGATCTATTTCTCAGAAATATAAATGTAGAAAATGAGCACAAAACTAATAGGAGTTAAGTCTATATAACTATATACTCTATATGACTATATAACAGAGAATTATATCCACTTTGTATATATGTTATAGAATATATAAAACAGTACATTTAATTTATATCTTAATTTTTATCATGGTGAAAAATAAATAGCAACTATTTCTGATTTACATTTATAAAAGTTTTATTGTTCTGTTTGTTTTAAACTCATTCTCATTTGCTGAATAGACTGATTAACACTAACCCTATGGATAAATCATTTCCAGGGATTAATGTAAATTCAGAGACAAGGATATTAAAGCTTAAACAGAGTAAGTGATTTCCTTAAGTACACATGGCTACTGAGCAGCTGGAGTTCAAACACAAGATTTCTGAGATGAATCTTCCCCTGTACCATGCAGCATTATATTATGGATTATCATCTGGCATTTCTTTTCAATTTTTTGTAGAAAAATACATATAAAATTATCATAAATTTTAAACCAAAACTATAAAAAGATAAAAAGAAAAGCATTATAATAATAATAAAATATTCAAAGATTTTTTGGTCTAAACTAGAAAAACCAACACATTAATTTTTCAGAGATAACTTCTGTCCCTTGAATTCAGCAGGTAGCCAACATAAGATTTTTTTCAGGTTAAAGGTGCAAATCTTTGTTGCTCCTTCATATTTCTTACTATGTAAGTCCCAAGAAAGTACACCTCTAAATGATTAAATATGCAATCCCAAAATGAATATGGGAAAGATGATAACAAACAGGTCTGAAAACTGTAACAAACATAAGCATAGTATAAATAAATGCTTAGGAAATACACAAATTACTGAAAAGCAAAGTTAGTATTAGACTATAACGAACAGGTTCAAAATTGGGAAATGAGTATGCCAAGGCTGTTTATTGCCACCTTGCTTATTTAATTTAAAGGCAGAGTACATCATGTAAAATGCCAGGTTGGATAAATCACAAGCTGGATTAGGAATGCCAGGAGAAATATCAATGACCTCAGATATGCAGATGATACCACTCTAATAAAGAGGAGAGTAAAAAAGCTGGCTTAAAGTTCAACATTCAAAAAACGAAGATCATGGCACCTGGTCTCATCACTTCATGGCAAATAGATGGGAAAAAGTGGAAACAGTGACAGATTTTATTTTCTTTGGCTCCAAAATCACTGTAGATGGTGAATGTAGCCATGAAATTAAAAGATGCTTGCTCCTTGGAAGGAAAGTTATGACAAACCTGAACAGCATATTAAAAAGCAGAGATATAATTATTGCCAACAAAAGGTCCATAAAGTTGAAGCTATGGTTTTTCCAGTAGTCATGGACTCTAATAGTACTCTTGCCTGGAAAATCCCATGGACGGAGGAGCCTGGTAAGCTGCAGTCCATGGGGTCGCTAAGAGTCGGGCACAACTGAGCGACTTCACTTTCACTTTTCACTTTCATGCATTGGAGAAGGAAATGGCAACCCACTCCAGTATCCTTGCCTAGAGAATCCCAGGGACAGAAGAGCCTGGTGGGCTGCCACCTATGAGGTCGCAGAGTCGGACACGACTGAAGCGACTTAGCAGCAGTAGCATGTATGGATATAAGAGCTGGATCATAAAGAATGCTAAATGCTGAAGAACTGATGCTTTCATATTATGCTGCTGGAGAAGACTCTTGACAGTCCTTTGGACAGCAAGGAGATCAAAGGAAATTAACCCTGAATATTCATTGGAAGGACTGATGCTCAAGCTGAAGCTCCAGTCCTTTGGCCACCTAATGTGAAGAACTGACTCACTGGAAAAGACCAATATGCAGGGAAAGACTTGAGGGCAGGAGAAGGGGGCAACAGAGGAGGCTGGATGGCATCAGCGACTCAATGGACATGAGTTTGAGCAAACTCAGGGAGACAGTGAAGGATAGGGAAGCCTGGAGTGATGCAGTCCATGAAATAGCAAAGAGTCAGACACTACTGAGCCACTGAACACAGCAAATTTCTGCAACAGGCCAGCCTAGACATTCTCTCCTTTTGTTATCTCAACCTTTAAAAATCTCTTCTTGACCTCTGAAAGTATACTCTTGACAGAAACTTCTAGCTAGAAATACACTCGGCAACTCACTGACTCAATACAGCTAAGTTGTCTAATCTCAAAAAACTCAATAACATGCACACATCCTTTCTCACTGGTTCTTAAATTTCCTCTATATCGAAATAACCTACTTTAGTGTCTGAAGATTTCCTATACTGCTCTGAAAAGATTACAGAGTTTATTAAAATGATTGTTAAATCCAATCTAGAAGTGATTTTATATTATGGCCTAGTGTGGATTCTGCATCAGAAATAATTTTTAAAAGCCATTTTGCATTGTAGTTATGTATATAAACTACTGCTGAACAACATCAAAAAGAAGCCATTCTCAGTGGAAGTACAATTAGTCTTTACCTATATAGAACACATGCCCTCCAGGAACTAATATTCTTTTATTCAAATTTAATACATAGG
This sequence comes from Aepyceros melampus, assembly GCA_006408695.1. Lineage (NCBI taxonomy): Eukaryota > Metazoa > Chordata > Mammalia > Artiodactyla > Bovidae > Aepyceros > Aepyceros melampus. The sequence goes on from SJXQ01010426.1 coordinate 37,440, forward strand.
GAGCCCAACCTGGTGCTTTGTGACAACCTAGATGGGTGGAGTGGCAGGAGAGGGAGGCTTAAGAGGGAAGGGATATATTAATATATATAATTATGACTGATTCACATTGATGTGTGGTAGAGACCACCATAACATTATAAAGCAATTATCCTCCAATAAAAAAAATAGTTTGTATCCGTAAAACCCACAGAGTGGGATTTCCCCGGTGGTCCAGTGGTTAAGATTTCACCTCCCAATGCAGGGGGTGCAGGTTCGATTCCTGGTTGGGGAACTAAGATCCCACATGCCTCCTGGCCAAAGAACCAAAACATGAAACAGAAGCAATATTGTAACAAATTCAATAAAAGACTTTAAATATGGTCCATATTTAAAAAAAAAAAAAAAAAACCCACAGAGTGCCAGGGCTTAACTTCAATCTCATCTTAATTTTACTACAATTTTCTAATAAACTTTTTCCTTAAAAAGGTATAAAGAGTCTGAAAATAAGTGTGACATCACACATCCTAATTGTAAAGGACTTGTTAAATACATGAAGGTACATTCATTCAATAAAATATGATGCCATTCTTATAGCTATGTGTAAAAGAATAAAATTAGAACATTCTATAACACTAAATGGAGAAGGCAACAGCAACCCACTCCAGTACTCTTGCCTGGAAAATCCCATGGATAGAGGAGCCTGGTAAGTTGCAGTCCATGAGGTCACTAAGAGTTGGACACGACTGAGCAACTTCACTTTCACTTTTCACTTTCATGCACTGGAGAAGGAAATGGCAACCCACTCCAGTGTTCTTGCCTGGAGAATCCCAGGGACAGGGGAGCCTGGTGGGCTGCTGTCTATGGGGTCGCACAGAGTCGGACACGACTGAAGTGACTTAGCAGTAGCAGCAGCAGCGGCATGACACTAAATATAAAAATAAGCTCAAAATGAACTGAAGACCTAAATATAAGACTGAAAATCATAAAACTCTTAGAAGAAAACAGGCAGAACACTGACATAAATCATAGTAGTATTTGCTTGGCTCTGTCTCCTAAGGCAAAAGAAACAAAAACAAACAAATGGGACCTAAATTAAACAAGGCTTTTGCAAAGCAAACAAAACAAAACGAAAAGACAACTTCTGAATGGGAGTCAATATTTACAAATTATACTACTGATAAGGGATTAATATCCAACATATATAAATAGCTCATACAACTCAACTTCAAAAAAAGACAAAACAACTTGATTAAAAAACGGGCAGAACTGAAGAGTCATTTTTCTAAAGAGTAAATGCAGACAGCCAACAGTCACATGAAGATTCTCAACACTAATCAACCAGGAAATGCAAACCAAAACCACAATGAGATAGCGCCTCACACCTATCAGAATTGCTATCATCAAAAAGAACACAAGTACAAATGCTGGCAAGGATGTGGAGGAAAGGAAACTCTCGTACACTGTTGAGGGGAATGTAAATTGGTTCAGACAATGTGGAAAACAGTATGGAGGTTTCTCAGGAAACTAAAAACAGAACTACTATATGACCTAACAATTCCACGAGTTTATATGTGTCTGAAAAAACCCCCAAACTACTAATTTGAAATGGTACATGCACTGAATGCTTAACCTAAGTGTCCATCAACAGATGAATGGATAAAAGAAGATGTGGGACTACATATACAGTAGACTACTACTCAGCCACAAAAAAGAATGAAGCTTTTACCACTTGCAAAAACATGGATGCACTTATAGGGTATTATGCTAAGGGAAATATGTCAGACAGATACTATATTATCACTTATACCTGCTGTTGCTGCTGCTGCTAAGTCGCTTCAGTCGTGTCTGACTCTGTGCAACCCCATAGACGACAGGCTCCCCCATCCCTGGGATTCTCTAGGCAAGAATACTGGAGTGGGTTGCCATTTCCTTCTCCAATGCATGAAAGTGAAAAATAAAAGTGAAGTCACTCAGTCGTGTCTGACTCTTTGCGACCCCATGGACTGCAGCCTACCAGGCTCCTCCATCCATGGGATTTTCCAGGCAAGAGTGCTGGAGTCGGGTGCCATTGACTTCTCCTCACTTATACCTAGAATCTAAAAAATAAACTAGTGAATGTTACAAAAAAGAAACAGACTCACAGATACGGTTATCAGTAGAGAGAAGGAAGGGTTAGGGGAATGTGATTAACAGGTACAAACTACAATGTATAAAATAAATAAGCTACAACGATATATTGTACAACAGGGAATATGGCCAATATTTTACAACTGTAAGTGGAGTGTAGCCTTTAAAAATTATAAATCGCTGTATGATGTACACCTGAAACTTCTATAATATTGTATATCAACTACAGCACAATAAAGTTAATCTAAAAAAAATAATACAATGCCACTCTTTAGTAGTGATATAAAATGATTTCCAAGATTAAGAAAACAAACAAAATACAAAAGTGTATGTATCTTCTGTAAGACAGGGAAATAAACCTCCAAAATATATGTAATTACTTGTTACTTGTATATGTGGAAAATATCTAAAGACTAATACATAAGAAACTAGCAACACTGGCTATATCCAGGGAGGGTAAGTGGGTAGTGGAGGGTAGTGGGAGGGAGCCTTTTCCCTGTGTATTATCTTTATCTTTGAATTATGTACCATGTCCAAGTATTATTTATTTAAGAAAGAAAAAAACTCCCTCTTTTGATATTCCCCATGCTGAATAGTTAATTCATAATATTCTAAGCTCATTACGTCTTTCCTGGCACTATATTATCAATATGTAATGATATATTTTTTTTCCAAATCAAATCAATATCCACTTAGCAATGGGGCCCTAAGTTGCATGGCTTCTATTTCTGACAGCCCTTACAAGAACATTGAAATGAGACCACCTACAGATTCCAAAACCACTATGTGGAAAAGAAAGTTGAGATCTGCAAGTGTTTCCAAAACAGACCACAGGAGAAACCTCATGTTATAGCTTTTCCTTCTTGATTAAAAAAAAAAAAGAAAAGTCTTCCTTTAGAACTGAGGCTTTACATCACCTTTAACAATCACATTTCTATAGGATTATCAAGATCCAATACTTCACTATGCAAAGCATATTAGAGTGTACAGTTTTTTAAAAATAAAATCAGTAAATTTTTTGTGCATATTCTTTTTCATGAAGGAAAAAAAAAGAATAAAACAGCAACAAATATATCCATATTCCTACCTTCAAAGATTTGTCACTGGTCAGCAGTGCAACTTGCTTTTCTGAAGACTGCTTTTCCACATACCTAAAATTTTTTACCACCGCATACACAAAAACAGAGAATGAAAATTTTAAATACTTGAGTAGCATATGGAAATAAAGAACTACCTAGACTAGTGGCTACATTCTTTTCTTTCTTTTCAAAAATAAATTCAAGTCATGGTCAAGTCCTTAAATCAGGTGGATTTCTTAGTCTAGGGGTCTAATATAAACAAAGGCCATAAACTCCACAAACAGGAAATGTTATTTATAAAAACTCACAATACTGCAAATTATACCCCCCTGCAAAAATATTTTTCTTTATGCCAAATGTCTCAATTAAAAACAAAAGTGTTTCATTTTGCTCTAAATAAAAAAGATTTTCCTTTACCCACTTCAAAATTAACTGGCTCTGAGATTCCTTATTTTGCCCCAACTCGTTTACAAGATATACTAAATATGTACTTCTCTTTTTACCTTCTAAATGATGGAAGACGTCGGATGTTTTCACATTGATTAGCAGATAAAAAATGTGTTCTTCTCTTGGCTTCTGGGAGATTACAGCACAGAACACTGAGGGGCTGGGAATAGAAATGTTCTAATAGAGAAAGCTGAAAGAAAAGTGAAGATTAAATATATTTGCTATATTTGACAGTAAATCTCTTGCCCCATGTTTCCTCAATATTATGGTTTTTTTTCTAAACAGCGAATTTATGGCACTAATATATTTAATAATGTCACAATAAAACTACAAACAATGCATAAATGGCTATACACCTAGAATATTTTAGGGTTCCAATTTTGCAGACAAGGTCAGAAAATTGTAGTCTCTGAAGTATAAACTGAAAGAAATGAACATAAGTGGATAGATCAGCTATCTGCAGAAGCTACTCACTTATAATAACAATAGTTGTGATAGAGATATGACTGTGGTGTGATCTAACAGTCTAATAGATGCTCAAATATTCCTAAAAAAATACCAATCTAAAATTAGTGTAAAAACTGGTCTGCTAAATAAAAAAAAAGCTACAATAGCAAAAGCTTTGCTTACTAACAAAAATAAATAAATAAATAACGAAAAATGAGACATGTCCAAAGAAAGTTATCTTTTAAAACTCAGTTTTGTCATGGAGGAAAAAATAGCACATATTTGGTAGATACGTGTAGTCCTATAAGTAGAATGTTGTGGTCTCTCCAGTACAAGGCGGACTGATTTTCCAGCTTCTACTGTAACTCGAAGATGTATTTTATAGACTATGTACACGTTAAAAACTCCTGTCTCTAAGCAAGCTTCTCATGACCAGTTTGGTTTTTCCAGGTTCCTTGTACCAAAGAGAGAGCTCCCTAGATAGTATAGAAAACAAATTCTGGTCACTGGAAAACAGTATTCCCCATCACAAATTAATAAATTAACATGCTAACATATATTAGTCTTAAGGTGTTTGAGCTTGACCTTTCATGCATAAACTGATAATGAATTTTTGAGCCTGTAGAGCTGAAGACCAAATATCCAAGACTAAAGAAAATCCTCCAGAACAGTCCACTCTACAGGAGGTATAGGGCTATAAAGCAAAGGGGCAGTCTAAGTTGGAAACAAGTACAAAATAGAAAGAGACTGTTCATGCCAAGCGCTACATTATCATTCCACATACTAACATAGGCTTCTTCCTTGCTTATATACAGTTATATTAATGTGATTATATTTATTTCAATGTTAACACTACTTTTTAAACATGAGAAAAGTAAAAACCAAATACAATATGGGACTTGCTAGGGAGGAGGGCTGGAACTAAGTCACCTGAGTTAGAGGACAGCTGTAAATAAAACAAGAACCCTGTGACACTCAGTTATTTAGTTCAAGTGTGCTGTCAATATTTAGGTCAATTAACAAGTTGGTTATATCTACCTAATGAGGGAAGGACTTAAACATACAGTGATTATATGCCCTATTGCACTTTCTATAGAAATAAAGACTTATACATAGTATTTCCCACTGATGACTAAAATTTACATTCAAAAAAACTAAATTTTAAACATTCAAAACATGAAAATCATGGCTTCTGGTCCCATCATTTCAAGGCAAACAGATAGGGAAACAGTGAAAACAGTGACAGACTTTATTTCCTTGGGCTCCACAATCACTGCAGATGGTGACTGCAGACACTTGCTCCTTGGAAGAAAAGCTATGACAAACCTAGATAGTGGACTAAAAAGCAGAGACATTACTTTGTTGACAAAGGTCTATATAGTCAAGGCTATGGTTTTTCCAGGAGTAGGTATGGATGTGAAAGCTGGACCATAAAAAAGGCTGAGAGCCTAAGAACTGATGCTTTTGAACTGTGGTACTGGAGGACCCTTCAGAGTCCCTAGATCAAACCAGTCAATACTAAAGAAATCAATCCTGAATTTCATTGGAAGGACTGATGCTGAAGCTCCAATACTTTGGCCACCTGATGTGAAGAGCTGACTCATTAGAAAAGACCCTGGTGCTGGGAAAGATTGAAAGCAGGAGGAGGAGAAGGAGATAAGAGAGGACAAGATGGTTGGATGGCATCACTAACTCAATGGACATGAGGTTTGAGCAAGCTCCAGGAGATGGTGAAGGACAGGGAGACCTGGCATGCTGCAGTCCATGGGGTCACAAAGAATCAAACACGACTGAGCAATGGAACAAGTGATGATTAGGAAAACCGGACAAATGGGGTACTGAGATTCTGCTGTCTGATCTGGCCAAGCTACTTAATCTAAGTCTCTGTTTCTCAAGTGCAAAACTGGACATAATAATACATATCAATGGAGCAATTTAATACTTAATAAAGTACCTAACATAATCAGGAACCTAAAAAATCATCTAATCAGATTCCCTTCATTTTACAGATGAGAAAACTGAGACACAGAAAGATTAAGTAACCTGGTTAATATTTTAATTATTAACAAATAATCTTTATTCATATGCATTTATTTCTATTTTTGGCTGCGTTGAGTCTTCATTGCTGCACAGACTTTCCCTAGTTGCAGCGAGTGGGGGCTATTCTCTAGTTGTCATATGCAGGCTTCTCACTATGGCGGTTTCTCGTTGCAAACACGGGCACTAGGCATATAGGCTTCAGTAGTTGCAGCACCAGGACTTAATGCTCTCGTGGCATCTTCCCCAACCAGGGATCAAATTCGTGTCCCTAGCGTTGGCAGGTGGGTTCTCAACCACTGGACCACCACGAAAGCCCTAATATGCTTTTTTTCACTCACTTTCTCAATTGTATGTGAGCCTACAGTTTATATTTCCTTTTCCTTTGACTCAGCGAAGTATTTTCCTGTTGGCTTTCCTTACTGTTTCTAGTCTCCTTTTCCGTTGCTCACTCTTATATTTAGCTTGCTTTAGGGTTCTTATTCCTTTCCTCACTCCTCTAGGTGATACTTCATCCTCATGACACAGCTTCAACCACCTACCTTTCAATGTTAAATCCTAAGTATTTCTAGTCCAGAACTTTCTCCTGGGTACAAATTTTTATATCCAAAGTGCCCTAAATTTACCATACATAGAAAGAAACATCCTTTTCTGACAAATGGGTTCTTGGCTTTATTTAAACATGTACACTTAATAAAGGGTACCAAACCATCTGCTAAGCTAGAACCTGTGTGTATGTAAGATGCTCTTCTCTTACATATCCCATCAGCCACAAGATTCTGTCTCATCTTCAAATCTGTCTCCTTCTCCCTAGTCTCACCATCACTACCTTAGTTTAGCCCTTCGCCTAACTTGTCTAGACTATTATCCTGTGTTTAGTTGTGTCCAACTCTTTGCAAACCATGGACTGTAGCCTGCCTGGCTCCTCTGTCCATGGGATTCTCCAGGCAAGAATTACTGGAGTGGGTAAACATTTCCTTCTCCAGGAGATTTTTCCAACCCAGGGATCAAACCTGGGTCTCCTGCATTGCAGGTGGATTCTTTACCTTCTGAGCCACCAGGGAAGTAGCACCCCTCCAACGGAGCTCTCTCCCTCTACTGTTGCCTTTCCAACTTTGACCCAGCAAGCTCCTGTTTCTTAGGATACACTTCTGTTCTCTATGGAATCCCCAGGCATGTTTTGCTAATAGCCCTGACTACTCAAAAGCTTCAGTTCTACTTTTCTGCCTCCAGTAAACAATAAGCAATTTGAAGACAGAGATTTCTTTGTCCTCTATCTCCAGGGCTTAGCCCAGTGCTTAAGAGTAGACTCTCCATAAACACTTATGAAGTAAATAAACAAATGAATGAAATGAAATGAATGAGAGAAGTAAAATTAGAAAGTTGTTATACCTCAATTTCATTTAACATCATCTTCCCTGGTGGCTAAACTGGTAAAGAATCCACCTGCAATGCAGGAGACCTGGGTTCGATCCCTGGGTTGGGAAAATGCCCTGGAGAAGGGAAAGGCTACCCACTCCAGTATTCTGGTTGGAGAATTCCATGGACTCTGGACTCTAAAGGATTGGAAAGAGTTGAACACGACTAAGCAACCTTCTAAAATGGACTGGAATGGGTGAATTTAACTCAGATGACCATAATATCTACTACTGTTGGCAGGAATCCCTTAGAAGAAATGGAGTAGCCATCATGGTCAACAAAAGAGTCCGAAATGCAGTACTTGGATATATCTCAAAAACGACAGAATGATCTTTGCTCATTTCCAAGGCAAACCATTCAATATCATGGTGATCCAAGCCTATGCCCCAACCAGTAATGCTGAAGAAGCTGAACGGTTCTATGAAGACCTACAAGTTCTTTTAGAACTAACACCCAAAAAAGATGTCCTTTTCATTATAAGGGACTGGAATGCAAAAGTAGGAAGTCAAGAAACACCTGGACTAACAGGCAAATTTGGCCGTGGAATATGGAATGAAGCAGAGCAAAGGCTAATAGAGTTTTGCCAAGAGAATGCACTGATCATAGCAAACACCCTCTTCCAACAACACAAGAGAAGACTCTACACATGGACATCACCAGATGGTCAACACCAAAAGCAGACTCATTATATTCTTTGCAGCCAAAGATGGAGAAGCTCTATACAGTCAACAAAAACAAGATCAGGAGCTGACTGTGACTCAGATCATGAACTCTATATTGCTAAATTCAGACTTAAATTGAAGAAAGTGGGGAAAACCACTAGATCATTCAGGTATGACCTAAATCAAATCCCTTATGATTATACAGTGGAAGTGAGGAATAGATTTAAGGGACTACATCTGATAGACAGAATGCCTGAACTATGGATGAAGGTTCCTGACATTGTACAGGAGACAGGGATCAAGAACATCCCCATGGAAAAGAAATGCAAAAAAGCAAAATGGCTGTCTGAGGAGGCCTTACAAATAGCTGTGAAAAGAAGAGAAAAGCAAAGGAGAAAAGGAAAGATATAAGCATCTGAATACAGAGTTCCAAAGAATAGCAAGAAGAGATAAGAAAGCCTTCCTCAGTGATCAATGCAAAAAAATAGTGGAAAACAACAGATGGGAAAGACTAGAGATCTCTTCAAGAAAATTAGAGATACCAAGGGAACATTTCATGCAAAGATGGGCTTGATAAAGGATAGAAATGGTATGGGCCTAACAGAAGCAGAAGATATTAAGAAGAGATGGCAAGAATACACAGAAGAACTGTACAAAAAAGAGCTTCATGACCCAGATAATCACGATGGTGTGATCACTCACCTAGAGCCAGACATCCTGGAATGTGAAGTTAAGTGGGCCTTAGAAAGCATCACTACAAACATAGCTAGTGGAGGTGATGGAATTCCAGTTGAGCTATTTCAAGTCCTGAAAGATGATGCTGTGAAAGTGCTGCACTCAATATGCCAGCAAATTTGGAAAACTCAGCAGTGGCCATGGGACTGGGAAAGGTCAGGTTTTTTTTTTTCTAAAAGGTCAGTTTTTTATGCCAATCCCTAAGAATGGCAAGGCCAAGGAATGCTCAAACTACCGCACAATTCCACTCATCTCACATGCTAGTAAAGTAATGCTCAAAATTCTCCAAGCCAGACTTCAGCAATACATGAACCGTGAACTTCCAGATGTTCAAGATAGTTTTAGAAAAGGCAGAGGAACCAGAGATCAAATTGCAAACATCCACTGGATCATGGAAAAAGCAAGAGAGTTCCAGAAAAACATCTATTTCTGCTTTATTGACTATGCCAAAGCCTTTGACTGTGTGGATCACAATAAACTGTGGAAAATTCTTCAAGAGATGGGAATACCAGACCACCTGACCTGCCTCTTGAGAAACCTATATGCAGGTCAAGAAGCAAGTTAGAACTGGACATGGAACAACACACTAGTTCCAAATAGGCAAAGGAGTACGTCAAAGCTGTATATTGTCACCCTACTGATATAACTTCTATGCAGAGTACATCATGAGAAACGGTGGGCTGGATGAATCACAATCTGGAATCAAGACTGCCGGGACAAAGAGCAATAACCTCAGATATGCAGATTACACCACCCTTATGGCAGAAAGTGAAGAGGAACTAAAGATCCTCTTGATGAGTAAAAAGACGAGAGTGAAAAAGTTGGCTTAAAGCTCAACATTCAGAAAACAAAGATCACGGCATCCAGTGCCATCACTTCATGACAAATAGATGGGGAAACAGTGGAAACAGTGGCTGACTTTATTTATTTGGGCTCCAAAATCACTGCAGATGGTGACTGCAGTCATGAAATTAAAAGACACTCCTTGGAAGCAAAGTTATGACCAACCCAGACAGCATATTTAAAAGCAGAGACATTACTTTGTCAACAAAGGTCCATCTGGTCAAGGCTATGGTTTTTCCAGTGGTCATGCATGGATGTGAGAGTTGGACTATAAAGAAGCTGAATGCCAAGAAGTGATGGTTTTGAACTGTGGTGCTGGAGAAGACTTTTGAGAGTCCCTTGGACTGCAAGGAGATCCAACCAGTCCATTCTGAAGGAGAATAGTCCTGGGTGTTCATTGGAAGGACTGATGCTAAAGCTGAAACTCCAATACTTTGGCCACCTCATGTGAAGAGTTGACTCACTAGAAAAAGACCCTGATGCTGGGAGGGATTGGGGGCAGGAGGAGAAGGGGACAACAGAGGATGAGATGGCTAGATGGCATCACCAACTCGATGGACATGAATTTGGGTGAACTCTGGGAGTTGGTGATGGACAGGGAGGCCTGGCATGCTGCAAATCATGAGGTTGCAAAGAGTTGGACATGACTGAGCGACTGAACTGAACTTAACTGAGTGACTTTCACTTTCTTTTCACTGCTAAGGTAAATAATATTTTCTTGCTTTAAAATACTCTTTTTAAAAAGTCTAGTTGAAAAACAAGACACATATTCACCATAAGAGCTAATACTCTTATGTAATAAAACACTATTGTGTTTAATGTAAAGGAAGAATACATAAAAGAAATAATTTGTAATCTTCAAGGCACTACATGAACATGAAATATCCTACTGTACTCTTGGGCTAAAGCTTACTAATACATAGGTTTTAATGAACTTGACAAATAGCAGCATGTGTTCACAACAATTACACTTTGCTAAGGTATTTTAGGTAACTGCCAAGAGAAAGAAGTACTATTAACTTTGAAATTACTGGCAATGGGGTCCATTTTTAGATTAGGTGTTATTTAGAGTAGGTTCATGAATTTTCTTCTGGCAAGTTATGAAACCTTAGTGAAAATGCATTCACAGTATACAGGAATAAATAAAATGAACACAAACATATATGCAGGACACCACAAGCTACAGTCTATAGCCAATTTTTATGACTCAGGAACTATGATACAGAAGGCAATGGCACTCCACTCCAGTACTCTTGCCTGGAAAATTCCATGGACAGAGGAGCCTGTTAGGCTATAGTCCATGAGGTCGCTAGGAGTCAGACATGACTGAGTGAGTTCACTTTCACTTTTCACTTTCATGCACTGGAGAAGGAAATGGCAACCCACTCCAGTGTTCTTGCCTGGAGAATCCCAGGGACGGGGGAGCCTGGTGGGCTGCCGTCTATGGGGGTCGCACAGAGTCAGACACGAGTGAAGCGACTTAGCAGCAGCAGCAGCAGGAACTATGAATCATTTTTATGCCTTAAAAGGACTGTTTTAAAGTGTGTTTATTTGACTATGTGGGGTCTGAGTTGTGGCATGTGGAATCTTCGTGGCACCATGCAGGATCTTTCCTTGAGGTGCATGGACTCTCTAGTTGTAGCATATCAGCTCTCTACAGTGTGTGGGCTTAGTTGCTCCCAGGCATTTGGGATCTAAGTTCCCCAACCAGGGATAAAACCCACATCTGCACTGCAAGGCAGATTCTTAACCGCTGGACCACCAGGGAAGCCCAATATGGTTATGTTTAAAAAATAAGAAGACGTTCAACAGAGACCACATGTACCATGCAAAGCCAAAAATATTTAATATACAGCCCTTTAAAGAAAAACTTTGCTGACCCTTTATATATATCATTTCTTGGGTAGAAAAGCCCATTAGTGCTCATCGGATTTTCAAAAAAGTATGTCCTCCCCTCATCCCCCACCAAATGATTAAGAATCACTGGAAAGAAGAGAGGTCTTTTTCAGGTTTTAATGTTCAAATTAACATATTCTCTACATTTTGATGCAAGATAGCAAAGGATTCATTGAACACAGAATAATATAACTTGAATTTACTTATCCAGATATTGTCATTTAAAATGCCTAATTATCATATCAAAAGTCAGTCTGAAATAACACACAAATTTATTTAGAATCAGCTTGTGAACTTTCAAATCTACTAGTGTCTTCTTACCTGAAGTCCTTTTATAAAGTTTTGAATTGAGAAATCATGATACAAAAAGATGTTGGTCAGAATCTGCAACACTTTTTCACTTAGCTTAAACGGAAACTGAGTTGTAAGAAGAAGCTGAAAGAGAGAAAAGGAAGGCAGGACATACTTGCTGTTAGTCTTGACTCTTCATAAACATCAAGTAAATAATGAGGCAAAAAGCGATACTATAACACAATACCTATGAAATCCATACCAGTAGCCAGATTTTTGTATGACAAGTATCAACCAAAACTTTAAAATAATTTATAAAACAGTAACAACAACACAAGTAGCTATTCATTCTATATCTTCAAATCAAAGATGTCCGTCATCCGTCATTCAATTCCTAATTTGTAAAAGTTCTATTAAATTCTATCAAAAAATCTCATCTATACAGTCTCTCTTGACTCCCATCAGAAGTCACTGAAGAAGCTGTAGGCTTTGGCAATTTTTATTATTTGATACAATTTCTTTTTCATCTACGCACAGTAATGAAGAATAACGCATTATGTACTGTTGAATGAGAAACCTAAAATTAACAGGTGTCTATTTAAAAATATTAAATTGGTAAATTTGTATCACTCAGCTAATTTTCAATGGCTACACTGAAGATTTTAAATCTGAAAATGAAGTCATACTAGGCTTTTCAAACTGAAGCAGCATTATAGAAGGCCAACTGAATTTGGTCACAACCAAGCAACTTTAAATACTGGAGCTAGAAAAATTTCCCTAAACTGTCAGTGGATACCACCTTTAAGGGGAAAAAATGTCAAAGTGGTTATTAAATAAGTGGAATGTCATTATTAAATTACACAGCAGCACAAAGCACATCTTCAAGGAGCTGAGTTCAGCAACAATTCACAGAAAGTCAATACTAAAGTAGAGTATTTCCACTTAGGTAGAAACACAGAGCTAAGGTCTGGGAATACCTTAGTATGTCATGAGCAGCACGACAGGAAAGAGTCCATAAAAACTCCAAATCATTTAACATAAAATGTAAGTGTCAAAACATTGCTACTGTTACTAGAGAGTCATTAAATTCTGTAAAAATTTATTTAAAAAACCTGTAATTTTCCATTGAGTAATGACTAGTTAATAGCATTAATAGGTAGGTAGATATAGAAGGATATGATTACTTTTTCCATAAAGCTTATATTTTAAATGAAGAGGCCAAACTATATATTATAAAATAAATAAAAATACAAAAATATATGTAGGAACATATACAATATCATAGTGAGAGACACAGAAATTTATCACTAACGTTTACATTTATAGTCTATTCTTAGAAGTTTTCTTTTCATCCTATTGCACTGGTACAATTTTTTCTTTTTACCTTATCAAGTACCGTAGTCAGGTGCTCCTTAGAAGACAAAGACTGGAACAGTTCTATACACAATAGAGATGATACTGCATGAGGAAGCAGCCGATGGATGACAACAGGAGATGTGGCAATTCCAAAAATGAGTATTAGTGGAAATTCATGTAGATGTTGACTAGTTTTCAAAGAAGTTATAAAAATTGAAAGTCTTTAGCAAATATATTTCAATACATCATATTTTAAAATAAGACAACCTCTTTTAATGCCTACTTTATAACACATTGCTAAGGAAGATCATTCTAAATAATAAAAAATTTTAGGTCACTCATTTTCCTCTGTTATGGCAGCACAGAACTAGCTATTTCCTGGACATTTTAGCTCTGAAATCAATCTATTTAATAGATTAGCAATAAGAACATGGTGGTCCAGAGAGATCGAGAGCTTCCCTCTTAGGTTATACAAAACCAAGTGTTAAAAGAAGTGTCAGATACTATTCAAACTCTCATTCAAAGTTTGAGCCATACTTACAGTCTTCCTCCTCGTCAGACATCTAGCCTAAGAGTTCAGTGATATGAGTTATGGACATTTTTACACGCTATGTCAATCTCACCATAATAGCTAAGCTTTAGAAAAATTTTCTTAAAAACATGTAAGATATTTTTAATGGACATAATTTAAAAATGTTACATCCTTTTCCTGCATTCTTAACTCAAACTTACTGAACATGATTTATTCTTAGCATTACCAGTATGAACACAAATGACTTCCACAGACTGGAGAGGCAATATCCCTTAGAGCCACTGCGGATCAGAGCCCTCTGTATCGTGGCTGATGATTTGTTTGTTCCCTCATATGAGCTCCTGCTTCTCACGTGTTCTACCGGATGCAGGTCGACTGTCACGGTATAAAGCACTGGCACTCTTATTAGTGCTTAAGCTTCTCTTTCTTACTTTCAATAGTAAAAGCAGTCACAAGTCTAAGTTCCAAAAAGTATGGCTTTTATATCACTATTCTGTACTGTGCATTTTTTCAGCATGTTAAATCTGTTCAGTGTCAACATTAAGAGAAGTCTTAAGAATCTGGAAATCTTAGTTTCAAATGGGGGGTGGGGGAGGACTATCAAAGTAAGAATTATATTAATATTAGTAGATTCTCACACAATATAGGTTTAAGCAACTGTAGCCATAACTATTAAGCAAGTTAACATACAGAAGATGCCAATATAAATTACATCAAAAAAAATGTACCATGAGAAAAGCATGTCACTGGGTTTTTAAATAGGTTATTTATTTTAATTCCAAGTCTCACAGGATTGTCTTGAAGTTCCAGTAAGGTCATAGAAGTTGTTTCTCATTATAAATCCATATAAAATAATGTTATTAAAAAAAATTTCTTGCTCAATAGAGACATATGTAACTCAGACCTTCTAAGTGGATAGGTATCAAAAAATAAGACATGACAAGAATAGCTCAAACTGGAGTAGCTTGTCCATCTAGTGGGCAAGTAAGAAACAGACCACCTTGGGAGAGAAACTACATTTCCTTCTGCCTTATCATTCTAATTAAAAACTGGCTAACTTGTCTTTTGAGTCCCATTTTTGGATCAAAAAGCACATGAAAATCTGATAGGTGGTTTTAAATATTCAATTTTATAAACAATTTGAAATCATCCTGCTTTCAATCCATTAGCATCAAAATGAAGATTAAACTGCTATGCATTTTCTCTGCAAAAGATTGTTTTTTGAGTTAAATTATACATCTTCTTAATAAAAAGTTTTGTGAAAAAGCCAGAAGATACACCATCTACCTGCTGATAATTATAAAATCTTGGAGTACTTTTGTGGTGAAGCTTTCCATATCCTTTAGGATAAGCACAACAGGAGGAGACTGCCATTGGCTAGAAGAAGTCCTCTTTTTTCTTGGCATTTTGGGGTCTGTCTTCTTTCGAGCCGTGTGGAAAGAAAGAGTTAAAAGTAAGCTTTACCACCCAAACAATGCTATAATGCCACAAGTTGATATACTGTCCTTCATATTTCACAGTAACATTATTTTTTTTTATTTCCCCCACACAATAAAGAGAAATTCATTCCAACAGTTATCGGCAGAATCATTCTGTGTCTGACATGGGAATAATAACGAAGAAGAAAAAAATTTGTAAAATCTATAACATATGAAATATTTATATTTTCTTCTATCTGAGAAAATGACAGGAAAAGCATGGGGAGAAGAGAATATTTTCTATAAAATTGATTTTTCTGTTCATAGAATGTTATATTTTGCTTTGCTTTAGGGGGAAAACCAGTTTTCTAATTAAAAACTGTAATGAGCAACACTACTTGCTGCTCCACTACTGTGAAATTTCAAGTTGAAAAACATCTTAAATATCATCTGATTCAACCCCAACTTTTAAGATTTCTGACCTAAATCTCAGGCAGTATTTGATTTCCAGAAACAAACTGTGGATCAAATTAACATATTCTGGTAAGCATTAGAATCAGTTTAATCCCTATATAAAGCAAAACAAACTTCATTTATGATGACTTCAGCAAATACATTCAGCAGAAAATGTTACTATAGTAACTTTTCCCATACTATCTGGCTACGACAGCATCATAAACTAAGACTGTGGTTTTTATGGTGCAGTTACTCATGAATCATCTAGGTTATTCAGTTTCACCAGAGATGTCATGGTAGAATGAAATTTCTATTTATATTATCTGCCTGTTAAACATACTTTACTTACAGAGCATTTCATTCCTCGAGAACTCCAAACATGGAACACATGAGATTTATACATGTATACATTATGTGTGTGTATATATATATCTGTGTGTGTACCTACTGATGAAAAGTGAAAAAGGAGAGTGAAAAAGCTGGCTTAAAACTCAACATTCAAAAAATGAAGATCATGGCATCAGGTCCCATAACTTCATGGCAAATAGATGAGGAAACAATGAAAACATTGAGAGACTTTATTTTTATGGGCTCCAAAATCACTGCAGATGGTGATTGCAGCCATGAAATTAAAAGATGCTTACTCTTTGGAAGAAAAGCTATGAAAAACTTAGACAGCATATTAAAAAGCAGAGACACTACTTTGCCAACAAAAGTCCGTCTAGTCAAAGCTATGGTTTTGCCAGTAGTCATGTATGGATGTGAGAGTTGGACTGTGAAGAAAGCTGAGCGCTGAAGAATTGATGCTTTGGAACTGCGGTGTTGGAGAAGACTCTTGAGAGTCACTTTGGACTACAAGGAGATCCAACCAGTCCATCCTAAAGGAAATCAGTCCTGAATATTCACTGGAAGGACTAATACTGAAGCTCAATGCCAACACTTTGGCTACCTGATGCAAAGACCTAACTCATTGGAAAAGACCCTGATACTGGGAAAGATTTAGGGCAGGAGGAGAAGGGGACGATGGAGGATGAGATGGTTGGATGACATCACCAACTCAATTGACATGAGTTTAAGCAAGCTCTGGGAGTTAGTGATGGACAGGGAAGCCTGGAGTGCTGCAGTCCATGGGGTCACAAAGAGCTGGACACGACTGAGTGAATGAACTCAACTGAATATATACATATGTGACTATTCCTCATCAAACAATGGGTGCTGAAAGCATGGCTCTACTGCACCAAAGTAAGTAACAAGGAACCCAAGAGATAATATCTTAAAGTTAAAGCCATTGTCATAAAGATAGAATCTGCAGCAGAACAAATTCCTGATGCCGTCTTGTCATTAGATAACATTCTCCCACAAACAAAATGACCTTGTAAAAAACTAAACACTTCCCAGGAACTAGGCTGCATACCAATAAAAGAAAACGTCTAGATTCTAGTGACCTTAGGAAAAATAAGTAGCTACTACTAAATTAGCTACCTAGTGCAACATAAACATATCCTTATTAAATTAAACAGTACTAAGTTCACTGTAATTCCAAGCCTCTTCAATCATACACCCATTTCTTGGCAAAAAAAAAAAAAAATTATCAGTTTATATTTACCTGTGTGACACTCATATACCAAGCGGAAAGAGAATCCATTGAATAATGCACATTTTTCTGGATGACCTGAACACTTTCCTTTTCTTTGGATTGCACATCTACTTTGCAGTCCATCAACTGTGAGACCAGCTTTTGCAAAAAATGTTTCATATCTACAGAACATAAAACATAAGAAAGAATATTCCCCTAAAACAAATCTAAGACACCTGAAACTTTTTGATCACTATCTCAGGAGAACGTGTTTTCCTACACTTAACATTAACATAACATTTAACATACTAACTATTAAGGTTCATTAGTATTCTCTCCTTAATATTTAAATTTTATGAATTCAGATTAATACTAGGCAAAGTTTATATTTATTTATTGTAATAAATGTGTTACCTAAGCAAATGTGTAAACATGAAAACTACAAATTGTATTAGGAATAATATACATTTAAATTATACTAGACAGCAAAAGGTTTTTAAGGCCCCTAAAAGGAGATCAACAATATTACTTACATAAGTTATTTTACTGATTAAACTCTTCCTTATAACATCTTTTTTATTTTTTGGTGGCCATGCTACACGGCCTGTGGGACCTTAGTTCTCCAACCAGGGATCAATCTTGTGCCCCTTGCATTGCAAGTGTGCAGTCGTAAACACTGGACCACCAGTGAAGTCCCTATAGTCATTTTAAAGATGTCCCAAGGACTTTTATTTAATTTCAAATAGTATATGAACATGAATATAACCACCTAAAGCCCTTTTGTCAGTCCAAATCTAAGCACATCTGACTCTAGTGTCCACACTCTTCATGATTTAATGGCTCCATCGAGATTAGCTCTGGCAATGGACTATTTTTTTTTTTTTTACCATGGTGGTCTTTCAAAGTGGGATGATACACAGAGAAATGCAAATCAAAACCACAATGAGGTACCATTTCACACCAGTCAGAATGGCTGTGATCCAAAAGTCAACAAGCAATAAATGCTGGAGAGGGTGTGGAGAAAAGGGAACCCTCTTACACTGTTGGTGGGAATGCAAATTAGTACAGCCACTATGGAGAACAGTGTGGAGATTCCTTAAAAAATTGCAAATAGAACTGCCTTATGATCCAGCGATCCCACTGCTGGGCATACACACCAAGGAAACCAGAATTGAAAGAGACACATGTACCCCAATGTTCATTGCGGCACGGTTTATAATAGCCAGGACATGGAAGCAACCTAGATGTCCATCAGCAGATGAATGGATAAGAAAGCTGTGGTACATATACACAATGGAGTATTACTCAGCTATTAAAAAGAATACATTTGAATCAGTTCTAATGAGGTGGATGAAGCTGGAGCCGATTATACAGAGTGAAGTAACCCAGAAAGAAAAACCCAATACAGTATACTTATACATGTATATGGAATTTAGAAAGATGGTAATGATAACCCTGTATGCAAAAGAGACAAATGTATAGAACAGCCTTTTGGACTCTGTGGGAGAAGGAGAGGGTGGGATGATTTGGCAAAGTGGCAGTGTAACATGTATGATATCATAAGTGAATCGAATCGCTGGTCTAGGTTCGATGCAGGATGTTTGGGACTGATGCACGGGGATAATCCAGAGAGATGGTGTGGGGCGGGAGGGGGGAGGTGGGAGTTGGGATTGGGAGTTCATGTACACTCGTGGCTGATTCATGTCAATGTATAGCAAAACAAATACAGTATTGTAAAGCAAAACAAACTAAAAAATAAAAATTAATTAAAATAAAAAAAACAAAACAACAAAAAAAAGTGGGATGATACAATGATTTAAGGCTGTAAATATGAGCCTATGTAGGTAGTCTCTTCTCTGCTGGGCTAAATAAAAAGTTTCTCAATTCTCAACTTCCTGTTCCAAACTGTTCAACTTATTAAAATTTTACTGGCTTCAGGAACACATCTTGGGAAGTGCCTGAATGATCACTGGTAGTGAAGCTGATATGGTAGGGGTGGGGCAAGAATAAACTGAACAAAAGTGGTCAAGAGTCTTGCAAAAGTCAAGATTACTCTGAGAGGCACTTAAAAAACCTCATCCTGCCAAAAGTGTAGTACCACGCAGTTCCCACAAATAAAAAAGGATAATGAAAGCGAGAAACAGAAAAGGATGGAGAAGGATGGAGAAGATTTGTAACATCTTATCAAGGCTGTTAGAGCATTTATATTTTACCTGGACAATCTTTAGCTTGCAATGAGACTACATAAGGAGTGACATTATTCTGAAGGACTTCTGTTAGACTTCTGAGTGTTAAATCATGATCTGTTACATTCACACCTATGGGATAATAAACCAATATATACCATCATTTTTATCATTAATAATTTAACAGTAAGAAAAGCAACTTTACATGCCAAGTGAATTACTAAGCAAAACATTTCAAAACATGATTAATAATAGAAAATAAGAAAATATACTGCATAAATGAAAAGATCTCCATTACAAACACATACAAAGAGTCAGGCACTATACCTGTCAAGAAAGGTATTTAACACAACTTTTCTTTTAAGGAAAAAAAAAACTACTAGGGAAGTGTAGATGACCCGTGAAAAAATCAGGAGGAATTTCAAACTCATAAAGAGCTTTTAAAATGATCATTCAAAAATAAGGCGCTTAGTGTGACCCTAACTTAACAACTGAGGAGAATCCAAACATTAATACTACTAAATGATCATAGCAAAATACAAAAGATAAGTCATGCTATGTTGATTTTTGAGGGAAGAGTCTAAAAATAAATTAAAACTTTAGGTTCTTTAAGAATTTATTGTATCCCTGGGTCTCATTTCCACAAATCAGTTTTGGTGCTCTGCATGCAGTTATCAGAGTTGACTGGCCATTTTCCCACTAAAAACATTCTATCTACTGGTAAGTACCCTTAACATCACAATCTGTGATTTCTAGACGGTGCCTTGATGCTTAGGCAGGTTCCAATAGCAGACACTGGGAAACAGCTTGAGACTTGCTACTATAAAACTTTAACTGCTTGGAAGGAAAAAAAAAAGTTCAAGAGTTATCCAGACCACCAGTAAGCAATGTTTTTTACCAGGAAACAAATAAAAATGTTGGCAGGCTATTTTTAAATGGATGTATTTCTGATCCTCTGAGTACAGATATCAAAATGATATTTAGCATGCATTATGGCCAACAAATGTGACAATGCATCTCTGAACAAAGTTGTGAGTTTAATGAAACAATGGCTTATCTTATCTTTCACTGACTGCCTTCATTAGCTATTTAACACTAGTTCCTTAAAACAATAGATTTGTCTACTGGAAACATGATAATCAACATTGTCTTTAACTGGAAAAATGTTCTCTTCAGACCCGACTTTATGAAACAACCATATATCAGGCAAACAGATTGAAGCAATTAGATCTGATAGAGTGCCTGAAGAACTGTGGAGGAGGTTCCTAACACTGTACAGGAGGTAGTGATCAAAACCATACCCAAGAAAAAGAAATGTAAAAGGCAAAATGGTTACCTAAGGAGGCCTTACAAATAGCTGAGAGAACAAGACATGCAAAAGGCAAAGGAGAAAAGGAAAGATAAACCCATCTGAATACAGAGTTCCAAAGAAGAGCAAGGAGGGATAAGAAACCTTCCTAAATGATCAATGTAAAAAAATAGAGGAAAAGAATAGAATGGGAAAGACTAGAGATCTCTTCAAAAAAAAATTAGAGACAATTCAGAAAACTAAGATCATGGCATCTGGTCCCATCACTTCATAGCAAACAGATGGGTAAACAGTGGAAACAGTGTCAGACTTTATTTTTTGGGGCTCCAAAATCACTGCAGATGGTAACTGCAGCCATGAAATTAAAAGATGCTTACTCCTTGGAAGGAAAGTTATGACCAACCCAGACAGCATAATAAAAAGCAGAGATATTAGTTTGCCAACAAAGGTCCATCTAGTCAAGGCTTTTCCAGTGGTCACGTATGGATGTGAGAGTTGGACTATAAAGAAAGCTGAGCGTCAAAGAATTGATACTTTTGAACTGTGGTGTTGGAGAAGACTCTTGAGAGTCCCTTGGACTGCAAGAAGATCCAACCAGTCCATTCTAAAGGAGATCAGTCCTGGGTGTTCTTTGGAAGGACTGATGCTAAAGCTGAAACTCCAATACTTTGGCCACCTCATGGGAAGAGTTGACTCATTGGAAAAGTCTCTGATGCTGGGAGGGATTGGGGGCAGGAGGAGAAGGGGACGACAGAGGATGAGATGGCTGGATGGCATCACTGACTCGATGGACATGAGTTTGGGTGAACTTCAAGAGTTGGTGACGGACAGGGAGGCCTGGCATGCTGCGAATCATGGGGTCGCAAAGAGTCGGACACGACTGAGCAACTGAACGGAACTGAACTGAACTGAAGGAAACTTTTCATGCAAAGATGAGCACAAAAAAGAAGAGGAACGGTATGGACCTAACGAAGCAGAAGATATTAAGAAGAAATGGCAAGAATACACAGAAGAACTATACAAAAGAGATCTTAATGATCCAGATAACCATGATGGTGTGATCACTCACCTAGAGTTGGACATCCTGGAGTGCAAAGTTAAGTGGCCCTTAAAAAGCATCACTACAAAGCTACTGGAGGTGATGGAATTCCAGTGGAGCTATTTCAAATCCTGACAGATGATGATGTTAAAGGGCTGCACTCAACATGCCAGCAAATTTGGAAAAGTCAGCAGTGGCCACAGGACTGAAAAAGGTCAGTTTTCATTCTAATCCCAAGAAATGCAATGCCAAAATATGTTCAAACCACTGCACAATGGCACACATTTCCCACGCTAGCAAACTAATGCTCAAAATTTTCCAAACTAGGCTTCAACAGTTTATGAATTGAGAACTTCCAGATGTTCAAGCTGGATTTAGAAAAGGCAGAAGAACCAGAGATCAAATTGCAACCATCCACTGGATCACAGAAAAAGCAAGAGAATTTCAGAAAAATATCTATTTCTACTTTATTGACTATGCTAAAGCCTTTGACTGCATGGATCACAACAAACTGTGGCAAATTCTTCAAGAAATGGGAATACCAGACTACATGACCTGCCTCCAGAGAAACCTGTATGCAGGTGAAGAAGCAACAATTAGAATCAGACGTGGAACAATGGACAGGTTCCAAATTGGGAAAAGAGTACATCAAGGCTGTATACTGTCATTCTCTTTATTTAATTTATATGCAGAGTACATCATGCGAAATGCCAGGCTGGATGAAGCACAAGCTGGAATCAAGATTGCCAGGAGAAACATCAATAACCTCAGATATGCAGATGACACTACCCTTATGGCAGAAAGCGAAGAGGTACTAAAGAGCCTCTTGGTGAAAGTGAAAGAGGGGACTGAAAAGGCTTGTTTAAAACTCAACATTCAAAAAACTAACATCATGGCATCCAGTCCCATCACTTCATGGGGAAATGGTGGAAACTGAGAAATTTTTTCTTCTTCAAAATCACTGCAGGTGGTGACTGCAGCCATGAAATTAAAGATACTTGCTCCTTGGAAGAAAAGCTATACCAAACCTAGACAGAATACTAAAAAGCAGAGACATTACTTTGCCAACAAAGGTTCATATAGTCATAGCTATGGTTTTTCCAGTAGTCATGTACAGATGTGAGAGTTGGAACATAAAGAAGGCTGAGTGCCAAAGAACTGATGCTTTTGAACTGTGGTGTTGGAAAAGTCTCTTGCGAGTCCCTTGGACTACAAGGAGATCAAACCAGTCAATCCTAAAGGCAATCAGCCCTGAATATTCACTGGAAGGACTGATGCTGAAGCTCCAATACTCTGGCTGCCTGATGCAAAGAGCTGACTTATTAGAAAAGACCCTGATGTTGGGAAAGATTGAGGGCAACAGGAGAGGGGGAGGACAAAGGATGAGATGGCTGGATGGCATCACCTACTCAATGGATATTAGTTTAAGCAAGCTCCAGGAGATGGTGAAGGAAAGGGAAGCCTGGCATGCTGCAGCCCATGGGGTCACAAAGAGTTGGACACAGGTGAGTGACAGAACAATACCCATCTATCAGGCCGTATAACCTGGCAGGAGAGAAACTAAACACCCAACAGTAAAAGCCAGCCATCACTAGGCTTCTGTTTCTCATCAGTAGATAGAAGGGATTTAAAACTAAAACTGCACTGAAAAACTGGTCCATAGCATTACAACAACCATTCGCTGGAGTTTTGTTACTCAGAGTGGTCCTGGGATTGGCAAACTTAAATAACCAGCAAGTAAGTCTGGCCCCACCCTACACTTATTAATGAAAATCTGTGTTTACTAAGATCCCTGGAGATTATTGGTAGGTACATTAAAGTTTGAGAGGTATTGCCCTGAATATCAGGAAGAATATTTAGGTAATGAACGGTGTTAGACACAGTATTAAATAATAGAATGAATTTCTTATCTGAAAGCTCACTAATATAAATACCTTGAATAAATAATAAATTGGAAATACAATGAAGAGTATGTTTGAATCCAAATAAATCCAACTTTCCTTTCAAAAGGAATGAAGAAAATCTGCTAATATTCCAAAGAATTGTTTCCAATATCCTGCATTCCAGATGTTTAATTAAAATGAGATATTAGTGATGGATAGTTAAGCACCTAAAAAATTTACAATCTTTAGTCTGAAAGTAACATATATATTTCATCCAACCTCCCCTCCAAACAGTTAATATTAACATTACAATACAAAATTTTTAAAAATAAGCACAGGTAAATAAAATTAAGGTCAGAGTAATTTCACTGAAGATATGACTTAAAAAATATAAAAGTCACATCTATCAATATACTGACAGTTTATTTCTGAATTCAAATCTCATATTAAAATAACTAATGAAGAAAGAGTAATAGTAATACAAATTTATTGCCCCTTCATTTTTCTGACAAAAAGGTGAGGAGGGTACTAACTAATCCTTGGTCAATTCTTTTAATTTACAGATGTATGATTAATGTAAGAATACTTAATTGGTTTTCAAAGTATGCAAATTTTAATCAATGTAATTATGCAAATGAAAAAGACAAAACAAATTTATCAGAACAGGTTATTCCATACTATTCTCAACAACAAAACCACTATTTACAAAAAAACACACACACACATTTGTACCTAGAACAAGAGCAGCAGTTGGAATTTCTCTGAGTTTTATTTCACAGCTCCAGTCTGTAGAATTCTTCCAGAGCCCAGAATGAGATGTTTGCAGAAATTCAATGAGACTGTCAAATAGGTTTTTATTTAATTCCTCCTGTAGTCGCTACAAAGAAAACATAAAACTTCACAAGTTATTTTTAGCAGTAATCTGATACATCTTTCCAAATCTGAGAAAGAAAACAGTCATAATTTCAATTCCAAAGATCACATGTAAAATGACTATTAGATGAAATTTAAAAATTCTTTTCCTTAAATATTCAGTGTTTGGGATTCTTTCCTTTAAAAAATCTGATTTATTTATTCAACAAGCATTTTCTAATCACCTTGCCCAGAATGAGATGTTTGCAGAAATTCAATGAGACTGTCAAATAGGTTTTTATTTAATTCCTCCTGTAGTCGCTACAAAGAAAACATAAAACTTCACAAGTTATTTTTAGCAGTAATCTGATACATCTTTCCAAATCTGAGAAAGAAAACAGTCATAATTTCAATTCCAAAGATCACATGTAAAATGACTATTAGATGAAATTTAAAAATTCTTTTCCTTAAATATTCAGTGTTTGGGATTCTTTCCTTTAAAAAATCTGATTTATTTATTCAACAAGCATTTTCTAATCACCTTACAAATGAAAAGATCTCTTCCCTAAGAAAAGAGAAGAACTGAGATAGAACACTTACAATTAAGACACACTGTTCCAATATTGCTGTAGCAATCTATGCAAAAAGTAGGACCACCCAACTTAAGCTTAGCAGGTAATATACTTGAGCCAAAGCACCGAGCAGCTGATGCAGGAGGTGATGGTGGATGAACATCACAAAAAAAAAATGAACAAGGAATAGGAATGGGCAATGGAGAAGGCAAACAAGGAAGAAAGCACCAATCATCTGGAGAACCAAAGACATGTCTAAGCATAAAGAATATGAGATGTGGCCAGGAATGATGAGACTGGACAAAATACTCAAGGGACTAGACCAAGGAAATATATATCTGATGTTGAAGCCTTAGGATTTTGTCCTGTGGGGAGAACCATTAAAGGGATTTGGAGCAGAGGTATGATTAAATC
>SJXQ01010427.1:1634-35880 GCA_006408695.1 Aepyceros melampus
CTTAAATTTTTTCACGTGTGCTTGTTCTGTTTTTTTTTTTTTTTTTTCTGGTTCACTCTAGTGATGATCTCTGGACTTTAATAACATTACTGAAATCAATGTTGGTTTGATATTCTTCCAAGGTAGGACACAGATGACTCAAAGTCCAGGTTTTTCAAACAATTTATTACTTCCACCTCCTTTATAATGTCAAAAATCTGCTGTTATTATAAAGTGGCTTTTTCTGTGCCAGAAGATTGTATATCATCCTTAACATCATCTTTTTACTCTTCACACCCTATATATTATGTTGCCTATTTCACTCCTCAATTGCTTCTAAATCCATTCATCCCTCCCATCTGCATGACCGATAGTCACATTCAGGTCAGTATCACAGCATTGTGAGTGTATGCATTCCTTAAGTTAAAATTTTCTCATCCTAAATTTGTTCTCTATCATAATTAGACTCATTATGTTAATCTAACCATGTTACTATTGATGAAAGTAATATCAATTAATCCACAGAGGAATTGTGTATCAGCCCTCACTTGTATATCAGCCCTCTGCACTCTTACTCTAGTTCATATTTCATGATATTAGGCAGCAGTATAACATACTTTGTGGTTTATATTGTGCTAAACTCTTATTTCATTAAATATAGCATTTTCCCCCTCAATTCCTTTCTTTCATCTACTTTCAATGTTTATCAGTTCAGAGAATTAAAACTAAAAACTAAATAACCACATCATTCCAAATGTTTTATATCTTTTACACTTCCCCTAATGTTCTTTAGAGCCTCAATGTGGTTGTTGAAACTAAACATTGATTATAGCACATATTAAAATAAAGGCTTGTCTATTGACACACAGCAGTTAAATTGGAAGTACATGCAGCCATTCCTTTCCCCCTCCTTTTAATAGGATGTTATTCACTGACAGTGGTTCGCAGTGGTAAGGGCAGAATTCATTTTGATGCTTTGTTTAGCCATCTGAAAGTGTTTGGAAGATCAGTGGCCAGTGCTTATCAGTGTTGCTGGGAGAGACAAATATTTCCCTTAGAGTAGTTTTTCTAACTTGCTTTGAACTGAGGCTTCATAGTGTGGTACACTGCTTCTTTACAATAGGAGAGTTTCATATTGATTACTTGCTTGGGTCCTATTCAAAGACATTAACAAACCTGAAGTTAAAGTCATTAGTTGTGTCAACTCTTTGCAACCTCATGGCCTATAGAGTCCATGGAATTTCCTAGACCAAAATATTGGAGTGGGTAACCTTTCCTTTCTTGAGGGGATCTTCTCAACCCGGGGATCAAACCCAGGTCTCCCACATTGCAGGTGATTCTTTAGCAACTGAGCCACAAGGAAAGTCCAAGAATTCTGGAGTGTTGTAGCCTATCCCTTCTCCAGCAGATCTTCCTGATCCAGGAATCCAACCAGGGTCTCCTGCATTGCAGATGGATACTTTACCTACTGAGCTATCAGGGAAGTCCATGAGAAAACCTAAGGGAAGTCACTTATTGTATTCTCTGACTTTTATCTTTGGAAAATCTTTGCTCTTCAAGGTTCTCTAAAAAACACTTCACATAAATAATTAGTTGTCACAATGTCTTTTATTATCTTTTCTTCAGAATGGAAACTTTGAACACTATTTTCTGATCATGATACTGGTTATCAGGTATTGTTTAACAGTTCAAATGTATGCTTACAGAGGAGACCTGCATCTGGTTAAAAACTTCTGTGTGATGGCTGACCATATGCAATTACAAAGGCTTTATCTGACAGCCTTCATAGGACCTTCACTCTTAGGTTTCTATATCTGGAAAGGGCCCAATGCTGGGAAAGATTGAAAGCAAAAGGAGAAGGGAGTGGCAGAGAATGAGATGATTGATGACATCACCAACTCAGTGGACATGAATTTGAGCAAACTTCAGGAGACAGTAAAGGACAGGGGAGCCTAGCGTGCTATATTTCATGGGGTCTCAAAGAGTTGGACACGTCTTAGTAATTGAACAACAACTATAACCTGAGGATCTCTTTAAGAGCCTCTGCTGAGAGTTCCTTATGAGAGCAGGAGGGAAACCACTTGAATAGACTTTCCCCATCCTAACTTGGTACTTAATACTTTTCTACTCCTAGCCCTTATCCCTGTCTTCCTCACATCTTTGGGGGTCATAAAACTCTCAGAGTCACTGGGGCTCCCAAAAGAGACAATCCCACATCTGTCCTGATCAACTTGCTCCTGAACCAGGACACCATTTTCATGAGGGAAATAAAACAGTTGGGAGTCATTGTGTTCTCTGGTTTAGTGCTTTTCCTTCGAGCATTGCAGTAAGTGATCAAAGGCTTAACTCTTTCTATTTTGTCTTAATTATTTAATAGGCTACTGTTGTGCACCTAACAGATATTTTACCCAGCTAAGCTGAGCTCCTGACACTTAGCACATACTTTACCTTCATGACACTGAAACAGAGCACGAATTATAGAGTTAAGTAAGTAAGTAAGTAAAGTCACTCAGTCGTGTCTGACTCTTTGTGACCCCATGGACTGCAGCCCACCAGGCTCCTCAGTCCATGAGACTCTCCAAGCAAGAATACTAGAGTGGGTTGCCATTTCCTTCTCCAGTGGATCTTCCCGACCCAGGGATCAAACCCGGGTCTCCCGCATTGGGGGCAGACGCTTTAACCTCTACAATCCTTTTATTTTATGGTAGATTGCCTTCTTATGCTATTATGATTCATAACATC
The DNA here is from genome assembly GCA_006408695.1 of Aepyceros melampus. Classification (NCBI taxonomy): domain Eukaryota; kingdom Metazoa; phylum Chordata; class Mammalia; order Artiodactyla; family Bovidae; genus Aepyceros; species Aepyceros melampus. The sequence goes on from SJXQ01010427.1 coordinate 4,356, forward strand.
ATCAACATTAATCTGGAATTATTTTTAGTGTCATGATATAGTAGTTGTAACCTGAGGACTTTAGTAAATAAAAGTGGCTATGTACTTTCTGCTAAGTTTTCATGATTCCTGAATTTTGATTGCCATCTACCAATATCTACTCTTTATCTTTTCATCTGACAATAATTCTTAGCTGTATAATTTTAAGATGTGTCATTTTGAGAATTTAAAAAAAATCAGTTATGTAAACAGTTTATTTAGTCTTTGTTTTTTAATACTAACTCTGAATGAAGTTTAAGTTACATATATGCTTCTCAGCATTATTAGAAACCTGTTCTTTCTGTAAGAAAGAAACAGAATGAAATCATTCAGTCGTGTCCGACTCTTTGTGACCACATAGACTGTAGCCTACCAGGCTTCTCCATCCATGAGATTTTCCAGGCAAGAATACTGGGGTGGGTTGCCATTTCTTTCGCCAGGAGATCTTTCCTACCCAGGGATCAACTCGGGTCTCCCGCACTGTAGGCAGACGCTTTACTGTCTGAGCCACCAGATAATTTATACCTATTTCATTTCTTCTCTGCTGGTTATTTATAAATCTGTTATCAAAAAGTCAATTATTACTGAAATTGAGATTACTTAGAAAACATAGAACAGATTTTATTTTCCTCAGAATTCTCAGGTCAGTCTATTTCTTTAAGACTATCTGGGAAGGGGGAAGGAGAAGGATGGACTGGGAGTTGGGGGTTGGCAGATGCTATTAATATTCTGTCTAGAGTGGATAAAAATATAAAGTTCTGCTGTATAGCATAGGGAACTATATTCACCACCTTATGATAACCCATAGTGGAATATATATATATATATATATATATATATATATATATTTACTTTACAATATTGTATTGGTTTTGCCATGCATCAACATGAATCTGCCACAGGTATGCACGTGTTCCTCATCCTGAACCTCCCTCCCTCCTCCCTCCCTGTACCATCCCTCTGGGTCGTTTCAGTGCACCAGCCCCAAGCATCCAGTATCATCACCGAACCTGGACTGGCAATTTGTTTCATATATAATATTATACATGTTTCAATGCCATTCTCCCAAATCATCCCACCCTCTCCCTCTCCCACAGAGTCCAAAAGACTGTTCTATACATCTCTGTCTCTTTTGCTGTCTCGGATAAAGGGTTATCATTACCGTCTTTCTAAATTCCATGAATGTATATATGTATATAACTGAATCACTGCTGTGAAGAAAATATTTCACAACATTGTGAATCAACTGTACTTCAATTAAAAAAAATTTGGTAATTGGTTAATATCCTAATTTTCTAAAATACTTTATTTCTGCTTTCCTTATATAAGCCCCCAATTCAAGTTTATGTTAGACAAAAAAGGCATGTCCCTTTTGACTCAGTATGAAATGGTATAATGAATAAGCAATCTGAATCAAAGGATTATTTTATTAAGTTAATCATAAAATATTTAAAATATTTAGTTGTGGAACTTAACCTTAAGATATTTCTTTCACAGTATACTGATAATATTTCTACCCCTGCTCTGCATTTCATGTATGCTTCAAGATGAAAGAATGGATAACATGCAGGAGAATTATACTAAGATTATGAATTATATATTATTGTTTTCATTAGTCTCTCAGTCGTGTTCAACTCTTTGTGTCCCCATGGACTGCAGCATGCCAGGCTTCCCTGTCCCTCTCACCATCTCCTGGAGCATGCTCAAACTCATGTCCATTGAGTTACTGATGCCATCCAACCATCTCATCCTCTGTCATCCCCTTCACCTCCTGCTTTCAATGTTTCTCAGAATCAGGGTCTTTCCCGACGTATTATATGTAATTTTCTGTTAATTAAACATAAAGACTATATGGATACATGGTATAGTATAAGGTCAACAACTTGGCAGGCAAAAAAGATCAGAATTCAAATTGTAACTGCAGCTTACTTTTATTGTATTCTTAGACAAGTTGAATATTTTTTCATATCCTCTGTTTCCCCACTGTTACTACAAAATTTATACAGTTGTTGTAAGAATAAAATAATGCAATGTGTGTGTGTGTATATATATATATATATGTATATATATAACCCTAATCTTTCTGTGCTACCATAAATACTACCATTTGCTTTAACATTGACATCTTCAAATGCTTCTGTAAATTTTTTTTTTTAAATCTTAGTAACAGTTAAATAAAGCAGAGTTATTTTCACAAATTTGGAAATCCAAAAGCACAAAACCTATAATCAAAAAGTAGATAAAAGAAACCAGAGTTGGTTTGCTTGTTTCTCTAACCAACTATAAAATGAACTTGAAGTTAGGGACTTTGATTTACTTTTATATGCCCACCAAATAGTAGACTGGAATGGCTAAGTAGTTATTAATACTTGTTTTAAGAACACTGTGTTTCTTTCCCCCAACGCTTATATCCATTTCACTATCATTCTGTTTATCACATAAGATTAGGCTGCCAATGAAAACTATGGAGTGATAAAGAGTTATGAATGATATGCTTTTATAATTCAATGCATCATTCACAGGTGCAATATTATTGTAATGAATTATAGCTTTGGGCTTTTAGGGAAAAAGAGTATTTAAAATCCAGATGTGGGCTTTCAATAGTATTGGAGAAAAAATGACTGCCTTTAACTTTGCAATTTAAAGCTTAGTGAATAGTGATCATTATGTACTTAAATTTCTATATTTTAAAAGATCATACAAAGATAAATTTGTACATCTGCTCTGTAATATGTATTTACTAGAAGCAGGAGTATTTATGATACATAGTCACTGGTATTTCTATGAGCTCTATCTACTAAAAATCTATATCTACTCATTTTGTAGTATTTGAATATATTTAATGAATCTCAACAGAAAAGATAATTGTTAGATACTGAAGATAATCAGTGGGAAGCAAATTCACCTGAAGTCATACACATAGCATTTAACACTGAGATAATCTAGTTTATGTCATTAATTTATAACTAGGGTAATTAATTACCAGAAATACTAGTGGATTTTGCATGTTATATAGCAAGTTAGTGGCAGTTTTGCAAGTCTCTAGTGCCTTTTTCTATTTATAATTATATATTTTATTATTTTGACATATAACTTATGCTATTTACAAGAATAAACTGGATTGGGAAGAAAGCATTAACCTTCCAATACCACAGCATTTCTTGCTTACAATTGTAAAAATGGTTTTCATTGAAGGTAAAATATAATTTAATATAATTTTATTTGATTTCATAAAGATAATACATTTAAAAATTAGCATGAATTAAAATATTAGTTGAACTATTAGGAAGACAAAAGAAACAAAATGGTCCTTGGAGAAACATGCAAATTTATAGTGGGTTCCCTGTCTACATTGAGACCAGCCTTATGGCCCATCACAAAGGGTACCTTCAAGAGTTGGAGTTGAACTACATAATTAGGTCAAGGTCAAAGAAATATTTTCCAGTGATGGGTTTAAGGTCCACAGAAGGGTAGTTTACATTAGCAATATATTTATGCTTCCCTAGTTTGCTCTTTTTTAGTCATACCATTTGCATTTACTGCTTGATCACTCTTTTGTAATATGCATGATTTTCCAAATTTAATGTAATTATAATTCAATGATTCCTACAATTTTTTAAAAGTAAATAAATATGTTTTCAATTTTTTCTGTAATTTTCATCTTTTATATTGTTATTCATTTTAATTTTTCACTGTGTTTCTTCTGCAAATGATTCTTTGTAACATGTTCAGTTCAGTTCAGTCGCTCAGTCCTGTCTGACTCTTGGTGACCGCATGAATCACAGCACGCCAAGCTTCTCTCTCCATCACCAACTCCCAGAGTTCACCCAAACTCATGTGCATCTAGTAAGTGATGGCATCCATCCATCTCATCCTCTGTTGTCCACTTCTCCTCTTGCCCCCAATCCCTCCCAGCATCAGGGTCTTTTAAATGAGTCAACACTTCTCATGAGGTGGACAAAGTACAGCAGTTTCAGCCTCAGCATCAGTCCTTCCAATGAACAGCTAGGGCTGATCTCCTTTAGAATGGACTGGTTGGATCTCCTTGCAGTCCAAGGGACTCTCAAGAGTCTTCTCCAACACCACAGTTCAAAAGCATCAATCCTTCAGTGCTCATCTTTCTTCACAGTCTAACTCTCATATCCATACATGACCACTGGAAAAACCATAGCCTTGACTAGACAGACATTTGTTGGCAAAGTAATATCTCTGCTTTTTAATATACTATCTAGGTTGGTCATAACTTTCCTTCCAAGGAGTAAGCATCTTTTAATTTCATGGCTGCAGTCACCATCTGTAGTGATTTTGGAGCCCCCAAAAATAAAGTCTGACACTATTTCCACTGTTTCCCCATCAATTTCCCATGAAGTAATGGGACCAGATGCCATGACCTTCGTTTTCTGAATGTGGAGCTTTAAGTCAACTTTTTCACTCTCCTATTTCACTTTCATCAAGAGGCTTGTTAGTTCCTGTTCGCTTTCTGCCATAAGAGTGGTGTCATCTGCATATCTGAGGTTATTGATATTTCTCCTGGCAATCTTGATTCCAGCTTGTGTTTCTTCCAGTCCAGCATTTCTCATGATGTACTCTGCATAGAAGCTAAATAAGCAGGGTGACAATATACAGCCTTGATGTACTCCTTTTCCTATTTGGAACCTGTCTGTTGTTCCATGTCCAGTTCTAACTGTTGCTTCCTGACCTGCATACAGATTTCTCAAGAGGCAGGTTAGGTGGTCTGGTATTCCCATCTCTTTCAGAATTTTCCACAGTTTCTTGTGATCCACACAGTCAAAGGCTTTGGTATAGTCAATAAAGCAGAAATAGATGTTTTTCTGGAATTCTCTTGCTTTTGCCATGNCTTCTGTTAGATCCAGACCATTTCTGTCCTTTATCGAGCCCATCTTTGCATGAAATGTTCCTTTGGTATCTCTAATTTTTTTGAAGCGATCTCTAGTCTTTCCCATTCTGTTGTTTTCCTCTATTTCTTTGCATTGATTGCTGAAGAAGGCTTTCTTATTTCTATTGCTATTCTTTGGAACTCTACATTCAGATGCTTATATCTTTCCTTTTCTCCTTTGCTTTTCAACTCTCTTCTTTTCACAGCTATTTGTAACGCCTCCCCAGACAGCTGTTTTCCTTTTTTGCATTTCTTTTCCATGGGGATGGTCTCGATCCCTATCTCCTGTACACTGTCACAAACCTCATTCCATAGTTCATCAGGCACTCTATCTATCAGATCTAGACCCTTAAATCTATTTCTCACTTCCACTGTATAATCATAAGGGATTATATTTACATCATACCTAAATGGTCTAGCGGTTTTCCCTGCTTTCTTCAATTTAATTCTGAATTTGTCAATAAGGAGTTCATGATCTGAGCCACAGTCAGCTCCTGGTCTTGTTTTTGTTGACTGTATAGAGCTTCTCCATCTTTGGCTGCAAAGAATATAATCAATCACCTTCTAGAGTAAGAGAAATAAAAGCAAAGTAAAGAAGCGAGACCTAATTAAACTGGAAAGCTTTTGCACAGCAAAGGAAACTATAAGCAAGGGTAAAAGACAATCCTCAGAATGGGAGAAAATAATAGCAAATGAAACAACTGTCAAAAGGATTAATTTCCAAAATATACAAGCAGCTCATACAACTCAGTATCAGAAAAACAAATAAGGAATCAAAGATTGGCAAAAAGACCTAAACAGACATTTCTCCAAAGAAGACGTACAGATGGCTAACAAACACATGAAAAGATGCTCAACATTGCTCATTATTAGAGAAATGCAAATCAAAACTACAATGAAATATCAACTCACTCCTTTCAGAATGGCCTTCATCAAAATGTCTACAAGCAATAATTGCTGGAAAGGATATGGAGAAAAGGAAAACTCTTGCACTGTTGGTGGGAATGTAAATTGATACAGCCACTATGGAAGGTGGTATAGAGATTCCTTTAAAAACTAGGAATAAAACCACCATATGACCCAGCAATCCCATTCTAGGTATATACCCTGAGGAAACCAAAAGTGAAAGAGACACATGTAACCCATTGTTCATTGAAGCACTATTTACAAAAGCTAGAACATGGAAGGAACCTAGATGTCCACTGAAAGATAAATGGATAAAGAAGTTGTGGTATATATACACAATGGGATATTACTCAGACATAAAAAAGAGCACATTTGAGTCAGTTCTAATGAGGTGGATAAACATAAAACCTATTATACAGAGTGAAGTCAGTCAGAAAGAGAAAGAGAAAGTTAAATATCTTATTCTAATGCATAGATATGGTATCTAGAAAAACAGTACTGAAGAATTTATTTACAGGGCAACAAGTAGAGAAACAGACATAGAGAATAGACTTGTGGACATGGGGAGAGAGGAGGAGAGGGTGAGATATATGGAAACAGTACATTGAAACGTACATTACCATATGTAAAATAGATAGCCAAAGGGAATTTACTGTATGACTCAGGAAACTCAAACAGGGGTGCTGTATCAACCTAGAGGGATGGGATCAGGAGAGAGACAAGAGGGAGGTTCAAAAGGGAGGGGATATTTGTATACTTATGGCTGACTCATGTTGAGGTTTGACAGAAAACAGCAAAATTCTGTAAAGAAATTATCCTTGAATAAAAAATATATTAATTTTTAAAAAGACAATAGGGCTAGAAATGGAGACTTAATTGAATATTCTAGTTATGAAACACAGCTATCTATGAACTAGAAAGTTCTCAAGCAATAGAAAGGTTCTATTTTTCCTGTAAGCTCATGTAACTTTGTTTTGTTTTTGGTTTTAAATCTATTTACTAAATGTGGTTCTTATTCCCTATTTCTCCAACATTGTTCCATTATTTTGCTTTATGGTTCTCCCCAAATTATGATTTGTGACAGTTTATCCATCCCAGATCTAGCAGAATGTTAACCAATATTAATAAGCTGCTGTACTCTTTAGTTTTCTTGTTCTGCTTTCAACACAATGGAAAGTGGGATTGGGTGATTTTGGTTTTACAGTTTTTTTTTTTTTTCTCATGAACAATAAATATCTACATAATATTTTTTAAGTTAGGAAACATAGAACTCTATTATTAGCTCAAATTTTTTTGAGCTTCAAAATAACTTCCATCCACTTATTTGCTTTAAAATAATTTCTTAAACATCTTCTATGTTATATAAATTATACCAGGCAATAAGAGTGCAAAAGTAGCAAGACGTTCTCTGTCTGCCACGTTCTAATGGAAGAAATAGATTTACAATACATAGACAGCAACATTTAAAGTATTTTGTCTCTCTAAGCGCCTTGAAGAAATGCTATTTGAATATGCAAATAAAGACTACATAATATAAAAAGTTTAAAAAATAATTTTTGCAACATGCTTCTCTGAAGAAGGAGCATTTAAGCAGCGTATTTAAGAAGCATTATCTCTGAGAAGCCTAGAGGTACCTTTTGGGAAAACACTTGTGGTAGAAGGAAGAAAATGCATGATCACATTATGTTATAACAAATGCATGATGGGGAACACATGTATACCTGTAGCGGATTCATGTTGGTGTATGGCAAAACCAATACAATATTGTAAATTAATTAACCTCCAATTAAAATAAATAAGTTTATATTAAAGTTTTTAACATTATGATATTTCTCAACATTTTATTAAATTGAATTAAATGATCTGGACTAGTCCAGACCAGTAAAGAGTTTATTTTCTCACCTGGTAAGGATTTTGGTTAACCAATATAAATCTGTGAATGTTAATCAATGAACCAGACCTTTTCTTCACTGAGTTTTATACCATAGTCATTTCTTGTGTATTCTGAGCAGGATAAAGCGGAAAGTCCAAAGGTAAAGGCACATGCCTTTTTTATCTGAATAGTCACCTCTGTAGATGTAGATGCTCAAGACAATATGCTCTTCTTTTATTTTACTGATTAGATTACTCACATGGCCACTTATAACAAATCATCTTGGACAACCCAGGTAAAGATTTAGGCTTGGTACATAAGCAAAACTTATGTTCCATTTTAAATGAAAAAGGGGAAAATAGATAGGGAATTTGCAATGTGAAAAAAAGCTACCTGCATCAGTAATTTTGGATAGATACTTAGGAATCCAAGCTTGAAGTATTCTGTAAGCCATGCTATAGTCACTGAAATTGATTTTTATTGGCAATATAAATAACAATATGAATTGTTATCAAAATAATAATATGAATTTAATTTAGGCAGGGAAAGAACACAATATAAGTAAAGTTTACTTCTGTCATGATTATCACTAAGGTAGGAAGATTTCCTCTGATGTGTTAAGGCTGTTGGGCTTTGTTACATATATGTTTTGCTTTGTTTTTTGGTTATTTGTTTTGATTACTTTGTGCATTTTAAAACAGCATTTTTGCCAAAGAACTTAGAAGTGATCATGGTATACTCTGTAACTCTACACAGATTAACTATCATTTAGTACTTAGAATTAGTATTAGGGAAACTGAGTGAGCTATTGTAATTTCAATTATATTTTTTCTTCTTCATGTTAGTAATGCTGTTTACTATTAATTTTACTGTTCTATTTCCCACCCCCCCAGAGAGTAAAATCACAAAATTACAACATATCAGCAAGAAAAAAATATATCATATACAAGTATGTTATTATATAATATGCTATACACATTTATGTGTTTATTCACACAGAGACAGTGTCTGACTCTTGCAACCCCATGGACTGTAGCCTACCAGGCTACTCCTTCCATGGGATTTTCCAGGCACGAGTACTGGAGTGGGTTGCCATTTCCTTCTCCAGGGGATCTTCCCGACCCAGGGATCAAACCTGGGTCTCCTGCATTCCAGAGAGACGCTTTAACCTCTGAGCCAACAGGGAAGTCCATTAGGAATGATAATCAAGTGAAGTGAATAAAACCACCTGAAATTTCACTTGTCTAGAAGAATAGTTTGCCCTTTGAAATATTTGAAACTAATGTCCTTTGCCAACTTCACAATTACTCATTTCCAATAACACAGTTCAGTTATCTGCCCATTTAAGACCAAAACCCAGATGTCTTACCTAATTCATTCCTTTCCTTTACCACCTATTCCATTAAGATTGTTAGACTAATGACCATAATATGTGATATTTTCTATCAAGGCTATTCTCCTACCCCAGGGCACTTGTACTTGCAATTATTTCTTCAATTTTATTTTTCCATTCCTTTGCTTCCTTTATATTTATTTTGCTGGCATCTGCCTCACCAGTGGTACCTTTGATCGCCATATTTAAAACTGGAATATCTTCCTTCCCACAAATTATTTTCCCTGTCTAATTTATGCTCCTTTGCAGCAATTCCATCACCTAACATGCAATGTATTATGCTTGCATATTTTAATGTCTTTCTCTTCTTAAGGGCTTTCCTTGTGGCTCAGCTGATAAAGAATTCACCTGCAATGTAGGAGATTTGTGTTTGATCCCTGGGTTGGAAAGATCCCCTAGAGGAGGGAAATACTACCCACTACAATATTCTCACCTGGAGAATTCTGTGGCCTGTATAGTCCATGGCATCCCAAAGAGTCTTACATGACTGAGTGACTTTCACTTTCGCTTCTTTAAAATATGCATGCACTGTGAAAAGGATAATGATTTTTATAAATTCTGTCTGTTGCCCATTCTTTCTCCCAAAATAAACTTTAGAAAAATCCAATAACAGGCCAGTTAATTTTTGTATATAATAATAATGCAATTTTGAGATAAATCTAAACAATTATTTATTCTTCTTAATTACTTTGGGCCTGCCATTTTCTATCTTCTAACTTTTGTCTTCTGTAAAATTCATTTTAAGTTTCTTAACATCAGGGTATCTTTGACCTTTGTGTTATAATCTTTACCATTCAGTCATATATTAGTAACAAAATTAGAATTGTTTATGCAAAAAGGTTTGAAAATAACCATCACATAATCATAACTCACAGAATGCATAGTCACAAAGCAGACCACTTTCAAGAAAGCAATAAACAGTCCATTTAATTTTTAGAAACTAACATCTAACATATTTTTGAAGTGAGGAAAGAGTAAATTAAACCTTCATAAAAGGAAAGTTATGACCAACCTAGATAGTATATTCAAAAGCAGAGACATTACTTTGCCAACAAAAGTCCGTCTAGTCAAGGCTATGGTTTTTCCAGTGGCCATGTATGGATGTGAGAGTTGGACTGTGAAGAAAGCTAAGCACCAAAGAATTGATGCTTTTGAACTGTGGTGTTGGAGAAGACTCTTGAGAGCCCCTTGAACTGCAAGGAGATCCAACCAGTCCATTCTAAAGGAGATCAGCCCTGTGATTTCTTTGGAGGAAATGATGCTGAAGCTAAAACTCCAGTACTTTGGCCACCTCATGCGAAGAGTTGACTCATTAGAAAAGAGTCTGATTCTGGGAGGGATTGGGGGCAGGAGGAGAAGGGGATGACCGAGGATGAGATGGCTGGATGGCATCACCGACTCAATGGACGTGAATCTGAGTGAACTCTGGGAGTTGGTGATGGACAGGGAGGCCTAGCATGCTGCAATTCATGGGGTCGCAAAGAGTCGGACACAACTGAGCAACTGAACTGAACTGAACTGAACTGAAAGAATATCATAGGAGACCAAAAGCTTTCATAGAAATAAATTAGTAAAGGCAATACTTGAAATCATGATTTTGAACAATGAACTCAAAAATTTTAATAATATATATTCTAACCAGTTTTATATTATTTGTTACAATTAAAAGCATTGTTGTTGTTGTTCAGTTGCTGTTTGATTCTTTGCTACCCCATGTACTGCAGCATGCCAGGCTTCCCTGTCCTTCACCATCTCCTGGAGCTTGCTTGAACTCATATCTATTGAGTCAATAATGCCATCCAACCAGCTCATCCTCTGTTACCCCCTTCTCCCTTTGCCCTCAATCTTTCCCAGCATTAGGGTCTTTTTACAAAGTGTCAGCTCTTCACATCAAGGGGCCAAAGTATTAGAGCTTCCACTTAGCATCAGTCCTTCCAATTAACATTCAGGATTGATTTCCTTTAGGACTGACTAGTTTGATCTCTTTGATGTCATAAGGAGTCTCCAGAGTCTTCTCTAGCACCACAGTTTGAAAGAATCAGTTCTTAAGTGCTTAGTCTTTTTAGTCTAACTTTCACATCTGTATGTGACTACTGTTAAAAACCATAACCTTGACTGTTAAGCCTAATTTAGGTTTTCTTTGAGTTAAGTTGAAGCAAACTGAACTATTATATTTCTAATAATGTCACAAGCAATATAAAGATAAAGGAAATCCATGAATTAGTTCTATGGCTGAGATAGATTAGAAGAAGACAAAATCTGAGTTAGATGTTGTCCTTTGCTTATTTCCCTATGACCACAGATATCTCTAATATCACACAGATAGTAAGCTCAGAGTCAAGTGTAAAGTATGACCATAGGCATTATAACTGAGTGACTATATATAATATACTACTTAAAGCCTTTTTCATATAATGTGAGTCTTTATTATTTTAATGAATACTGAATCATATGGACATTGTTGTATCTTACTTTCTCATAAAGTGTCAATATAAGGATCCTTTCCTTCAGTACCTTTGCTTGGATATTGACAAGGACTTCACCTTAAAAACTGAACAACTGCAGCAAAACATGAATTTGAGTGAACATTGTTGTAATTCTCTTTTCCACATTAGAAGTGGGAATTTTTTTTTTTTCTCTGTGGAGTATGTCAGCCAGTGAATAATTACTAAGTTAATTCACATCATCTGTTCTAAATAGATGGCAATTTCCATCATGTCAGATTTTCAGAAGGCAGTTATTATTAAGCTAAAACAATTATGCAAAATAGGGTAAAAAATGTGCAAGTGATTAGAGAATAAACCTAAACCTTACATGTGCTTAACTCAATATATTCTGAATAAAATGGAAAAGAACAGTATCAATGTGAGATTTTAGTGGAAACATATTATCACTATCTGAAGACATAGCTCTAGGAAAATTATTTGGCAAGGAAATTAGAAGATAAATATAACTTTATCACAGGAATTTTTTAAATGTCAGAGACAAAATTTGGCCATTATATTTTGTATTGTAAATATTTTGATGTTCTGTTCAGTCGCTCAGTCGTGTCTGATTCTTTGCGACCTCATGAATCGCAGCACACCAGGCCTCCCTGCATATCACCAACTCCCGGAGTTCACTCAGACTCACATCCATCGTGTCAGTGATGCCATCCAGCCATCTCATCCTCGGTCGTCCCTTTCTCCTCCTGCCCCCAATCCCTCCCAGCATCAGAGTCTTTTCCAATGAGTTAACTCTCCGCATGAGGTGCCCAAAGTACTGGAGTTTAAGCTTTAGCATCATTCCTTCCAAAGAAATCCCAGGGTTGATCTCCTTCAGAATGGATTGGTTGGATCTCCTTGCAGTCCAACGAACTCTCAAGACTCTTAGCCAATATTACAGTTCAAAGGCAACAATTCTTCTGTGCTCAGCTTTCTTTATAGTCTAACTCTCACATCCATACATGACTACTGGAAAAACCATAACCTTGACTAGACGGACCTTTCTTGTCAAAGTAATGACTCTGCTTTTAATATGCTATCTAGGTTGGTCATAACTTTCCTTCCAAGGAGTAAGCGTCTTTTAATTTCATGGCTGCAAGCACCATCTGCACTGATTTTGGAGCCCCCAAATATAAAGTCTGACACTTTTTTCACTGTTTCCCCATCTATTTGCCATGAAGTGATGGGACCAGATTCCATGATGTTAGTTTTCTGAATGTTAATTTTTAAGCCAACTTTTTCACTCTCTTTCACTTTCATCAAGAGGCTTTTTAGTTCTTCTTCACTTTCTATCATAAGGGTGGTGTCATCTGCATATCACACCCCACTCCAGTACTCTTGCCTGGGAAATCCCATGGATGGAGGAGCAAGGTAAGCTACAGTCCATGGGGCCGCTAAGAGTCAGACACGACTGAGCGACTTCACTTTGACTTTTCACTTTCATGCATTGGAGAAGGAAATGGCAACCCACTCCAGTGTTCTGCCTGGAGAATCCCAGGGAAAGAGGAGCCTGGTGGTCTTCCATCTATGGGGTCGCACAGAGTCGGATACGACTGACCCGACTTAGGAGCAGCAGCAGCAGCAGCAGCATCTGCATATCTGAGGTTATTGATATTTCTCCTGGCAATCTTGTTTCCAGCTTGTGCTTTTTCCAGCCCAGCATTTCTCATGATGTACTCTGCATAGCAGTTAAATAAGCAAGGTGACAATTTACAGTTTTGACATACTCCTTTTCCTATTTGGAACCAGTCTGTTGTTCCATGTCCAGTTCTAACTGTTGCTTTCTGACCTGCATATAGACTTCTCAAGAGGCAAGTCAGGTGGTCTGGTATTCCCATCTCTTTCAGAATTTTCCAGAGTTTATTGTGATCCACACAGTCAAAGGCTTTGGCATAGTCCATAAAGCAGAAATAGATGTTTTTCTGGAAATCTCTTTGTTTTTCCATGATCCAGCAGATGTTAGCAATTTGATCTCTGATTCATCTGCTTTTCATAAACCAGATTGAACATCTAAGAAATTCATGGTTCACATATTGCTGAAGCCTGGCTTGGAGAGTCTTGAGCATTACTTTACTAGCATGTGAGATGAGTGCAATTATGCAGTAGTTTGAGCATTCTTTGGCATTGTAAGACACATTAAAGACTCTTTGATACTCAACATCCTTCTTTTTCCTTCATTTTGGAAGAAAGGGGAAGAACAACTTTTGCTGTTTTTCTCCTAAACTAACTTTTGCCAGTACTTAAATTTTAGTATTTCTACTTCATATTTTGATGATTATTATGTTTAACTATATGTGTTCCCTATTATAGGTAAAATGGTAATGTTAACGACTTCATGTGGTTCAGTGAAATATGTTTAGTATTTTCCCTTTCAGTTCTGGACTTTAGTATGAATATATTTAGTGTTCTATATAACGTAAGCTTTTGAAGTTATTCATAATTAAAAGATAAAACATTATGGAATAAAAATTCATCTACTCCTATTTAAAATGATAAATAAAAATTATGTTCAAAGGCACTATGTCCTCTGTCAAATTAATAAGTTTCCAGCATATGCAGTAGCAAACAATTCTTGGAGACTTGGTAAAGTGAACACTGAGTCTTGGCATCAGATGATTAAAAATGATTAATGATCATATTTTACCTTTAATTGTTACATAATATTTTACTTGATATTAATTTATCAGAAAATAAATTTTGTCTATAAGTGAAATTCAAGTAAATTTAATAGGTTTTTTGATTGCTGTTCAGTTTTGGGAATTAAAAACATTCCCCAAATATAATTGACATGTAAAGAATATGACAATAATTTACATATATTTTAGATTTAAATTTTTTTCAAATATAAGAGAAGGGAAATCAATATACCTTAAAAAAAATTTTAGGTGTCCAAAATAGAAACATATTCACATACATACATACAAACAAAAGCTAATGTAATATTATTAAAGCCTGTTGTTTAAAGATAATTTAAAAGTTGTAAAACATTATTTTTAAAAATGAAAAAAAATTACTTTAAAATTAACAAATAAAAAAAATTTACCTTTTTATTTAAAAGGTAAAGAATTAATATTCAAAGTAGAGTCATCATTGTCATTAATTAAACTGGCTTAGTTGGTAGCCTAATGATTTAAATGACACTGATACTTCTCATAAATCAGAAATTTACTCCTGTGAATAATACATCATTATCTCATTCTTTTCCACTTATTTTATTCCTCTCCCAATTTGATTTCTTTAAATAAAATTAAAACTTTCATCTTTGACTTTTCAATGAATAAAAAAGTTTGATAGTAAAATAGTATTGTGAAAATAAATGATACCTGGTCATGGATTTTAATGGACACTTATACAAAGTGATGAATAAAACTGATGAAATAGGACTTGAACATTTTATACTATAATGAGCTGCTTTTTGGTGTCCAATATTTATCTTTATATGATAATCTGATGAAAGTGAAATCTTTAAGAATTTAAATAATATTTAAAATAATTTTAATTAATATCTATTTATATATTTTTGTAATTGAATTTCACCTGATTTCTCTCTTTATCATTTCCTACTAATTCATTATTTTTGCCAATAAAAAAGAAATCTGTCTAAATGTATAGTGTTTTAGATATAATTACTTTACTTAAAAATTGTGTGCTTATAAGTAAAATTGAATACTGCATATTTAAATAAAATTTGTTTAAAAAAAGTGAAAAATGTTCATATTTGTGTAGAAAAAAGATTAACATTTGTAGGCATCAATTCTGACCCACTATTAGTAGGGGACACTTTAAATCATTTTTCTAATTCTAATATGTATGCTTACTAACAAAAAGAAAGACAAATGGGAGACAACTACACATTAATCTTTCCCTTAACTGTCTAATTTGGATAGCCATAGATTTAATTTTTATATTCACACATGAATCTCTTGTATCTCTCAGCCAAGATTCGGTAATGTTGCTTTGAAGGGGGTAATGGAGACACAAAAACCCAAAATCAGAAGATGAGTTTCAACATTCTGCTCACACAAATGAGGTTCATTAGATCTGAGTATTCTAAATACAAGTCTCTGTCACATCTAAGGTCAGGATGACTTGACTCCAATTACTAAGCATAGTATGAGGAAAGCTAAATGGAGCTTACATATAGAAATTAACCTGAGATCACAGTGTGACTAGAGAATGCACTGGCAGTTGCTAACACAAGGCTCAGTACCTTGGGCCATATCATATCCAAAACATGCCCTTAACACTTGGCGTGTTTACTTGTTGTTTGCCTAGAAAACATCTTTCCATGTAATTTTTTAATATGTAGTCAACTTTATCAGTTTTCTCATAAGTGTTTTCTAAGGCATGAATATAATTAGATAGATTTTTGCCACTCTAAATAAATTTTTTAAGTTTAAATACTAAAACAAGCATTTGTTTGAAGTTAAGTATGTGAAAAACACAGAAGGTGACAATATTGGCAATTTAAAAAATTATATTTTTTTGACCAGTCTTAATAATTATTTAAGAATACTAACCAAAACAAAGTAAAATATATTTCACTGTGCTTTACATCATCCATAAAATATGTTTTTTAATAATGTTAAAGATGTTCCAAGAATATACAGTTCTTGAATGTCCATGAAATTATTCATTAAATATTCAAAATATTCATTCAAAAATTAATATAAATATTAACTATTTAGTAATCAGAAGATTATAGTCCTGATTTATATCTGCTTGTCTCATGTGATTATTTTTCACCAAAATCTAACCATTATCAAATCCCCAGCAATGATGCTACTAAGTCGCTTCAGTCGTGTCCGACTCTGTGACACCCAATCAATGGCAGCCTACCAGGCTTCCCCATCTCTGGGATTCTCCAGACAAGAACACTGGAGTGGGTTGCAATTTCCTTCTCCAATGCATGAAAGTGAAAAGTGAAAGTGAGTTCGCTCAGTCTTGTCCAACTCTTAGCGACCGCATGGACTGCAGCCCACCAGGCTCCTCCATCCATGGAATTTTCCAGGCAAGAGTACTGGAGTGGGGTGCCATTGCCTTCTCCGTCAGCAATGATGAAATTACATTAATCATTAAGTATGCATATTGTGTGTATGATGGTAGTTATTAAAATGATAAATATTGTAGTGACATAATTTTAGTGCTTATGTTACTTAACTAAATCAAATGTAATGCTTTCAGACATACTTGCATATATTAACACATTAATACTGTAGTAATTAAAAATACAAATTTTAGGTATATTTTAAATTTTCTGAATGTTTTCTATTCATTTCTAATAACAAGAATCCACTTTAAGCAAAAATTATTATTTTTTTCTTTTGAAATTCTTTCTTTTTTAATATAAATTTATTTATTTTAATTGGAGGTTAATTACTTTACAATATTGTATTGGTTTTGCAGAACTAGGTGGCTTACATTTATTGAAAGAGCTTCATGAGTAGACTCTATTTCTCTCAGAACAACAAAGCAAACAGTCTTTCAAGGGAGAGTGTTGAATTAACAGAATTTCAGAGCTGAGTAATCAGGAAGCCATGACAAGAGTACTGACACCAAGACCACATTAGTTTTTTGGAAGTTTGGAAAGCCCAGTTCTTAGCATTCCAGTCTCTTATGCATAGTAAGACACTTCAAAGTGAGCCATTCTGCAGTTATCTACATGCAGACATTGTTAAATTTCTTTCTTCAGCTTTCATGCCTTTATCTAATGTCTGCAATAACTTTTGTTTAAATATTCAAGCATTGCCATCATCATTAGTATTCACACAACACTGATCTTACACAAATTAATGGAAATACAAATTCCTATCTCTAATTCAGTAATCTCTTGATATTTTTTCTATCATTCTGTCATTTATTCACAATTTTCTTTAAGGAATATGCTGAAAACTGTAATCCTGCTTATGAATTTTTGAGTATTGAACATTCTGGAACTGAACAATCAAAGACTTTTTTCAACTATCATGTATGGTCAACTGTATGCTTTCTAGGTTTTATATCAGAAGTCAGCTCTTGGCTTCTGCTAATTAAGCATACACTATTCTATTTTATGTGTCATTCTTTTAAACAGTAGGGAGACTCATTTTGCTCTAGGTGATTGGCTTTCATTTAGAATATTTATGACCCAGATAACAATGGAATAGAAAGCCTATTTTTTTTAATTAAAATAATCTTGTATCAGAAGACTCAATCTTGAACCCATCTAGCACATAGCAGTTATAAACGTGTAGTGCTTAACAGTAGATGTAATATTATTGCTATTAATTTAAGACTACTTTTTAAAATAAAACTAAAAAGCTACATAAGTTATACTAAGCACTTAAAATGGTTTGTCCTTCAAAGCAAAAACTTATGAGATATGTCATTCATATCTTAAATTTTTACTGAAAAAGTCAGAGTTTAATAAATAGTAAGACTTGGTTCTTTATCAAACTCTTTCTTAGTCCTTTGTTGATTTTCTTTTTTTTTTTTTTCTTTTAATTAAATTTTATTTTTTAGTTTGTTTTGCTTTACAATACTGTATTCGTTTTGCTATACATTGACATGAATCAGCCGCGAGTGTACATGAACTCCCAATCTGTGACAAACTCCCAAACTGGGTGGCTTAAAACAACCCAATTTATTTTATTATATCACAGTTTCTGTGGGTCAAGAGTCAGAAGGTTATCTAGGTATTTTGCTAAGAATCTCACATGGCTGCAATGAAGGTATGTGCTAGAATTCATTCTTTTGTGGAAACTAAGACAAGTCCAGGTTCAATTAAAGTGTTTGTAGAATTCATTTCCTTGCATCTTTAGAACTGAGGGCCCCAGTTTCTTATCAGTTGTTGGCAGAAAGCTTGCCAGGTGGGTTTTACAACATGGCTGCTTACTTTTTCCAGAACATTTAGGTAGATAATTGCTAGAGCCAATGAGGTAGAAATGTGAGTTCTTATATAATATAACATAATTTCTCCAACTTTGCCATATTTTATTCATTAAAAGCAAATCAGAAGACATAACCACACCCAAGTGCTTGGAGGAGGCTTGTTATAAAGGTATGTAAACACCAGCAGCCAGATGTTATGGAGGGCCACTCTGGGATAGACTGCCACAGTCTATCCTAAAGCTCCCAGTGATTCATATCCCTCCTAAAGGAAAAATATATTCACCATCCCATGTCCCAGATCCAAAAAAGTCTTATAATGAATTGATTACAGTGTCTGTTCAACCTACAGGATCTAAATTATATCTATATTTGGATGAGGTTCCTTAGGTGTAGTTCCTTTAAAATTATGTTGATCTGTAAAACTGAAAAACTTGGTTATCTCCCCGTCCCACTACATGCAATATACAGTGGTGTGACAAGTAAAAGATGACAGCTATAAGCATTCCCATCCATAAATGGCAGTCACAAAGGAGTCAGTGGTCTGTAGCAGTTATGAAACCTAGCTGGACAAATGTTGGCTGTTTCCTCGATTAGGTTTCAGTACCTAGGAAGAACTGTCCATGCCTCTCAGCTCTATCTCTGGCTCCTTGATCTTGTTCTCCAAGTCACTTTTCCTTTTTCATGAGCTGTATCATTTACTTTATCAGCCAGCTTCCTATCAGTTGACTTTTGAGACTTTGGCAGCTTCTTTCTTTTGAACATTTTGCTTCTTTTAGTCCAAATTGGCAGTTGTCAAAGAAATAAATCTCTCAAAAAACTTTGTAGGGCTCTTGTGGATTTCACAGAGGTTCACTCTACAAACTACACATATAGATCTTTTCAAAATAAGCTTTTCACTACCAGGGAGTCTTGCTGAGATGGCTAGGAGACAACCCCATTAAGCTTCCTAGAGTTTCTAAGGTTTATTTAGAAATTATGTGAAACATAAGATTTAGGGTCTTCAAAGAGTGGACATGACTGAGCATAAACACAGACACACAAAGTCTTTTTAAAGAACAGTTCTTATGACAGAATACTATGACCTTTTGGCTATAAATTTTAGGAAGAGATTTTACGGTCAATCCTTGACTTTTTCTCTAGATCACACTTTTTGAATATTGATTGACAGCCAGTTCTCAGTTTTACCATCCTTGCTGCCTGATAATGTTGAGAATTTTTATAAATATCAGGTCCAGTTTCCTTTCACTTTAACAGTTCTTTCCTCAATTCACCTCTATCCTCTAACATTTTACAATAATCAGTAAGAATAAGCCAGTAGGCATTCAGTATTTTTCTTGTAAGTCCCTTTGACTGCATATGCAAGTTTATCACTTACAATTCTGCTTTCTGTATCACATGAGATAATTTTATGAAACTTTCTGTCACTACATAACAATATTTTTTGTTTTCTAGTTTCCAATAATATCACATGCTTTTGAGCTCTCACTCTTAGCATCCTAATAATCTGTTCAAAACAATTTAGGATTTCTCTATGAAATTAAAAGACACTTACTCCTTGGAAGAAAAGTTATGACCAACCTAGATAGCATATTCAAAAGATGAGACATTATTGGCTGACTAAGGTCCGTCTAGTCAAGGCTATGGTTTTTCCTGTGGTCATGTATGGATGTGAGAGTTGGACTGTGTAGAAGGCTGAGCACCGAAGAATTGATGCTTTTGAACTGTGGTGTTGGAGAAGACTCTTGAGAGTCCCTTGGACTGCAAGGGATCCAACCATTCTGAAGGAGATCAGGCCTGGGATTTCTTTGGAAGGAATGATGGTAAAGCTGAAACGCCAGTACTCTGGCCACCTCATGCGAAAAGTTGACTCATTGGAAAAGACTCTGATGCTGGGAGGGATTGAGGGCAGAAGGAGAATGGGACGACTGAGTATGAGATGGCTGGATGGCATCACGGACTCGATGGACGTGAGTCTGAGTGAACTCCAGGAGTTGGTGATGGACAGGGAGGCCTGGCATGCTGTGATTCATGGGGTCGCAAAGAGTCGGACATGACTGAGTGACTAAACAGAATAGATGACACTGTTCAGAATTTCTCCAGCCTCTACACACTACCTCCTTCCAGTTATTCCCACATTCTTAGGTATTTAATACAGTAGCACCCTACTTTGAGGTATTAAAATCTGTATTATTATCTATTTCCTCCTTAACAAATTGTCAGAATCTTAATGGTTAAAGGATGCACATTTATTATCTCACAATTTCTATGTGTCAGAAACTAGAGTTTACTTACTGAGGTCTTCTGGAGAAGGCTTCCCAAGGTTATAACCAAGATTTCAGCCAGGATGCATTTTTCATCTGGAGGCTCAAATGGGGAAGAATTAATTTGTAATCATAATAAGGTTGCTGGCAGAACTCATTTCCTTATGTCTGTAGGATTGAAGTGCCAGCTTCTTGTTAATTGCCAGCTAGAAGTCTATCTCAGCTTCTAGAGGCTGCCTTTAAAATCCTTGCCAAATGCATTTCCCAAGCTGACTGCTAATCTACTTAAAACCAAACAGGGAGAGGGTCTCTTATCAGTCTGTCTGCTAAGCATATAGAGATTTACATAACAAAATCATGGAAGTGATATCTATCTCCATCGTCTCTGTCATATTCCATTGGATAAGAGTAAGTCATAGGTCATACCACACTCAAGGGAAGGGTATAGACAAAAGAATGTAAGATCATGAATGGTCATCCTAGAAGTCTGCCCATTGTAGCAAGAAACACCAAGTTGTTACATTGCAAACAAGACTTACTAATTTTATAAATATTATATATTTTTTAAAAATTGGTGAAATGTATTACTGCTTCAAAATGCTTTATTGACAAGAACTTCTACTACTGCAAACTTCCAGGTGTTCAAGTTGGTTTTAGAAAAGGCAGAGGAACCAGAGATCAACTTGCCAACATGTGCTGGATCATCAAAAAAGCAAGAGAGTTCCAGAAAAAATATCTATTTCTGCTTATTGACTATGCCAAACCCTTTGATTGTGTGAATCACAATAAACTGTGAAAAATTATGAAAGAGATGGGAATACCAGACCACCTGACCTGCCTCTTGGGAAATCTGTATGCAGGTCAGGAAGCAACAGTTAAAACTGGACATGGAGAAACAGACTGGTTCAAAATAGGAAAAGTAGTACATCAAGGCTGTATATTATCACCCTGCTTAATTAATATCTATGCAGAGCAAATCGTGAGAAACACTGGGCTGAAAGAAGCACAAGCTGGAATCAAGATTGCCAGGAGAAATATCAATAACCTCAGATATGCAGATGGCAACACCCTTATGGTAGAATGTGAAGAGGAACTAAAGCCTCTTGATGAAAGTGAAAGAGGAGAATGAAAAAGCTGGCTTAAAGCTAAACATTCAGAAAACTAAGATCATGACACCTGGTCCCATCACTTCATGGCAAATAGATGGGGAAACAATGAAAATTTTATTTCCTTGAGCCCAAAAATCACTGCAGATGGTGATTGCAGCCATGAAATTAAAAGACGCTTACTCATTGGAAGGAAAGTTATGACCAACCTAGATAGCATATTTAAAAGCAGAGACATTACTTTGACAACTTGCATTTAAGTTAATGTATACTATTTATTATTATTATTATTTTTCATTTGAGAAAGCTATGGTCAATAACAGTTGCTGCTGCTGCTGCTAAGTCACTGCAATCGTGTCCGACTCTGTGCGACCCCATAGACGCCAGCCTACCAGGCTCCCCCGTCCCTGGGATTCTCCAAGCAAGAACACTGGAGTGGGTTGCATTTCCTTCTCCCATGCATTAAAGTAAAAAGTGAAAGTGAAGTCTCTCAGTCGTGTCTGACTCTTAGCAACCCCATGGACTAGATGCTTACTCCTTGGAAGAAAAGTTATGACCAACCTAGAAGCATATTCAAAAGCAGAGACATTACTTTTCCAACTAAGGTCCATCTAGTCAAGGCTATGGTTTTTCCTGTGGTCATGTATGGATATGACAGTTGGAGTGTGAAGAAGGCTGAGCTCTGAAGAATCGATGCTTTTGAACTGTGGTGTTGGAGAAGACTCTTGAGAGTCCCTTGGACTGCAAGGAGATCCAACTAGTCCATTCTGAAGGAGACCAGCCCTGGGATTTCTTTGGAAGGAATGATGCTAAAGCTGAAACTCCAGTACTTTTGCCACATCACGCGAAGAGTTGACTCATTGGAAAATACGACTCATTGGAAAAGACTCTGGCACTGGGAGATTTGGAGGACAGGAGGAGAAGGGAGTGACTGAGAATGAGATGGCAGGATGGCATCACTGACTCGATGGAGGTGAGTCTGCGTGAACTCCCAGAGTTGCTGATGGACAGGGAGGCCTGGATTGCTGGGATTCATGGGGTTGCAAAGAATCAGACATGACTGAGCGACTTCACTTAACTTTTGCTTTATTGACTACACCAATGACTTTGACTGTGTGGATTAGAACAAACTGGAAAATTCTTCAAGAGATAGGAATACCAGAACCCATGGCCTAGCTCCTGAGAAATTTTTATGCAAGTCAAGAAACAACAGTTAGAACTGGACATGGCACAACATACTGGTTCCAAATTGGGAAAGAAGTACATCAAGGCTGTATATTGTCACATTATTTATTTAACCAGAACCATGAACTTCCTGATGTTTAAGCTGGTTTTAGAAAAGGCAGAAGAACCAGAGATCAAATTACCAACACCCGCTGGATCATGGAAAAAGGAAGAGAGTTCCAGAAAAACATCTATTTCTGCTTTATTGACTATACCAAAGCCTTTGACTGTGTGGATCACATAAACTGTGGAAAATTCTGAAAGAGATGGGAATACCAGACCACCTGACCTGCCTCTTGAGAAATCTGTATGCAGGCCAGGAAGCAACAGTTAGAACTGGACATGGAACAGACTGGTTCCAAATAGGAAAAGGAGTATGTCAAGGCTGTATATTGTCACCCTGCTTATTTAACTTCTATGCAGAATACATCATGAGAAATGCTGGGCTGGAAGAAGCACAAGCTGGAATCAAGATTGCTGGGGAAAATATCAATCACCTCAGATATGCAGATGACACCAACTTTATGGCAGAAAGTGAAGAGGAACTAAAAAGCCTCTTGATGACAGTGAAAGAGAAGAGTGAAAAAGTTGGCTTAAAGCTCAAAATTCAGAAAATGAAGATCATGGCATCTGGTCCCATCACTTCATGGCAAATAGATGAGGAAGCAGTGGAAATGGTGTCAGACTTTATTTTTGGGGGCTTCAAAATCACTGCAAATGGTGACTGCAACTGTAAAATTAAAAGACACTTACTTCTTGGAAGAAAAGTTATGACCAACCTAGATAGCATATTCAAAAGCAGAGACATTACTTTGCCGACTAAGGTCTGTCTAGTCAAGGCTATGGTTTTTCCTGTGGTCATGTATGGATGTGAGAGTTGGACTGTGAAGAAGGCTGAGAACCGAAGAATTAATGCTTTTGAATTGTGGTTTTGGAGAAGACTGTTGAGACCCCCTTGGACTGCAAGGAGATCCAACCAGTCCATTCTGAAGGAGATCAGCCCTGGGGTATCTTTGGAAGGAATGATGCTAAAGCTGAAACTCCAGTACTTTGGCCACCTCATGCGAAGAGTTGACTAATTGGAAAAGACCCTGATGTTGGGAGGGATTGGGGGCAGGAGGAGAAGGGGACAAAAGAGGATGAGATGGCTGGATGGCATCACTGACTCGATGAGCGTGAGTCTGAGTGAACTCCAGGTGTTGGTGATGGACAGGGAGACCTGGCGTGCTGCGATTCATGGGGTCAAAAAGAGTCAGTCACGACGAGAGACTGAACTGAACTGAAGAACAAAAGAGTCTCTTGGAAGTGAAAGAGGAGAGTGAAAAAGTTGGCTTACAACTCAACATTCAGAAAAGTAAGATCATGGCATTTAGTCCCATCATTTCATGGCAAATAGATGGGAAACAGTGGAAACAATGAGACTTTATTTTTTGTGGCTCCAAAATCACTGCAAATGGTGACTGAAGCCATGAAATTAGAAGATGTTTGCTCCTTGGAAAAAAAGCTATGACCAACCTAGACAGCATATTAAAAACCAGAGAAGTTATTTTAGCAATAAAGGTCCATTTGGTCAAAGCTATGGTTTTATCAATAGTCATGTATGGATGTGAGAGTTGGACTGTGAAGAAAGCTGAGTGACAGAGAATTGATGCTTTTGAACTGTGATGTTGCAGAAGACTCTTGAGAGTACCTTGGACTACAAGGAGATCCAACTAGTCAATCCTAAAGGAAATTAGTCCTGAGTATTCATTGGAAGAACTGATGCTGAAGATGAAACTCCAATACATTGGCCACTTTACCCAAAGAACTGACTCATTGGAAAAAATCCTGATGCTGAGAAGTATTGAAGATGGGAAAAGACGTGGACAACAGAGGATCAGATGGTTGTATGGCATCACCAATGCAATGGACATGAATTTCTGTTGGCTCCGGAAGTTGATGGACAGGGAAGCCTGGCATGCTGCAGGCAATGACGTCTAAAGTTGAACATGACTGAGAGATGGAAGTGAACTGATGATTACGAGTATAATTAATATATAACCTAAAACGGTAGGCAGTTACAAATATTATCAAAATTGTTTAAAATGAATTAAAAAGTTCCACAAAGTTAAAATCTATAATAAAATAAACTAATTATGTTCTTAAGCATGAAACACAATAGTAAGCCAATTGATAGTTATTTAAATGAATCTCCCCTTTCTTGTAGCTTTGATTGTTTTTACACTTAATTTTCATTGCATTTTAGAGAGAAATTATTATGGCAAATAAAACTTTCAAGTATATAAACTCAAAAATGCATCTGTCTGTTTTCACAAAGGTAAAATCTAATTCAATGTACATTTCTCTCTCAAAGGTATTATTTTAATTGAGTCTTGCAAATTGATTTAATTAGCGTAGTTTTTGTTTATTCTCAGACTGTTGTATTCCAATCATTATAGAATGTAGGCTTTATTTTTCATTTAAAATTCATTTCATTCTGAAGTAGTCTTGCATACAAATACCCACACCAGCAGCAGCATTTTAACCCCACCATTATTACTCTAGAAGCAAGAGAAGGAAAAGAAACTTAAAAAAGTACACAAGCCTAACCGAGAAGCAAATCTCAAAATAGATAGGCAAACATTCAAAGGGTGTGCCTTTCTTTTCTTCACAAGGTCACATATTTTTCTTATAATTTTAAACATGCTAATTAACTTAGAATCAAATGTCACAATAATTTGGCACAAACTAAAAGTAGTTAATCATAGCAGGAGGAAGCAACAAAAGTAATAGATTCCAAAAGAAAGGCCAGAAGTGAAGTTTTAATATGCATCGGAAAATAATTTAAAATAGATGATTCATATCACAAAAATAGAAATGTTTGGCAAAGTGGAACTGTTCATTATTTTTCATACAAAGTTAAAAACACATTGTATTTCCTCCCTGACTGCATGCCTGGCTCCCATCTTTCGAAAAACAAAAACAAAAACAAAAAACAAGCTTCATCTAAATTATTTCATTTGATGGGCTGTCATTTATAATTTTATTGCTACTTCTGTCTCAGGTATCCCTTTTGGAAAAAGTGCATGTATTTGTTACATACTCTAATGTATTGTCTATGAATTGTAAGATAAAGTCAAACATGTATCTGCTGATACTTTTTAAGTTGACCTGTCTTTATACTTAGAAATGTCTCTTAATGGTAGGCTTCCCTGATGGCTCAGATGACCAAAAAATCTGCCTACAATACAGGAGACCTGGGTTCAGTCACTGGGTTTGGAAGATCCCCTAATTAAGGACATGGCAGCCCACTTAAGTATTCTTGTCTAAGAATCCCATGGACAGAGGAGCCTGGCAGGGTGTAGTCCATAGGGCTGCATAGTCAGGCATAACTGAGCAACTATCACTCATACAAAAAATAGTTAAACTTTTAGGAATCATCAGTATGTAGACTTAGATAATTATTATTTAGTGCACAAAGCCTGGGAAAATTTTCCAAGTTTCTTAATAAAATTTATTTGCTCAACTGAATCTTTCCTAAACTTTGAATAAAGAATGAAATCCTAGAACGGACTTTGAGACTCTGAGGGAGAGGGAGTGTGTGGGAGGATTGAATCCCATGGACAGAGGAGCCTGGCAGGGTGTAGTCCATAGGGCTGCATAGTCAGGCATAACTGAGCAACTATCACTCATACAAAAAATAGTTAAACTTTTAGGAATCATCAGTATGTAGACTTAGATAATTATTATTTAGTGCACAAAGCCTGGGAAAATTTTCCAAGTTTCTTAATAAAATTTATTTGCTCAACTGAATCTTTCCTAAACTTTGAATAAAGAATGAAATCCTAGAACGGACTTTGAGACTCTGAGGGAGAGGGAGTGTGTGGGAGGATTTGGGAGAATGCCACTGAAACATGTATACTATCATGTAAGAAATGAATCGCCAGTCTATGTTTGATACAGGATACAGGATACTTGGGACTGGTGCACGGGGATGATCCAGAGAGTTGATATGGGGTGGGAGGTTGGGGGGGGGGTTCAGAATTGGGAACTTATGTACATCCGAGATGGATTCATGTCAATGTATGGCAAAACCAATACAGTATTGCAAAGTAAAATAAAGTAAAAATAAAAATTAAAAAAAAATAAATAAAGATACAGTTTTGACCAAAAAAAATAAAAATTAATAAATCCTAGGGATTATTTTCCTATCAATTTGCAAAACTTACTATAAAATGTAATTATTTAAATTAGAATCAGTTCAGTTCAGTTCAGTTGCTCAGTCATGTCTGACTCTTTTTGACCCCATTAATCGCAGCACACCAGGCCTCCCTGGCCATTACCAACTCGCAGAGTTCACTCAGACTCACATCCATCGAGTCAGTGATACCATCCAGCCATCTCATCCTCTGTTGTCCCCTTCTCCTCCTACCCCAGTCCCTCTCAGCACCAGATTTCCTTTTCCAATGAGTCAACTCTTCACATGAGGTGGCCAAAGTATTGGAGTTTCAGCTTTAGCATCAGTCCTTCGAAACAACATCCAGGGCTGATCTCCTTTGGGATGGCCTGGTTGGATCTCTTTGCAGTCCAAGGGATTCTCAAGAGTCTTCGCCAACACCACAGTTCAAAAGCATCAATTCTTCGGCACTCAGCCTTCACAGTCCAACTCTCACATCCATACATGACCACAGGAAAAAGCAAAGCCTTGACTAGACGGGTATTAGTCGGCAAAGTAATGTCTCTGCTTTTGAATAGGCTATCTAGGTTGGTCATAACTTTTCTTCCAAGGAGTAAGCATCTTTTAATTTCATGGCTGTAATCACCATCTGCAGTGATTTTGGAGCCCCCCAAAATAAAGTCTGACACAATTTCCAGTTTTCCCATCTATTTGCCATGAAGTGATGGGACCAGACACCATGATCTTTGTTTTCTGAGTGTTTAGCTTTAAGCCAGCTTTTTCACTCTCCTCTTTCACTTTCATCACGAGGCTTTTGAGTTCCTCTTCACATTCTGCCATAAGGATGGTGTCATCTGCATATCTGAGGTTATGATATTTCTCCTGACAATCTTGATTCCAGCTTGTGCTTCCTCCAGCCCAGCGTTTCTCATGATGTACTCTGCATAAAAGTTAAATAAGCAGGGTGATAATAGCCTTGATGTACTCGTTTTCCTGTTTGAAACCAGTCTGTTGCTTCATGTCCAGTTTTAACTATTGCTTCCTGACCTGCATATTGGTTTCTCAAGAGGCAGGTCAGGTGGTCTGGTATTCGCATCTCTTTAAGAATTTTCCACAGTTTATTGTTATCCACACAATCAAAAGGTTTGGCATAGACAATAAAGCAGAAATAAATGTTTTTCTGGAGCTCTCTTGCTTTTTCCATGATCCAGCGGATGTTCGCAATTTGATCTCTGGTTCCTCTGCCTTTTCTAAAACCAGCTTGAACATCTGGAAGTTCACGGTTCACGTATTGCTGTGCCAGGCTTGGAGAATTTTGAACTTTACTTTACTAGCGTGTGAGATGAGTGCAATTGTGCAGTAGTTTGAGCATTCTTTAACATTACCTTTCTTTGAGATTGGAATGAAAACTGACCTTTCCTGTCCTGTGGCCACTGCTGAGTTTTCCAAATATGCTAGCATATTGAGTGCAGCACTTTCACAGCATCATCTTTCAGGATTTGAAAGAGCTCCACTGGAATTCCATCACCTCCACTAGCTTTTGTTAGTAGTGATGCTTTCTAAGGCTCACTTGACTTCACATTTCAAGATGGCTGGCTCTAGGTGAGTGATCACACCATCATGATTATCTGCATTGTGAAGACCTTTTTCGTATAGTTCTGTGTATTCTTGCCACCTCTTCTTAATATCTTCTGCTTCTGTTAGGTCCAGATGATTTCTGTCCTTTTTGTGCCCATCTTTGCCTGAAATGTTCCATTGGTATCTCTAATATTCTTGAAATGATCTCTAGTCTTTCCTGTTCTGTTGTTTTCCTCTATTTCTTTGCATTGATCACTGAGGAAGGCTTTCTTATCTCTTCTTGCTTTTCTTTGGAGCTCTGCACTCAGATGCTTAATTTTTCCTTTTCTCCTTTGCTTTTCACTTCTCTTCTTTTCACAGCTATTTATAGGGCCTCCCCAGAGCACCATTTTGCTTTTTTGCATTTCTTTTCCATGGGGATGTTCTTAATCCCTGTCTCCTGTACAATGTCTCGAACTTCTGTCCATAGTTCATCAGGCACTCTATCTATCAGATCTAGTTCCTTAAATCTATTTCTCACTTCCACTGTATACTCAGAAGGGATAATGCATTTTTCCATTTTAGCAAAATATCTGTTAATTATAGATTATTTAATAGGCTGAAGATTATATGGAATAAAAATTTTAAAAGTTGTCCTTAATCACCCCCAACAAATAGTTTTGTTAATTTCTTGTATAATTTCTTATATTTCCCTATGAATAGTCCATATCCATATTTGGTAGTAGTATTGCCCAATAGAAATGTAAATCCTGCCAAATATGTCATTTTTAATTTTCTGGTACATTCATATTGTACAAGGAGATGGTTGAAATAAATTTTAATGATACATTTACCTGATTTGTTAAAATTATATAGTATGGTTGATAGTTAATTTTATGTCAACCTGGCTGGATCATGGTGCTCAAATATTTGCTCAACAGTATTCTAGATATATCTGTGAGCATTTTTTTAAAAATTAGATTAAGGTACAAATAAATGGCTTTGAAAAAAGCAGATTGCTTTCCATGATATGGGCCTCATCCAATAACTTTAAGGCCTGAATAAATTAAAAAACTATTGTCTGAGCAAGAAGGAATTCTGCCAGCAGACAGCCTTTAACATTGAAATTCAATTATAAGCTCTTCCCTGAATCTCTGTCTTGATGGCAGCTTTTGGATCTCCCCTCTTCATAATTTCATTAGCCAGTGTTTCTCTCTTTTAAACTATAAATTATTTTACAATCAGGCTCTATTTATAAGAATAATTATTCTTACCCAGACTGATTTCTCCAAGATTAAGTTTTAGAGAAAAGAGTAAAAATTTTAATTCTAGTTGTGTGAATTAAAAATGAACCTCAAGGCCATGTTCCTGTATGCTTGCCACATAATGATTTACAAAATATCATTCAATTATTATATTTATTTATAGTAACTATTCTAAAATTTAAAGGATTCAGGCTAATATAAACTTCATGAGAAATTTTTTTAAAGCAATGGGTTTTCAGTTAACTTGTAACAGGTTAGTAGATGAGTTAGAAAACTTTGCCAGAGCTATCTTACATGTTATTATATATAATAATTACCTGGAGGGGTTATAAAACAGATTCCAGGTGTCTACCCACCAAAGTTTCACCCAATAGGGAGGTAGGACTCAGGCAGGACACATATGGTTTATTAAGCCCTAGGTATTAAACTTATAACCTGATGCTTACTCCAACTGTTAACAAGAAAATCAGTTTTCACTTCTCAGGACTGTTAAATACTACTAGGTCAGCCATGACATTTACTCTTGGGGCTAAGGAGATTTTTTTTTTTCTTTTGCATTTTTTTTTTCCCAATCTTTTATTTTGTGGCCTTAAATGAAGCCTAATTTTAAGTACTGGTAATGGCTCATGTAAAAATCATAATTTACCACTTAGATATACAGAATAATTAATACAAATCTATAGAAAGCTTAATAATTATTTCAACTAATTGACTTTCATTTTCATCACCTTGAAAATTACTTGAAGATTGTTGATCTAAAGACCTGAAGATATCTTGGTCAGAATATATCAAAATCAATAATTGCTGAGCTAAATTCAATATTCTTATAAGTTTTCCTGATGGCTCAGTAGTAAAGAATCTCCCTGCCAATGCAGGAAACACAGGTTTGATCTCTGGGTAAGGAAGATCCTCTGAAGAAGGAAGTGGCTACCCATTTCCGTATTCTTGCCTGGTAGGCTATAGTCCATGGAGTTGCAAAGAATCAGATGAATTTCATGTGCCAGAGAAACTTTTTCAATATCCAGAAATAGATAATTAATTAGTGGAAGATCTAGGAAATTAAGCACTATCAACTGTGAAAGAAAGTGAAAATCACACAGTAATGTCCTACTCTTGTGACCTCATGAACTATACAATCCATGGAATTCTATAGGCCAGAATACTGGGGTGGGCAGCCTTTCCCTTCTTCAGAGGATCTTCCCAACTCAGGGATCGAATCCAGGTTTCCCACAATGCAGGCAGATTCTTTACCAGCTGAGCCGCAAGGGAAGCCCAGAAATAGTGGAGTGGGTAGCCTACCCCTTCTCCAGCAGATCTTCCCAACCCAGGAATTGAACTGGAGTCTCCCACATTGCAGGGAGATTCTTTACCAGCTGAGCTATCAGGGAAGCCTTAAGTATTAACTAAGCATTAAAATATTATCTTCAGGTCCCCACCCCCACCTCCATTATCTAATTTCAAAGTTATTTATATTTTCTTTTTTTAATATAAATTTATTTATTTTAATTGGAGGTTA
>SJXQ01010428.1:0-12744 GCA_006408695.1 Aepyceros melampus
TCTTCTCCTTTTGACTTCTGTTTTCCCAGCATCAGGGTCCTTTCCAGCAAGTCGGCCCTTCACATCAGGTGGCCAAATTATTGGAGTTTCAGCTTCAGCACCAGTCCTCCAAGGAATATTCAGGACTGATTTCCTTTAGGGTCAACTGATTTCATCTCCTTGCTGTCCAAGGAACTCTCAAGAGTCTTCTCCAGCACCACAGTTTAAAGTTACCAGTTCTTCAGCACTCAGCCTTCTTCACAATCCACCTCTCACATCCATACATAACTATATGGATCTTTGTCACGTATCTAATCTTTTTCAAATTCTTTTCCCATTTAGGTTATCACAGAATATTGATCAGAGCTTCCTGTGCTACACATTAGACCCTTGTTGGTTATCCATTATAAATATAAAGGTGTGTATAAATAATATAACAAAAGTAACCAAGAGTTGTGGGGATAGATTAAAAGAAGACTGGCCAAAAAAATGAAAATTTCTGAACACTAACTTATATAGTTATGGAAGCTCATTTTACTTTCTGTAGTTCCGAGTATGTTTGAAAAATCTGTATAGTTTTAAGCTACTGGAAATTTGGGGTTAATTACAGCAAATGGCAATACCTAAGGGGTAGCCAAAGAGGGATTGGAGGGTTTTTAGCTGCATTAGAAGATGGGGTGGGTCTGCAGTTGTGGTTCTACCCTTCTGTGATCTATCTTGAAGTCTGTGGCAGGAGAAGAGATGGACTAGGAGGTAAGGGCAGGGTGGAAGAGGTAAGCAGTCATTTCAGAGTCAGTGCAAAAGTATGCACGTAACGGTACTAACCATTACTTCTAGGGGAGTGACAGTAAGAACAGAAAGGAAGGAAAAATCCTGCACTCGTGGGTGGCCACATCCTAGCATAATCTGCAGTTGCTTCCTGTCTAATCGCCACTGTTTCCTGTGTAATTCCCCTCCCTGAAATGATAAATTTCTTATCAACTCAAATTTTCCTAACCTCTACAAAAGGTTTTGTTCTGTTTACAGTTTAAGATTTGTTTTCAGGTTTCAGGGTGAGAAGGTAATAGTTGATTTTCTCTTCTTTTCCATCTAAATTTCTCATAGGAATATCGTGACAGTATTTCTGTGTTTGATCATATTCGGAAACTTGGAGAAAGCCACTACATAAATATCAAGTGATTAATTGGGTGTCACAAAAAAAGACTAAGAAAGACTTTTATTTCTTATAACTATTTTTAATCCACATATTTTTTAACATATCTGTATTTAACGTAAACGAAAGGGCTCAGGGCTGATTTTAGAAAGTTATTTAAAATGTTTATATCTTTTCAGGCCTTTCCTGAATGGAAACATTAGCAATTAGAAAACTCTAAATTCATGAAAAAAAGAATATTGTACAGGGGAATGGAAGCCTCAGACTCAAATCATCACAGAAATGGTCTTATGAAAACCTTGCTGTAAAAGGTGGTATTTTATCCCAAAATAGTATAGCTATTCATGGATCAGAAAAAGAGTCTTCTTGATGGTCAGTTCAAATGTGATATGTCTTTGGAAGTGGTGGTTAAAAAAGAGGAGAAGTAGTCGATTATATCTCATAAACCTGGGAGAGAGAAAGAAAGAAAGAAAGAACAAAGGTAGCAAGCTTCAATTTCCATAACTAAAATAAAGTTAATTACATGGCCAATTGTTTAGAACATATAAAAACACTTCATTGTGTGTGTGTATGTATATATATATATATATATATATACACACATATAATGCTTTCATTTAGGGAATTAGTTTAATTTCTTTCTATACCCTCTACGTAGGGATGTCACAGCGATTTCAAGTAAAGTCAAAACCCAGGCCTCTAATGAAAAGTAAAAAATATATTAGTTTTGAAATTTAAAATTCTGTCAGACTGACCACTTGGGGTTATGTAGCACCATATATCCTGATTTAATTAAAATACAGTGTTCAATAAGGAATAATTAAGTAAAACAGTGCATGTTTTCTTACCAACATGGCCCTGTTTCCTAACCCACTAGTGAGCTAAATGTGTGTGTTCAAGCAAGAACAGTGGCTGGGCTCTTTCTGGGCTACAGTCAGTAATGCATCTCTCTCCTGATACTTCCAATATGGTCCACAGAATGTTCTGTATTGGCTGGCAGCTCGTCACATAGGCTGACTTTCAGGCCCCACCCAATACCTGCTGAGTCAGAAACTGTTTTGACAGGATCCCTAGGTGATTGATAGGACTGGTATATTTTGAGAAGCATTGCCCTAGAATTCATGAGAATGCTTCTAATTTCTATTCTCACCTTTCACTTCAAATCTTACCACCAGATGTTCTGTCTCAGTCTCAGAGATTTTCCTCTCCATGTCTGTCTAGGCTTTTAAAATATCAAATATAGATAGCATCCCGGTGTAGACCCAGCTCCTCGTCCCCCTAGGGAAGGGAACAGGTCCAGAATCATGTCTACATCCACTAAGTTCCTACCACATAGTAAAAACTCAAATACTTTTTGGAGAATGAATAAGGTGAATGGCTAAGAACCTGTCTTTTGATACCAAATGAAGAAGTATGCAGCTTGACTCCTCCACTTACTAGCTGTACTAATACGGGAATCACAATCCCTTTCTCAAAGAATTCGTTTGAAGGTTAAATGAAACTAAATGTACCTGGCATTATGTATGTATTCCATCATAAGGGCTCTGGGATTTTCCCATATATTAATAAAAGTAGTACTGTATCTTTTCCATTTTCAACTATTGTCCCCAGCTTCCCTGGAGACTCACTTGATAAAGAATCTGCCTGCAATTCAGGAGACCCAGCTTCGATTCTTGGGTCAGGAAGATCCCGTGGCGAAGGGAATGGCAACCCACTCCAGTATTCCTGCCTGGGAAAAGCCATCGACAGAGGAGCCTGGTGGGGTACAGTACATGGGGTCACAGAAAATCAGACACAACTTAGCGACTAAATCACCATCCCTGTCTTAGTCTGCTTGGGCTGCCATAAAAATGTACTGATTCTGGGCGGCTTAAACAATAGAATATTATTTTCTCACATTTCTAGAGGCTGGAAGTCTAAGATGAAGGTTCCAGCAGGGTTCAGTTTCTGGTGAGGACTCTCTTCTTGACTTGGGGACAGCCAGCTTTTCACATATCCTCACATGGTAGAGAGCTCTCCAGTATGTCTTCTTCTTTTATAAGAATAACAATCCCATCAGATGAGGAATGCCCCCCTCTGACCTCATTTAACCTTAATTATCTGTTAAAGGCTCCTGTCTCCAAATACAGTCACTTTAAGACTTAGGGTTTCAACAGACAAATTTTAGGGAGACATAGTTCAGGCCATAGCCATCTCAATACATGGCATTGCAGTACTCATAATAAATATTGGCTTCCCGGGTGGTGCTAGTAGTAAAGAACCCGGCTTCCAATGTAGGAGACATTAAGAGACATAGGCTGATCCCTGGGTCGGGAAGATCCCCTGGAGGAGGGCATGGCAATCCACTCCAGTATTCTTGCCTGGAGAATCCCACGGACACTGGAGCCTGGTGGGCTGCAGTCCATAGGGTAACAAAGAGTTGGACATGACTGAAATGACTTAGCACTTAGCACACACGTTACACATACCTACGTTGATAAAGGCAACATGATTTGTGTTTCTTTGGCTCTATAATATCTTAATATGTCCCTCACTTTAATTTTTGTGTTTACTTTGTGTTATTTGGATCTCTTCTCTAATAACTACTCTTTCTTCTAGGTTCTTTGGACTTTTAATAACACAATTTAGCTATTTTACACTTCTTAAAATTTTCTTGGGTTAAGGAAATCAGATGTCAGAACTACAAGTAATACTTATACACATTTCCTATCCTATATCAGGACTTCCCTGGTGGCTGAGACAGTAAAGCATCTACCTACAATGTGGGAGACTGGGGTTCGATCCTTGGGTCTTGAAGATCCCCTGGAGAAGGAAATGGCAACCCACTCCAGTACTCTTGCCTGGAAAATCCTATGGACGGAGGACCCCATTAGGCTACAGTCCATGGGGTCGCAAAGAGCTGGACACGACTGAGCGACTTCACTTCTTCATCCTATATCAAGATAAAAATAGTTTAAAGATAGAAATAAGTCATTCTAAAATTTTACTTTCCTAAAGAATATACAAACTAGTATTCCTCCTTTAAGTTTTGAATTCATCTCTGACTATGCTTTTGCTCCCTTATTCTGATCTAAAAAAATCATAAAATACTTTTTAAAGAGTTACTATCCATCTGTGACTAGCAACATTTATTTTTTAAATAGACAGACTTTTCACCTAATCTCTAGATACTGATATATTCTCTGACTGCTATGATCATATGAAAACCATGCCTACTTGAACTCTTAAATATTCCCAAGAACTCTATAGAAATAGACAAATCATCTAACTCAAAGAAACTCTTAATGAAAGATAGTTATTATTCAATAAACTTCTCTTTCTTTCATCATGCTTGGTAAGAAAAAGAAGATAAGAAAAACATATTTTCTTCTCTCTGGGAGCTAGTTGGCTAGGTGGGGAGGCATTACTGCTACTGCTGCTGCTAAGTCACTTCAGTCGTGTCCGACTCTGTGCGACCCCATAGACGGACGCCCGCCAGGCTCCCCGTCCCTGGGATTCTCCAGGCAAGAACACTGGAGTGCGTTGCCATTTCCTTCTCCAATGCATGAAAGTGAAAAGTGAAAGTGAAGTCACTCAGTCGTATCTGACTCTTAGCGACCCCACGGACTGCAGCCTACCAGGCTCTTCCATCCATTGGATTTTCCAGGCAAGAGTCTGGAGTGGGGTACCATTGCCTTCTCCGAGGAGGAGAGGCATACACATGAACAAAAAGTAAAGAAAATATCATTGATCTTTCAATGAAAGTGTCTGTAAGATTCAAATGATTGGTTGTGTTTTAAGTATACCTTGACTGTGGTTACAAATCAATATTAATGACAGGAAAACTCCTCAAGAGCATTGTCTAGATTTGCTATCTAATTTTTTTCTATTTTCCCATACATTTATTCAATACTTCAAGCAAAACAATAACACCTCATGGACCTTGAAAGCGTAAAAAACAACATGGTAGCTGCTTCATTTCTCTGCTCTGAATATTAACAAGAAACATACAGGGAAAGGAAAAGTCCTAGCTGAGTTACATTACAAATTCACCACCCTTTCTGTGATTACTCAGTCCAAAATCACCCAGTACAGCCTCCAGCACATACTATCCTTCCCCTCTGCAACATTTTTCTCAAAGGCACTAACAGTCTATACATTTGACTTTTTGTTTTGCTTACTGTCAGGCTTGCTCCACCTAAATGTGAGCTTCATGTTGGCCTGGCACATAGTAGGCCCTGAGTACATATTTGCTGACTAAATGAATTACATAAACATTCTGATGAATATCTGAATAGATCTGTGATCATGATTATTGGTCTACTGGACAACCACAGACAGATTTTCTAACTGTAGCAAATGAGCATTAGAGGCACAGATGATAAATTCACCACCTGCATAGTAGTGAGACTGCTTAAGAACTAATGGGCTATAACTTATTTCCATTCTCTATCCCCTTGGAACAGAGAGCAAATTTATAGAAAATAGTGAAGGAGCAAAAAGGTGTTTTTTAGCATCTTTCAGGTAATATATGGAATGGTGAAGAAAAGAGTTTGTTCATGTAAAAAGGGAATGCTTATCACCAGATTTCTCACATTAAAGCAGGCACTTGATAAATGTACCTGGCTGCTACTGATAACTATCTTTAACATCTTGCCTTATCTTCCACTCTTTTCTCAAAATGTACATGGCTGGTGAGACCTGTGCTCAAACATGATCATGAGAAACAGATCAATGCTTCATTTCCCTCTGCACCTCGTACAAAGCCCCCTCTGTGAGGAAAACTCCTCCATCACCCAATGGTAGCTTGAATTGCTCCTTTTTATAGAATCTTATTACATTGGTTCATTTGTAGAACTGATCTCTTTATGAATTTCTGTATGTATGTCTCACAAGCCTACAATAACAGGATCCCAGCACTAACTACCCTGATGTCAGACACACACACTGGAATCGTTTGCGGTGAACTTGTTATATGGATCTGGGTACTATATAGAGAAACCACGAGATTGTCTAGGAATCCAGGCTAGCTAAGTGATCTTGTCCCTGCTGTAACAATGGAGAGGAAGTGGATACCAGAGAGAGAGTTGTAAACAGGGAGCCTCCATGGGAGGAGGTGAGACTTTCTGCAGCAGCCAGCTTAAGGTGCCTTCATAGGGAGGTCACGAGGGCCACACATACCCTGACCTTTTTCTCCTCCCTTTCTCTAATTTCTTATCAGGACAGCCCAGTAGCTGACCCCATCCAGGAGCCAGGAACCACAGGATGGAATTCCTATCAGTAAGCTTCCTGGGGCAGACAGCCGGTTGGAAAGCATATGGAATGAACCCAGAATGGCACTCACGTGAAGCTTTCACACCACCCATGAGAGCAGGGACTGGCTCTCTGGCTTCTTTCTTTATCCCCTAAACTATCTTTCACGCTCTACTTGGTCTCTACATTGTATGTACGCAGTGGATCCTGGCAGGGTCCACTAACCTGTCTTAGAACAGTTGAACAGAACTTCCATATCTGTAGAAGGGATCATAGTTTAATTGCAATGACTGCAGTGAGTCCTGAGATTATCTCAGACATATCAGAAACAACCTGAAAGGCAAGAATCTTCCACTTAGAGTCATTTGTGATATGATTAGAAACAGAAAGAATAAGCTCCTGGATTGCAGGCGGATTCTTTACTGCTAGGGAAGCCCCCGGGCCCTGAAAGACCTTGT
Organism: Aepyceros melampus; assembly: GCA_006408695.1. Taxonomy (NCBI): domain Eukaryota; kingdom Metazoa; phylum Chordata; class Mammalia; order Artiodactyla; family Bovidae; genus Aepyceros; species Aepyceros melampus. Next base: position 6,823 of record SJXQ01010428.1, read on the forward strand.
AAAATATTCTGGTGAGTTAGTTGGATTGGTGACCTGGAGTTGCCAACATTTCCCACTGGGTGGAAGGCATGGAAATGCCGCAATGAAATAAAGACTCAGTTCTTGTGATAGCATGCTTCAGGGCCTAATGCAAGGGGGTGTGAATTCATGGACTAGACTCATAATGCACCACCAGTCACTGGAAAACAACTCCCTCACATAAAAAGGTTTTTAACCAGGGTCTTACAGGTTTATCTTATTCCTTGTTATATTACTCTTTTAGCCTTATAACTTTATATGTATGATTTATGTGTTATGTTTAAATCTTAGTCAGTGACAGACATAAAGAAAGATCAATAAGGGAAGGAGAAAGGTACCTGGGAACTTTGGAACTTAATTTTTTTAAATGTCAAGCTAAGGAAATCAGAGAAGGCAGTTAGGGACATGGCATATATCTTAAAGACCAATTAATATTCTCCATGCCTTTTATGAAATGGATACCTCCCTTAACTAGCTATATTGCTTTCACTCAGCAGCCTAATAACCCAGAAAGTAGTAAAACCAAATGCCTACCTTATTGATTAGCTGTCAAAAATATTATAATATTTCACCTTTCTCATAAAATATGTGCTAAAAATTTATTAAGACATTAATATACAGATTTACCTCTCTAGTAGGATGTGCTATGAATCCAAAACAATATGCTTCCTTTGGACTTTTCAAAAGTAGGATTTGTGTACCGAACTTCAGAAAACACACCCACACATATATAGCAAAGCTCATAAATAAGAATTTGTCTTTGAACCTTACACATATGTTCTTAGTTCTCTTTTAGGGTTTTAAAATAGCATAATTTCTTTATGATCACATTAAAGATCTTTAAAAATAGGTAAACTACATTAAACAAAGCTCATTTTTTCATTCCTAGAGACATATGCTGAAAATAAAAATTATTAGGAAATAATCATGTTTTCTTCCCAGAGGGAAAGGGCCTTGTTTTACGTTCTCTTGGATTCCCAAAGCTGAGGCTAATGCCTGCCATATTATAAACTTTTATAAATGTTATAACCAATTGTATACTGTATATGGTAAATATATATAGCTATATACCTCTATTGTCATTAAAACTCATGCTCTAAGAATTATCAAATGACTGTAAATATACTACACACATGGCTTACTCCAAAATATTTGGAATGATACCTGTGATATGTTTTACAGTTAGAATGCTTTCCATTTCTGGGAACAGAAGGCCTTGTCTTAATGGTCTGAAACAATAGGAAAACTGATTCTCATATTGAGACAGACTTGAGACAGGATGAATTCAATACTGGTAAAGTTAGCAGCCCAAAGTCATGTCCAAGGACCCTAACTCTTTCCCTCCTTCTGTTTTGCCTTCTCAGCACATCAGCCTCATCATCAGACTAAGTCCCTCCATGGGTCATTTCAGAAATGAATACAGTGTTAGAGACAAAAGAAGAGAAAAGGAAAGACCCTTTTGTCCCTGAATCTCTTTTTAAGATCAAAAGTTTGCCAGAATCTACCCCTTAAACACCCAGCTGGACTCTCCACAAATTTCATGGGCCAGAAGTGTGTGTGTGTGTGTGTGTGTGTGTGTGTGTGTGTTTAGAAGCCTACAAATCTTAATTCTTTCAAAAATAATTTTCCTGCTATATTCTAATACAGCAATCAAGAACATTACTACAAACTTAACATGTTCATTATAATTCAAGACTTAGAAAAGCTGTGTTTTTAGCTGTGCAGCAGACATTGTTGGCTGCCTACCCAACAGCCACTCCGTTTTTTCCATCTTTATAAAAAAATCCTCATTTCATCCAGATGCCTTCTTCTGGAATAGTTAAGATATTGTAGTCTCCTTTAAAAAATAAATAACACTTGTTCTTTTTGTTTCTTGATACATTTTTGTATTGTTAGTAAAAATCTTTTATAATCATTTCACTGAACTTGGTTCATACTAGTATGTACTCACAGTATTGTTTTGTTTCCTTCACTGAAAAGCAATTTTTTTATTCACACTGCTTTACGCACCTAGGATACAATTATGAATACTACGACCCAAGTCCTTGTCTTCCTAGAGCTTACAAGCTGTTACTAGTGAGATATACTGCATATGAGAGGCATTTTAACATTAGGTAACTATTTCAAAGTAAATTAACATTGTTGGGTTTTTTAATATATATATACTCTCTGAAAGAACAACCCAGTTTCTCAAAATTTATCCTGAAAAAAGTCACACATGGGTACATGTATTAAGTGAACTACTGAGTTCAGAATAGTCTATAAAATAAGAAAATTGGAGATAACCTAAAAGTCCAAAATCAGGGAACTAGTTAGGAGGGAATTATTGTATGTCTATATAAGTAATCATTTTAAATAATTATGCTGTTTATTACTTAGAATAGTATGCAACCAGTAAACATAATTGTGTGAAATAATATTTATTTGTAAAAATGTTCATGACAGAACACAAAATGAAAAAGTAGGCCATGTGGCAATATAGAAACTATAATAGTGTTTTGATACACATGAATACAAATAATACCAAAGTGTTCACAGTAATTTTCTCTGCGTGGTATGATTTAGAGGAAGATTTTTCCCCTTCTATTTTCCTGGTTTTCTTTTTTTTTTTTAATGGAGAAGAAAGAAAGAGTGGCTTTATTACTTTGCCAGGCAAAGGGGGAGCACTTCTCCCTGTTGAGCAAGGAAAGGTTATATAATCAAGCAGGAGTATGTGGTAATTTTCAAGGCAGTAACAGTCTTGTATTCTGCTTTCTTCTGCAGTTTCAAAAGGATGGGGATGCTGACAAGTATAGGGTGTGTACAGGTCCTAAGTCAGGTCTTCATTTTTGAACATATTCTGACTTGATAAATAAAAGGGGGGAAATTAAAGTTATCAATGCTGACTTTCAGGTCTCATTGTGAAAGCATCAACCATTTATGAAGTGCCTCACACATGCCAGCCAGTACACTCAGGACTCTACATTGTACTATCACTTCCTCCTTTCAACGACTCTGTAAGTCAGGCATTGCTATTTCCTCCTCAGGCTTTAAAAGGTTTTGAAGGAGGTTAAATATCTTGGCTAAGATATAGTGACAGTTCCACCAGCTTCCCGATCAGCAGCAGTTTCAAAAGGATGGGGATGCTGACAAGTATAGGGTGTGTACAGGTCCTAAGTCAGGTCTTCATTTTTGAACATATTCTGACTTGATAAATAAAAGGGGGGAAATTAAAGTTATCAATGCTGACTTTCAGGTCTCATTGTGAAAGCATCAACCATTTATGAAGTGCCTCACACATGCCAGCCAGTACACTCAGGACTCTACATTGTACTATCACTTCCTCCTTTCAACGACTCTGTAAGTCAGGCATTGCTATTTCCTCCTCAGGCTTTAAAAGGTTTTGAAGGAGGTTAAATATCTTGGCTAAGATATAGTGACAGTTCCACCAGCTTCCCGATCAGCCTGTTGGGGGGATAGCACTTCACCTCAGCCTGTCCAAGTATCTCTTGCTCCCTATTCTGGGGTTTCTGAGACACTGTCCTGGAGGTGTCCATAGAATCCACTTAGTACTTACACACACATAACTGAACATGCGTGAGACCTCTGCGCCTGCAGAGAGCCACCCTCTGTGGACTGTACCACCTACACCCCATTGTCCCCTCACTGCTAATGGGGCTTAGCTAATGGGAGGGCACTGGGGTGAGATCAGTGAACAGGAGAAAAAGCTGGACATTTCTTCCTGCGCTCCTGCTTTGCTTCAGTAGAAAGTTCCGGACGACGCTTCATCCCTAAGCTCCTGTTGGCCAACTTCTCTGGCTTGGTGCCAGCATCTGCCAGGCCATTTCCTTTCCTGATCCCTTCGGGGCAGTCATAGTAGCTTTCAATCATGGCTGGTTCCTGGATGCTTCGACATTTCTCTTTCATTTCTGTAGCCCTGCCTTCACCTCTGTAAATGGCTCCTTCAGTAAATTCTCTCCTAAATCCTGGCTAAGCATGCTTTCTGTTTCCTAATAGAACACTTCAGATACAATTACACTTATGGAGATTCTTATCTAAGAGCTAATAGCTATCTCTCTTTGTAAGAAAAGTTCAGGCAAGAAGAACACAGGCAGTAAATTGGAATAGTTTAATAAATAATGAAGCCTATGCTGGAAAGCTGAAAGAAAAAAATTAGGATGAAGGAAGCATAGCATAATAAAAATGTCTTACTCTAACAAATACAAATCACATGTTTGATAGGAAAATGAGAAAAAGATCATTATTCTTGAAACTAAAGATACAAGGCTAGTGAAAATAAATCTAATCACAGGAAATACACAACTTGTATTTACTGTTTTTGACATTTGAGCAAATTTAGTCATCGCATTCATATAAACAGTTTGCAAATATGTTCATATGAAGAGATACAGGGTACCAGCAATGCTATTCACTCTAACATCAGGGGTGCCAGCTTTTCACATGTTTAAAATGATCATAAACAATGACATCAAGTCTCAATAATATTAGCACAGGTCACTTGATTTACCAACACAATGACAAATAAATGAGCTTTTAGTAAACACCAACTGTGGGCCAGGCCCTGCACTGACATGTTCTTGTATCTCATCTCCATTTATTTCCTTAAGAACTATGCTGGAATGTATAGTTGTCAACTTGATTTATTAGGAGCTCTCTTTCTCAGAATCCCCTTCTCTGTACTGTTCCAAGTTAAAGCTGAGCAAAGAAGAACCTCTAGGGAGTTTGTCAGATGCAGTAATGGACAGACGCAGAGGCACGCGGCAGGTCCTAGCTCGTCCTCGCTGTCCTCTGTGCTGTGTCCCGCTCATGTCTGTCGGCCTTGCTGACCAAGCATGGCCCCAGGCTCACCACGCACTATATGACTGGGAACTACACTGTGAAGGCGCTTTCCCTTCTTGCACCACTTCACTCAAGAATCAAATATCCCAGATGCTGAGCCTGGGGCTCCAGTCAGTCTAACTTGGATTACCTGCCAGCCCAAGAAGACAAGCACCTAGGTAGTTCCACCAGGGATACCACACACTCAGAAATGGATAACTTCTCAAACAGGAAATCAAGACTTGGAAAGGAGAATGGACACTAGCTGGCCAAAAATAACAACAGAGCATCAGATGTTTACTCTGTGCATCCTAGAATGTTCTGATACTGACCAGCTAATAACAGCAGGTAAGATTTATGCAGCACCATTTACATGGACTACTTTATTTAATGCTCACAACAGTCATAGGAGGTAGGTAGTTTTCTTTCTCTGTTTCACAGTGAAGAAAAGAGATAAAGCTGTCCTTTCGTCAACTTCCATTCTGTAAAATATAACCAGCCAGAGCCAGTACCAGTCAAAGGTGTTAACTCTAATTTCAGAATAACTAGGTTTTTCAAGCTCAATTTCATAGGAATTTTTGTTACTCCATCATTCAGGGATCTCAAGACTGCTAATTTATATTGTAATGACTAACTATTTTGTATAAGTCTCATCCCCTTTGCTCCACAAGGAAGTCCTAGTTCAGTTCAGTTCAGTTCGGTCGCTCAGTCGTGTCCAACTCTTTGCGACCCCATGAATCACAGCACGCCAGGCCTCCCTGTCCATCACCAACTCACAGAGTTCACTCAGACTCATGTCCATCCAGTCAGTGATGCCATCCAGCCATCTCATCCTCTGTCGTCCCCTTCTCCTCCTGCCCCTAATCCCTCCCAGCATCAGGGTCTTTTCCAATGAGTCACCTCTTCACATGAGGTGGCCAAAGTACTGGAGCTTCAGCTTTAGCATCATTCCTTCCAAAGAAATCCCAGGGCTGATCTCCTTCAGAATGGACTGGTTGGATCTCCTTGCAGTCCAAGGGACTCTCAAGAGTCTTCTCCAACACCACAGTTCAAAAGCATCAATTCTTCGGCACTCAACTTTCTTCA
>SJXQ01010428.1:14327-25795 GCA_006408695.1 Aepyceros melampus
GATAATTGTGATATTGAATGGTTTGCCTTGGAGATGAACAGAGATCATTCTGTCATTTTTGAGATTGCATCCAAGTACTGCATTTCGGACTCTTTTGTTGACCATGATGGCTACTCCATTTCTTCTGAGGGATTCCTGCCCACAGTAGTAGATATAATAGTCATCTGAGTTAAATTCACCCATTCCAGTCCATTTTAGTTCGCTGATTCCTAGAATGTCGACGTTCACCCTTGCCATCTCTTGTTTGACCACTTCCAATTTGCCTTGATTCATGGACCTGACATTCCAGGTTCCGAATTGACTATAGGTATACATATATCTCCCTCCCTCTTGAGCCTCTCTCCCACCCACCATCCCACCCCTATAGGGCATCACAGAGCACCGAGCCGAGCTCCCCGTGCTATACAGCAGCTTCCCACTTGCTATCTATTTTACACATGGGAATGTGGGTGGGCTCCGTCGCTTCAGCTGTGTCTGAATCTTTGTGACCCTCGGACTGCAGCCCACCAGGCTTCTCTGTCCATGGGGTTTTCCTGGCAAGAATCCTGGAGTGGGTTGCCATTTCCTTCTCCAGGGTATCTTCCTGACCCAAGGAGTGAACCCAGGTCTCCAATACTGCAAGCAGATTCTTCACCATCTGATCCACCGGGAAAGCCTCGTGGTAAAGAAGCCAGCTGCCAGTGCAGGAGATGCAGTATGGACCCCTAAGTCAGGGCAGCAAATAGGCTCATTGGCACCATTTTTCTAGATTCCACATATATGTGTTAATAGACAATATTTGTTTTCCTCTTTCTGATTTACTTCACTCTATTTGACGGGCTCTAGGTTCATATACATGACTACACATGACCCAATTTTGTTCTTTTTATGACTGAGAGTATTGCACTGTATATACGTATCACATCTTTATCCACTCAACTGTCGATGGACATTAGGTTGCTTCCATGCTCTGATTATTGTAAACAGTGCTGCAGTGAACACTGGGGTATGTATGTCTTTTTGAATTATGGTTTTTCTTAGGGAATGTGGCCACTAGTGGGATTGCTGGGTCATATGGTAGTTTTAGGGGCTTCCTTGATGGCTTTAGTGGTAAAGAATCCGCCTGTAATGCAGGAGACAAGGGTTGGATACCTGGGACAGGAAGATCCCCTGGAGGAGGGCATGGCAACCCACTCCAGTATTCTTGCCTGGAGAAACCCACGGACGGAAGAGCCTGGCAGTCTACAGTTCATGGGGTCACAAAGAGTCAGACATGACTGAAGCGACTCAGCACAGTACAACATAGCACATGGTTGTTTTATTCGTAGTTTTTAAAGTAATCTCCATACTCTTCTCCCTAGTGGCTGTATCAATCTACATTCCCACCAACAGTGCAAGAGGGCTCCCTTTTTTCCACACCCTCTCCAGCATTTATTGTTTGTAGATTTTTTGATGATGGCCATTCTGACCAAATGTGAAGTAATACCTCATTGTAGTTTTGATTTGCATTTCTCTAATAATGATGATATTGAACATCTTTTCATGTGTTTCTTTGTTATAAACTTAGATTTTAACTTAATGTCACAAATGTAAAGCAGTTATTCAATTACTCACTTTAAATTGGTATGATGAAACCCTTGTAACAGGCCAAATTGTCTAAAATATAAATATCTGAAGATAGATTATTCCTTAAGGAAAATTTACTAATAATATGGATTATCTATTTTATCACTTGCATATTTAATTCCAATTTTTTCCAGAGATAGAAATACATCTGCCCACTAAACAGAAACTGTAATATAACTTGTGATTTGCTCTTGTAGAGCAAGTTTGGGGAAATATTTTTTTCTGCTAGGTGAAGTCACATATCAACAAAAGATTCTGGCCAGGATTTGAGAGCTAGAAAAAGAGACACTCAAAACAACTTTTCTCATAACCTTGAGCAACAAGCTAAGCCTACTTTTATAGACCCTGTACAAGAGACTTGGGTACTGGTGTCTTAGTAGCAGCTGAAGGAAGGAAGTTTGGGATAACCTGAAAGAAAGAGGGACCCAAGCTGAAAGAAAGAGGGACCCAAGCTGTACGGTGGCAGGCAGAGGTGGGAGAGAAAGTTGTTCGAGAAGACTTTTTATGTAGGGAAAGCAGCTGACAAATTTTAGGACAAGAATGTCTAATACCCTGAGTTGCAATTACCCTCTGTTGCCTCCCAGCTTCAGCAGAAGTCTAATTGTCTTATACTTGAAACATATACATATGACAGCAAATAGCCAAGAGTAATGTAAGGATGCATTTGGCTCTGTAGAGAAAGACAGCAGCAGTAGTGAATGCAGAAGTAGCCCTGGCATTCCTCTCTTCAGGAGGGTGTATTAGGGCATCTTTAGGACACCAGGCTGCAGGGAGTGAGATGGGGGCTTGGGCATTTATTTGATTATTAAAGAAAAGGGTGATTCCAGAAGGACTGAAGGTTAGGGAATTACCAGGCAGTAGAGGCTTAGACTAAAGAAGGATGTAGTCACATGCTTTTTTAAGGAAAACTCTTCTCCAGAGAAGAGATGATGAGTTATTTCCTGTCATTGTTTCTAGGATCAAATCATAGACTATCTCATTTGTGCAGAGTTACAGAATTCTACATTTACATTCAGCTACTCAACACCTCTGCAGCCAGAGAGGACTTCCCCGATCCTCTTTTTCAACCAATGCTGATGGAAGAAAATGTCAGCCTCTTATATTCTCATATCCTGAGGAAGGAAGTGAATCATGAGTGCTATGGCACCAAGTGTTCTTGAACTGTCTCAGTAACTCAAGAATTCTGAATCTTGATTTTTCTAAGTAAGGAGAATATTTTGCTAATATTTTCTTTGGGGTTGTTTGTTTATCTTCATAACCCTCCAATTTGACTTTAGACTTTTTTTTTAACTTTTTATTATTATATTGGAGTATAAGCTGATTAGCAAAGTTGTGATAGTTTCAGGTGGGCAGCAAGGCAACACAGCCATACTAAACACATATCCACTCTACCCCAAACTCTCATCCCATTCAGGTTGCCATGTAACATTAAACAGAGTTCCATGTGCTCTAAAGTAGGTCCTTGTTGGTTATCCGTTTTAAATGTAGCAGTGTGTACATGTCCCTCCCAAACTCCCTAACTATCCTTAAAGGTTTTAAAATAGTCTTTTATGTGGGACTGTGCTTATGTGTCTCCAAACAGCTGATGTGTTTGAAGTGAGTCAAGTCATTGGCTAACACAAAAACAAAAAATTCAAACACACACACACAGTTAAGCAGACTACTTGCCTTCTTGAAAACTCAAACATTGGGCATTTTCCCCACTTCTAATGATGATTCAGTAACCTTTTATATCAGTTCACCTGGGTTTGGTTCTTTGAGTTCCCAAGTGTATCATCAGCAGAGTTTTGAGAACTCAGTGCTACTATACTTCCTTTCTGGGAAAGATTGAAGGTAAAAGAAGAGGGTGGCAGAGGATGAGATGGCTGTATGGCATCACCGACTTGATGGACATGAACTTGAGCAAACTGTGGGAGATGGTGGCGGACAAGGAAACCAGGCATGCTGCAGTTCATGGGGTCACAGAGAGTCAGATCCTACTTAGTGACCAAACAACAACATACTTCCCTTCACTGTGTTTTACTAGCAAAGGGTGCTGTGGCACCCAGCTGCTGGGATTTTTTTCATTCAAGCCACCATGGCCTGTCCTGGCTGTCCCAGAAAGCTATCTCCCCCAAAGAGGCCTCCACACCCCCTCGGAGAAGTCAGTGAATGCTTTGGTGAAAGAAGTTGAAAGAATGGAAGTGGCAGTTAGACTCTTCCTCTGCACCTCAGTAAACAGTTTGATTTACCACAGCTGAACTTTGGTGACATTTCATAGCTTGCTCTGTGGGGGGCTTTCTGTTACTGAAAGACCTGTCAGCCCGCTGGATCTGTGGGGTAACTTCACAATTGCTTTGCAGATAGCAGATGTGGGTGGACAATTACATGAAAAGGAACATATTTTTCTGCCTGGGAGAGAAGAAAAGTTCATGCAAGATTGAGCAGAGCTATTCTTTTGTCAAGGAACACAGTGTCAACTGAAAAAAAAAAAAGTACAACCTAAAAGTTAAGAATTATGTTTTACTTGGCAGACTTTCTGAGGATTCAAGCCCAGAAGGCAGCCTCTCAGATAGCTCTAAGGGATTGCTCTGAAGAGGTAAGGGAGTTTTTGCAACAAAACCAGGTAGTCAGAACATCAAAAGATTGTACTGTACTAAGTTGCTTCAGTTGTGTCCAACTATGGATCTGTGGGGTAACTTCACAATTGCTTTGCAGATAGCAGATGTGGTGGACAATTACATGAAAAGGAACATATTTTTCTGCCTGGGAGAGAAGAAAAGTTCATGCAAGATTGAGCAGAGCTATTCTTTTGTCAAGGAACACAGTGTCAACTGAAAAAAAAAAAGTACAACCTAAAAGTTAAGAATTATGTTTTACTTGGCAGACTTTCTGAGGATTCAAGCCCAGAAGGCAGCCTCTCAGATAGCTCTAAGGGATTGCTCTGAAGAGGTAAGGGAGTTTTTGCAACAAAACCAGGTAGTCAGAACATCAAAAGATTGTACTGTACTAAGTTGCTTCAGTTGTGTCCAACTCCGCAACCCCATGAACTGCAGTCCACCAGGCTCCTCTGTCCATAGGATTTTCCAAGCAAGAATACTGGAGTGGGTTACCATTCCCTTCTCCAGGGGATCTTGCCAACCCAGGGATCGACCCGCGTCTCTTACGTCTCCTGCATTGACAGGAAGGTTCTTTACCACTAGTGCCACCTGGGAAGCCCCATCAAAAGATTACTATTAATTAAATAAAACTGGACATCTCAAGTTAATATGTTTTCATGGTTTTCTGTGTATGGGGAGATGCAAGAATCGGGGCTCACTGAAGTCATTCCTTTAACATGCATCTTAATGGTCTAGGCTCAGTGTCCTGCGTTTCTCACCCTGAATCCCCAGAGCATGGTTGGGGGTGGCTTCCAGGGCTGCTGGCTTAGTGGCTGCAACACCCTTTGTTTACTGATAAGGCTGGCAACCCTTTTAAGTCACAACAGCAGCCTGTGCACTGCCCCTTCCCATGAGAAAAAGCCTTTCCCCATAGGATGGAAGGATTCTTCTAGGCCTCAGAATAGACCATCTCAGCTGCACAGTGAAAACCAAATATGTGATATTCTTGGCAAAGAATAGAGATTACTTTTGATATTGCATCTCAACTATTCTATAAAATATGGCCTTTTTTTTTTTCAACACAGTGGTATAACATGATCAGTTTTCTAGCTGAGATTATTTCAAGAATTTTTTTCTTCTTTTTTAAAAATTAATTCCTTTGGCTGCGTCTTGGTTGCAGCGCGTGGAATCTGCGTGCCGCGCGGAGCCGATCATCGTGGGGGGCAGACTCTCCAGCTGTGGTGTGCAGGCCCAGTAGCTGTAGCACACAGGCTTAGCTGCTCCTCGGCAGCAGGATCTTAGTTCCCCCACCAGGCCTCGAACCTGTGTCCTCTGATTTCAAGGTGGATTCTTAATCCCTGGGCCACCAGGGAAGAAGTCCCTTTCCTTTCTTTATGTAATCGTGAGACCCACATGAAGCCAGGCGAGTGAATACAGTGTTAGGAGGTGAATTGTGTGCTGCCCAGACTCATCTGTTGACGTGCGTACTCCCAGTTTCTCAGAATGTAACCTTGTGTGAAGACAGGATCCTTGCAGAGGTAATCAAGCTAAAGTGAGCTCATTAAGGTAGGCAGGCCCTAATCCCATATGACTGATGTCCTCATAAGAAGAGAAAATTTGGACCCAGGGATCCAAGTACAGAGGAGGTGCCATGTGAAAATAAAGATGGCCACCCACAAGCCAGGGACATAGGCCTAGAACAGTACTTTCCCTCATAGCCCAGAAAGAAAACTCCCCGCCAACACCTTGATATGACACTTCCAGCCTCCAGAACTGAGATATTGACTCTCTGTTGTTTAAGTCATCCAGTTTTTGGTACTTTGCTACGACAGTGCTAGCAAACTACTGTGTGTGTATGTGTGTGTGTGTGGTAGTTGCTCAGTCGTGTCTGACTCTTCGCGACCTCGTGGACTGTAGCCCACCAGGCTTCTCTGTCCATGGAATTCTCCAGGCAAGAATACTGGAGTGAATTGCTATTCCCTTCTCCAGAGGAACTTCCCAACCCGGGAATCAAACCCTGGTTTCCTGCATGGCAGGCAGATACTTTACCGTTTGAGCTACAGGGAAGTCTTACTACTACATATAGCAAAACTACTACTACTGAGTGAGTGACGTCGCTCAGTCGTGTCCGACTCTTTGCGACCCCGTGAACTATAGCCTACTAGGCTCCTCTGCCATGGGATTCTCCAGGCCAGAATACTGGAGTGGGTTGCCATTTCCTTCTCCAGGAGATCTTCCCGACCCAGGGATCGAACCCAGGTCTCCCACATTGCAGGCAGACGCTTTAACCTCTGAACCACCAGGGAAGTCTAGCAAACTGCATATAGCAAAACAAGACTCTCTCCTCACCTCCAGCCAAACCACACCATAATTTGTGTTTCTGCTCCAGAAACACAAGTTCCAATGCCAGCTGTGCCAAGGCAAGTAATCCAAAGCAGTGAAACTACCTGGAAGGACTAAATGGAATTGTTAAGGGGGACGGAAGCAAGCTGGAAAGTAGACAGGATCTAGCTCAAGTCATGTTACCTCGCATAACTGTAGGCCTAGCTTCGCCAGCGAATCTGACTCTTTAAAGAGAAACCCAAGATGTAGACTTTTTAACATAGAAAGCTTCCTATTTTTAAATGTTGATAACTAACTGAAAAGGTCTCTATATAGTCCTGAAAGTGAAAATGTTACTCAGTTGTGTCCGACTCTTTGCGACCCCACGGACTATATAGCCTGCCAGGCTCCTCTGTCCATGGAATTCTCCAGGCAAGGTTACTGAATGGGTTGCCTTCCATTTTCCAGGGGATCCTCCCAACTCAGGGATCCAACCTAGGTCTCCTGCATTGCAGGCAGATTCTTTACCGTCTGAGCCACCTCCTCTGGCCCTATATTTTCCTAACCAATGCTATATGGGCCACATAAAACTTGTGTGAGGCCCAGTTCAGCCAACAATCTGATGAATTTTTTTTAATGAAAACTTAAAAAAAAATTTTATTTTTAATTTCTGGCTGTGCTGGGCCTTCATTGCTGCACGGGCTCTTCTCTAGTTGCGGTAAGCAGGGGCTACTCTTAAGTTGCCGCACGTGTGCTTCTCATTGTGGTGGCTTCCCTTGTAGAGCGTGGGCTCTATGGTGTGCGGGCTTCAGCAGCTGCAGTATGTGAGCCCAGGCTCCACACTGTAGCACAGAGACTTAGTTGCTCCGAGGCAGTGGGAATCTTTTCGGATCAAGGATCGAACACACATCTCCTGCTTTGGCAGGTGGGTTCTTTACCACTGAGCCACCAGGGAAGCCCAATCTAATGAAATTTTAAGGAGAGGTTACCCAGGATGCTCCCAGAGGAAGGAGTCAGAGACTTCGTTTCAACCAAGGACCTCATCTCAAAGCCCCTTCACATGTAACTTGGGACATGTAATTAGTTCTGACCAATGGAATGTGACCAGTGGAATGAAGTATATTGCTACTATGCTGTTACCGACTCAGATCCTTGGACTCTTTAATCAGTAGAAATTGATAAAAGGCCAGACAAGGAACTTAAGCAAGGCTTTATTGGTATTTTATTGCTGCACCATGAGATCAAAAACAAGGAAGAGATGTTCTTGCTCAGTCTCTGAGCAAAGCAGTCTGGTTCCTTAAATGGAGTGAGGTTGTGGGGAGGCAGTGGCTTCAGTGGTCTCCCCACCCCCTTGGTGGTGTTATGTGCAAAGATCATGTGCAGTAGCCTCCATCCACCTCAAGAATGGCATTTGCTTTGTAGCCTGTTTGTATCTCATTATTTGTAATTGCTCTGTCTATGCATGCATGTAGTTAACTTTAGTCCCTTATGCTGTGCTGTGCGCATCCCTGGTGGCTCAGATAGTAAAGAATCCACCTGCAATGCAGGAGACCTGAGTTAGATCCCTGGGTTGGGAAGATCCCCTGGAGGAGGGCATGGCAACCCACTCCAGCATTCTTGCCTGGAGAACCCCCAAGGACAGAGGAGCCTGGCAGGCTACAGTCCATGGGGTCACAAAGAGTCAGACATGACTAAACTGAGCACACATTCACATACAAGATACTTCTCCCTAACCCTGACCATCAAAGGGAATCGAAAAAGAAACAAGGAGGGAAATTGCCTTGTATTAAGATAACAGGGTGCACAGTTCCAACCTCCTCTGCGCAATCTGGAGGAACAGGAAAAACATGATTTAGGGTCAGATTCCCAGTTTGATCTCTCAAGGTCTCACAGTAAAAATGAGTGGGAGGTGAAATTATTCCTTACCTGAGAACATCCAGGAAGAATCTGCTACCCTTTTCTTCATTCATTGCCTATAAGAGGTCCACTGAGAACCACACAGTACACATATTGATGGCTACGCGGTCCACTTGCCTTTTGCCCACTCTTTCTCATTAGAAATGGTGTGGGACAATGGGTACTAAGTGAAATTTGTGCTTCCTTTTTTAACTCCAAAATCACATCATCAACATAATCATTATAAAATTTTCCTTGAACAGTCTTATCAGTCATAGTCATACTGCCAACATTGACTTGGTTACTGAACTTAATGAAGTAGTGATATTTGGAGAAATGTAACATGTTTTCTGGATACTAGAGAATGCCACAGAAGGGCTGGGATCCTTCTCTGGTCTTGCCACTTGACCTTTGGGCTCTTTTAAAATTCTCATTCTCACTTAGATATAAACCCAACCCCTGGGTCTTGTGACTCAGATAAATACATATTAACTAGCTTTTGACTACTTAGCTAGTGTCCTTACTGCTAATGTGAGTTTATGACTATCATTTTCCCTCTGTTACCCTTAAGGCTTTTGCTGACTCCTTCCCCCATCCCTCACCTATCATTTTTTCTCCTCAAACCTTCCTGGATAAGCCTTTATCTCATTAAGCTGATGAGCTTTCTACACATTTCTACATATCAAAAATAAACCTTTTGTAAGGAAATAAATGATGAAAGTAAAAGAGGAGAGTGAAAAAGTTGGCTTAAAGCTCAACATTCAGAAAACGAAGATCATGGCATCTGGTCCCATCACTTCATGGCAAATAGATGGAGAAACAGTAGAAACAGTGTCAGACTTTATTTTGGGGGGGCTCCAAAATCACTGCAGATGGTGACTGCAGCCATGAAATTAAAAGACGCTTACTCCTTGGAAGAAAAGTGATGACCAACCTAGATAGCATATTCAAAAACAGAGACATTACTTTGCCAACTAAGGTCCGTCTAGTCAAGGCTATGGTTTTTCCTGTGGTCATGTATGATGTGAGAGTTGGACTGTGAAGAAGGCTGAGCACTGAAGAATTGATGCTTTTGAACTGTGGTGTTGGAGAAGACTCTTGAGAGTCCCTTGGACTGCAAGGAGATCCAACCAGTCCATTCTGAAGGAGATCAGCCCTGGGATTTCTTTGGAAGGAATGATGCTAAAGCTGAAGCTCCAGTCCTTTGGCCACCTCATGCGAAGAGTTGACTCACTGGAAAAGACTCTGATGCTGGGAAGGATTGGGGGCAGGAGGAGAAGGGGACGACAGAGGATGAGAGGGCTGGGTGGCATCACTGACTCGATGGACATGAGTCTGAGTGAACTCCGGGAGTTGGTGATGGACAGGGAGGCCTGGCGTGCTGTGATTCATGGGGTTGCAAAGAGTCGGACATGACTGAGCGACTGAATTGAACTGAACTGAAACTTATTCAGTTAAGGACTGGCATATACAAACATAGAAACATTGACTTTTTGCATCAATATCTATCTATTAGTTGATTTTGGTTTTTTTATTGTAACATTTAACAAACCTATTGGCATTAGAGGATCAAATTGTTCAGATCTCTTAAACATGTGACTGTTTATCTCACATGTTTACACTTGAGAGCTAGTAATTGTAACGTCAAATAAGCACATAATGTAGATGTTATCTGCAGAAAGAATTCCCCTAGATCACAGGCTGTTACAGACACAGGTGACTACATTTTTTATTGTAGATTTCAGTTGCTAGAAAGTTTTGTGTTGTGTAAATATTAACCTGAATAAACTGTATTTTGCATAAATGTAAACAGTTTCAACTTCATCTCTGAATCAACAACATTGTGTTTCATATATCACTGCACTGTTTTCAGTGCTTCTGAATAGATTTCCTGGTAAAAAGTGATCATAGTGGCTTTTGTTTGTTGTGTGAACTTCACTAATCTGATATGTACCATGTTTTCTTCTTTGTACTGGTGAGTTTCTAGGTTCATGCTCCAGGGATTATTTCCTACTTCATATTTGTGCCAGCCCAGCTGTTTCATCTTATTGGAGCTATTAGTAATTACCCTCCACTCTTCCCCAGCAGCATATTGGACACCTTCTGACCTGGGGGGCTCATCTTCTGGTGTTATTTTTTTTTTTTTTGCCTTTTCATACTGCTCATGGGGTTTGCCAGGCAAGAATACTGGAGTGGGTTGCCATTTCCTTCTCCAGTGGACCACATTTTGTCAGAACTCTTCACCATGTATGACCTGTCTGTCTTCGGTAGCCCCTTACAGCACGGCTCCTGGCTCCACTGAGTTATGCAAGCCCCTTGGCCACAACAAGGCTGGATCCATGAACAGGTTAGATAGCATCGCTGACTCAATGGACATGAATTTGAGCAGACTCCGGGAGATAGGGAAGGATCCTGGCATGATGCAGTCCATGGGGTCACAAAGAGGGGGACACAACTTAGCAACAAAACAACAACAACAGTTTTTGCTAGCAAGTTAGACCGAGTCTCATGATCCTTTAGGAAAATGTCCTGTAGTGGTTTGGGAGTGGCTAGAGAGACCTCAAGGTAGGCAGATAATTGGAAGCTAATGAAAAGGTAGGGAGCAAAGGGTCTGATCTAGGATCAGATAAGAGGCATGCCTTCAGGGGTTTGTAGTGAGGATACTGGAATGTCACAGAGAGCCAGGGAAGTCAGTGCAAAAATATACCATGTGAAACAGGTAGATCGGGGCCCAGTTCCCAGGAAATGGATGACAAGAATAACACAGAAAGCTGGGTAGCAGGTGTTTAAGGTGAGTTTTCCCTGTGGGGAATAGTAAGGGACAAACAATAGCCCTGAAGATCTGGGCATAAGGAGGCCAGGCAGTTCTCTTGCCACAAAATTCTGTTCAAGTTGCTGCCATTTTTTTTCTTTGAACTCTGGCAGTAGAGATTTTATTGCCTTCTGCTTTCAGGTCACCATATCCATGCTTCTTCTTACTATATGGTCTAAGGGGGAAAACTATATATATATATATATATATATATATATATATATATATATATATTATGTATCTCTCTCTGTCTT
>SJXQ01010428.1:26057-46760 GCA_006408695.1 Aepyceros melampus
GCTCAGTCGTGTCCGACTCTTTGCGACACTATGGACAGCAGCACACCAGGCTTCCCTGTGCAACACCAACTCCCGGAGCTCACTCAAACTCATGTCCATTGAGTCAGTGATGCCATCCAACCATCTCATCCTCTGTTGTCCCCTTCTCCTCCTGCCTTCAAGCCTTCCCAACCATCAGAGTCTTTTCCAGTGAGTCAGTTCTTCACATCAGATGGCCGAAGTATTGGAGTGTCAGCTTCAGCATCAGTCCTTCCAATGACTATTCAGGACTGATTTCCTTTAGGATGGACTGGTTTGATTGCCTTGCAGTCAAAGGGACTTCAAGAGTCTTTTCCAACACTAGAGTTCAAAAGCATCAATTCTTCGGCACTCTGTTTTCTTTATAGTCCAACTCTCACACATCCATACATGACTACTGGAAAAACCATAGCTTTGACTAGACAGACCTATTTATATATATTATATACTGTATATTTTCAGGCTCCTCTGTCCATGGGAGTCTCCAGGCAAGAATACTGGAGTGGGTTGCTGTTCCCTTCTCCAGGGGATCTTTCTGACCCTGGCATCAAATTCAGGTCTCCCCCATTGCAGGCAGATTCTTTACCATGTGGGCCACAAGGGAAGCCCATATAATATAAATTATATATTTATATAATCTACCTTTATCTACATATGCCCTTTCTTCCCATTAAAATTGAGGAATGTTTCTTCCCCTACCTAAAGGCAGTTCTTCTCTATGTTGGGTTCCATCTCCTTTCACCTGCTCAAATTTTAAGCAATCATGGCAGAGGCCTTGGGTGGAAAACTCCATAAGTAATAAATATTCATGTGAATATTTACGTTTCCCATTGACGTGGGAAAATATTCACAATATATTCCTAAATTTAAAAAATCAGTCTATACACGATGCATGTCACTCAATCATGTCTGACTCTTTGTGACCCCATGGATTGCAGCACACCTGACTTACCTGTCCTTTACTGTCCCCCAGAGTTTGCTCAAACTCATGTCCATTGAGTCGATGATGCCATCCAGCCATCTCATCCCGTTAACCCTTCTCCTCCTGCCCTAATCTTTCCCAGCATTAGAGTCTATTCCAATGAGTCAGTTCTTTGCTTCTATGCATAGTATTCACATTTTATGCATAGTAGAATACTATTTTAAACTGGTACAGATAGGCAGATGATAGATGGATATGAATGAAACTGTGTATATTAGAAGTTATTATTCCTCAATGAGTGGAGGTGGAGATGCTATATCTTCTAATTTGTATGCCAGAGTTGAATTACCTTTGTAAATTAGTTTTTAAGTTATTCTTTTCAGGAAAGTCTAAAGGAAAATGGTACAAAATAGTAGTACAGAGACAAAATGCCAGTCTCTGTACTACTACTAATGAGATCCAGTACATATCCTAGAGAGGGCTTGCCAATTAATCCCTGAGCTTTCTAGAAGACAATACAGAGAACACTCAATTACTGATTCATAAATTCATAAGATAAAAACAGGCCAGTATACTAATATTGGGGTGCATATACTAGAATTGTGGTGCTGGAGAAGACTCTTGAGAGTCAACCCTAAAGGAAATCAACTCTGAATACTCATAGGAAGGACTGATGCTGAAGCTGAAGCTCCAATATTGTGACCACCTGATGCTAAAGCATGACTGCAGCCATGAAATTAAAAGACGCTTACTCCTTGGAAGAAAAGTTATGACCAACCTAGATAGTATATTCAAAAGCAGAGACATTACTTTGCCGACTAAGGTCCATCTAGTCAAGGCTATGGTTTTTCCTGTGGTCATGTATGGATGTGAGAGTTGGACTGTGAAGAAGGCTGAGTGCCGAAGAATTGATGCTTTTGAACTGTGGTGTTGGAGAAGACTCTTGAGAGTCCCTTGGACTGTGAGGAGATCCAACCAGTCCATTCTGAAGGAGACCAACTCTGGGATTTCTTTGGAGGGAATGATGCTA
Source organism: Aepyceros melampus (assembly GCA_006408695.1). Classification (NCBI taxonomy): domain Eukaryota; kingdom Metazoa; phylum Chordata; class Mammalia; order Artiodactyla; family Bovidae; genus Aepyceros; species Aepyceros melampus. Next base: position 28,028 of record SJXQ01010428.1, read on the forward strand.
AAGCTGAAGCTCCAGTACTTTGGCCACCTCATGCGAAGAGTTGACTCATTGGAAAAGACTCTGATGCTGAGAGGGATTGGGGGCAGGAGAAGAAGGGGACGACCGAGGATGAGAGGGCTGGAGGCATTACGGACTCAATGGACATGAGTCTGAGTGAACTCCGGGAGTTGGTGATGGACAAGGAGGCCTGGCGTGCTGCGATTCGCAAATAGTCGGACACAACTGAGCGACTGAACTGAACTGAACTGATGCTAAAGCCAACTCATTGGAAAAGATCCTGATGTTGCGAAAGACTGAAGGTAAAGGAAAAGAGGTGGCAGAGGATGAGATGGTTGGATCGCATTATCGACTAAATGGACATGAATATAGCAATCTCCGGGAGAGATTGCTATTGTCACAAAGAGCTAGACACGGCTTAGCGACTGAACAACAACAACAAAGTAGCATATTATTCATCCCACTTTTCAAGCAGAGAAACAGAGATATTAATTGCTCAAAGTCCCAAAGCCAATATGTGACAAAAATAAAAGTGAACACCTGCTATTTCATATCCAAACACATTCACCTCTTCATTATATGTGACTGTTCAAAAGAAAATGAAGTGAGAACAGAGAACACAGAGGAGGTGTCATTTGAATTTGACCAGGAGAGCGGGCAGAATTTCAGCTCTGGGGGAAAGGAATGGAAAGGGTGTTCAAAGCAGGAGTGGCAACACTGCAAGAGAAAAGCAAGACCAGGAAACAAGCAATTTGTTTAGTGTTACGGTTCTGGGTATTCAGCGTACATGAAATGTAAACACTCCTTACCCTGTGATTTAATGCATTAAATTTTTTTCATTAAAATCTGGTTCTAAATGTAATTCAACATCACTTAAAACATTTTCAATGGAGATAGCAGCCTTTATGGGACTTTGGTAAAATGAAATGATACAACGTATAAAGTAGTTAGCAGTTACTTGTCATGAGTAAGCACTGGATACAAATTTTAGTTGCCATTATTATTTTAATTATTATTAAGTCAATATAGTTCTTCCAGACGTGCTCTAAATGTATCATCTTAAAAACGTGTTTTAACACATGTACACCCATGGCTGATTCATGTGAATGTATGGCAAAACCACCACAATGTAGTAAACTAATTAGCCCCAATTAAATTTTTTTAAAAAATAAAAAAAAAGAAACAAAAAAATTGAAGCTTTCTTTCTTCCTTTCTTGCCTCCCTCGCCCCCTCCTTTGCTTTCCTTCTGTCATCCGTCCTTTTCTTTTTTCTTGCTTCCTTTCTTTTTAACCATATCATTCTGGAGACAGTCTTCTGACGTTCATTATTTAAACTAGAAAGTGACTGTAGACATTTCAGGTCACATTGGCCAAAGAACCAAATGAGAACCAACTGAAAAAGGAGGCAAATCATGAAAGAGGCTGTTTGTCCCCTCTCTATGTAAACTCGGGTCTCTATCCACAGCCTTAGGTTTTGAACATCATCAAAGACCACTTATTTGAGTAACACAGTAAGAATCTCTAAGATGTATATGTAAAGAACCTGCCTGCAAATGCAGGAGATGTAGGAAATGAGGAGTCAATCCCTGGGTCAGGAAGACCCCCTGGAGGAGGGCATGGCAGCCCACTCCAGTATTCTTGCCTGGAGAATCCCATGGACAGGGGAGCCTGGCAGGCCACAGTCCACGGGGTCACAAAACATCAGACACAACTGAAGTGACTTAGCATGTATGCAGGATGTATATGACAACACACTTAAATACAGAAAGATCTGATAGACATAAAGCTACATATCAGTTGATTCAAGAACTAACTTTCTTGTTCTGGAGCCAGAACCAAAGGGTTTTATCCTCTAGAGCAGTGATTCTCAAAGTCTAATATTCCAATCAATAGCATTAGCTTTATGGAGTACTGTTTAGAAAAGCAAATTCTTGGGCCCACCCCAGACCCTTTGATTCAGAGATGCTGAGGGTGAAGCCCAGAAATCTGTTTTGTCAAGTCTTCCAGAGGATTCTGAGGCACACTAGCACTTGAGAATCACTGCTTTCTATAAGTCAACTTTAACAGAAGGGCATAGTCCCACAGAGCGTGAAAAAAGCATAAACAGATTGTCATCTCACCATAGTCTCATGACCAGATGGGGGAGAAAGGAAATGAGCTTTCATGGTTTTAGCCAAGAGTTAGTTTCTCTAGCCATTTAGGCAAGTGGAGGAGATGGGTGGATGGAGGCACTGAGACAGCCAACAAGTCTTCAAGGAAATTGAGTCTGACTTTGCCCCAGTAAACAAGGTCAAGTTAAATTAGCAAGTAGCTATGACCCTGGCAGCATGATCTGGGTGTGTGCTCTGTCGCATTATTCTGTCCCGAGAGCTGTTATCATTCCCACCCTTCCCACTGGGCTGGCTGGATGTGTCCTCTTATTGATGGAAACAGGGACAGGATGGTTCAGTCACATCAAGGGAAGCCAGGCATCTAGGGATGGGGCTGCCAGGCGAAAGGGACACTCCAAGCCTTTGAAAACACATATTCCAAAGCCAATTACACACTAAAATTCACATAAAACTTTGGTACCACAACTTAAACTGCTGTATTTAATTGTATTACATCAGCCTATTTTAAATCTAAAGACCATCTAGATTTAAATCTTAAGATTTAATTTAACTTTAGATTTAAATCTAAAGATTAATTTAAAGGCTTCAAATATTTTGAGAATCTGACACCAAAGATAGAAAGCCTCATTATAATTGGTGCTGACCTGGAGGGTCTTGGCCCCATCCTAAAGAATTATCCTAGGGAATTCTCACAAAATCCGATTGACAACTATAATTTTTAAAAAATGTCCCCACAAGTGCACCTTCACAGAGGTTTTAAAAAATCATTGGAAAAAGGTATTAGTATAATCTGTCCCAGTTACAATATGGTTTCTCAGATCCTTTTTAGGGCCATCTTGTATAACTAATTCATTAATCATTATATCACAATTAAATACAAAAAAGATTTAGGATTTTAAAATTAGAATATACCTTTAAACATAGAGGACAAGGGAATGATATGTAAAGACTACTTCTTCACTGGTAAAATGACAACTTTAATATAAAATACATTGAAGAATAAGATGTTTTCACTGTGGACACTTTTATGAGTAATGAACAAAAATGTCACAGTCCAACTCTATGTAAATAACATATTGACCTATGAATAGTATTCTTTTTCTATCTATGCAAATATTTTCCATTTATACTCTATGTGCCAAGATAAAACCACTTTTAAATTACTTCCTTAAAATGGCACCACCTTCTTTATTTCTTCTAAGCTATATGTTTACTTTTAACTAAAGATATTTTTGAAGTCTCGGCCTTCACTGGATATTGTTTAAGAAGAGAGTTAGATATTGAAATAAGAAAAAATTTAATTTACTAAAAACTCCCAAATGGATGGAATTTCTTCTGATTCTAGTTTACTGGTTTGGTTTCCAAAAATACATAGATATTATGCAAATATATAGAAATAACTCTGTTGATAGAAGGAGAGTTGTCTGTGTTGTGTATGTACATTATTCTGAGTTCATGAGAAGTAGTCTGACCAGCAGCTCACTCCAACAGCAGGAATTAAGTTTCTTGGTAAACTCAGGACTCTTTTAAGAGTTCATTAATATTTGTCTAACAATGGTGCTTTGATTAAGAAAATATAATTCCCACTCAAATATCATCAGATTCCCCACTGTTAGGGATGATTTAAATGTGATATAACAGCATTAGTATATGAGATTTCCTCATTAGTCTTAACTTTAAATAGATCATATATATGCTGGCTTGAAGAAACAATACACTGAGCTCTTTCATGGTCAGATGAAAACTTTTCACTGTCAGTCCCAAGATCCCACCATCTTTAACGCTTCTTAATGTCATTACTTTGCCAACAAAGGTCCGTCTAGTCAAGGCTATGGTTTTTCCTGTGGTCATGTATGGATGTGAGAGTTGGACTGTGAAGAAAGCTGAGCACCGAAGATTGATGCTTTTGAACTGTGGTGTTGGAGAAGACTCTTGAGAGTCCCTTGGACTGCAAGGAGATCCAACCAGTCCATTCTGAAGGAGATCAGCCCTGGGATTTCTTTGGAAGGAATGATGCTGAAGCTGAAGCTCCAGTACTTTGGCCACCTCATGTGAAGAGTTGACTCACTGGAAAAGACTCTGATGCTGGGAGGGATTGGGGGCGGGAGAAGGGGATGACAGAGGATGAAATGGCTGGATGGCATCACTGACTTGATGGACATGATCCATTCTGAAGGAGATCAGCCCTGGGATTTCTTTGGAAGGAATGATGCTGAAGCTGAAGCTCCAGTACTTTGGCCACCTCATGTGAAGAGTTGACTCACTGGAAAAGACTCTGATGCTGGGAGGGATTGGGGGCGGGAGAAGGGGATGACAGAGGATGAAATGGCTGGATGGCATCACTGACTTGATGGACATGGGTCTGAGTGAACTCTGGGACTTGGTGATGGACAGGGAGGCCTGGCAAGCTGCGATTCATGGGGTTGCAGAGTCGGACACAACTGAGCAACTGAACTGAACTGAACTGAATGTCAGAAGAGTAGAGTGAACAGGAAGTGAAATGTGCCTCTCTTTAGCTCCATATGCCCTGCCATCCCCGGAGAAGGCAATGGCACCCCACTCCAGTACTCTTGCCTGGAAAATCCCATGGATGGAGGAGCCTGGTAGGCTGCAGTCCATGGGGTTGCTAGGAGTCGGACACGACTGAGGACTTCACTTTCACTTTTCACTTTCATGCATTGGAGAAGGAAATGGCAACCCACTCCAGTTTTCTTGCCTGGAGAATCCCGGGGATGGGGGAGCCTGGTGGGCTGCCATCTCTGGGGCTGCACAGAGTCGGACACGACTGAAGCGACTTAGCACCAACAGCAGCAGCCCTGCCACCCTCAGGCCATCATTCTGTCTCATCTGCCTAGAATTTAAGAAATGAGACTTTTCCATTTGATTATGTGCTTCATCTCATCTAATCTTTCCAAAAAGTCATTAAGTAATGGTTCAGATGGTAAAGAATCTGCCTGTAATACTGGAGACATAAGTTCAATCCCTGGGTTGGGAAGATCCCCTTCAGAAGGGAATGGCTACCCACTCCAGTATTCTTGCCTGGCGAATTCTGTGGACAGAGAGGTCTGGTGGGCTACAGTCCATGGGATCGCAAAGAGTCAGACACGACTGAGTGACTAGCACTACACACTAAGTGCTTTATCTCATCTGATCTTTGTAAAAAGCCATTAAGGAAGCTCCTATTTTTACTCAGAAACTCCAAAGCTTCACTACCACACAATATTAGCAGAGACAGAGGAGCCTCAACCCATTTGTATTCATGAAATGTACAAGTATCACTCCCAAATTATGGAATCTACTGCACAGATCCTTCTTTCCAAAGACTATGATTTTTCATATTATTTGCCTTACAGTAATAGTAGTCATGATAAAGAAGAAAAATCCTGCTATCTGAGATAATTTTGTAGTTGTACTATTTAGGATTACGTTTGGCTGTGTGTGACAAAAATTCCCAATGATGGCTTAAACAAAACAGGAGTTTGTTTCTGTCTGATGTAAAAGCCTGGAGCTGACACAGCAGATTCTGAATCAGGGACTCAGGCCCCCTCTACTTGATTGCTCTACCAGTCCCAAGTTTACTTTATGGTTCCAAATGGCTGTTGGCGTGCCAGCGATTATATTTGATTACATCCTACTTCTACAGCCTGCCCAAACAGTAGGTGGGGGAAGGCATATCTCCTTTTTTTTTTTTTTTAATAAAGAAGTTGTACATAAAACTGTTTACATTATATGGGTCTCCAGCATTGTAGGCAGACGCTTTACCATCTGAGCCACCAGGGAAGTCTTATATAGGATGATCAGAACTTAGTTACATGGCCACCCTTGGCTATTAGGCAGGAGGAAAAGTTCTCTTTCTTCTGAATCGCCACGATGCTTGCTGAAGTCTGATGCTTATTATGAAGGAAGAATAGGGTATGATTAGATTTGGATTTAGGGGATCAGCACACAGTCTCTGCCCAGAGGAGGTCCAGGGGTGGGGGTTGGTTCATCCATGCTGAGAGGACAGCAAGGTGAACTCAGGACTATGAAGAAAAGGATAGCATACGTCCATAAAGGTCTGGGCCGAATGTAGCCAGATCTTTTAATTTTTTAAAGAGAAGCCAGGACATTGAATTTTTATGTGAAATTTCTTGGTTTTTAATTACCAGTTGATTAAAATATTTTTTTTAAATGGTATGGGCCAAATAAAACCATCTGTGCCAAGGCCTCAGACTGACAGTTCGCTTCCTTTGATCTAAAAGAACTGGTTTTGTTTCTTTTTTAGCTTTATTTTCAATTAAACAACATATTGACTGAGGAGTTCAATGTGTATGGTACCATGTTAAGGGCAATGAAAGACAAAAAGATGTAATCTTTCATTGGAACAAGGCAATCTCTGATGTAGGAGACAGGGTTCATGACTAGAATTTTTTTAAAAAGAGGCTGCAGTAACTCATTTTTAGTTTTATTTCCTTTTGGTTTTGGCCCAGTTTCTTTACCTGACCCCCAACACCGTATCTTATTTCCTTTGATCTTTTCCCCAGTTTTAATAGTTTCCATTCCCACTTCAGTTCAACCAAGCAAATAATTCCGTCCCTCAAAGTATGTATTTATAAATGCATCTCTTAGAAATATCAAATATTCTCTTCCTTATTTTGTTGCCAGTGTTTCTATTCTACTGAAAAATTGCTTTAAGCCTTTCTTTACATGCTCCATCCTTGTAAGTTTAACTATATACACCTATAGGATATCATTTATATCTGAACTTGACTTTTTATCCTCAGAAGAATGTGTGATAGGACAAAAATTATTAACATGATTAATATGTAAGTGTCTACAACATTCGCTACTGCTCCTCCCAGTAGGTGAGAGACATGGGTAAAGCCAGCAGTACCACTCAGGCAGCTCTCTTGACTTGAGCGTCTTCCCCTGCCCTGGAAGACCCGGGATGCCCAATCCTTCCACTGTCTTCTGGTGCTGTCTTAACTGGCAGACTGGAGTCAGGACCTGCTATATAATTTGCAGGGCCCAGAGTTTAGACTTGTAAAGAATTTCGAGACATTGACGGCAAAGCATTCAACTAAGCATGAGGCGCTTCTGAGTGCAGGGTGCTACGCTGGCTACACAGCTCCCAGGGCCATGAAGTTGGCCATGCCTGTGGTTGTGGACCTGTGGACGCCTGGAGCCAGAAAAGTTGCTGGAAGGCGGGGAGCAGGAAAACATGGCCCAGAGACACAGAATGAGGTATCGTTTTCAGGGGCATTTTGGGGTGAGAGAAGTACAGAGGTCGTTTATAGTGTGAGCAAAGGGAGGGAATGGAAAGGCTAAAGTCTTCTTGCTTGGAGTGTTATGATCTTCATGTCTCCCTTTGTCTCCCTTTAGGGTGTTCAAGAAATAGAACTGAAAAAAAAAAGGAAAAAGAAAATAGAAGTGAAGAGGACAGATCTAGAGATAATCATACCAAGTGAACCCAAGTGAGACAGAGAAAGACAAATATCATATTGTATCACTTGCATGTGACATTGAAAATAATGAGACAAAGGAACTTATTTACAGAACAGAAATAGATTCACAAACAGAGAAAAATTTATGGTGACCAAAGGGGAAAGAAGGGGAGGGATAAATCTGGAATTTGGGATTGACATGTACATCAGTTCAGTTCAGTCACTCAGTCGCGTTCAACTCTTTGCAACCCCATGGACTGCAGCACACCAGGCCTCCCTGTCTATCACCAACCCTAGAGTTTACTCAAACTCATGTTCATTGAGTCAGTGATACCATCCCAACTATCGCATTCTCTCTCATCCCCTTCTCCTCCAGCCTTCAATCCTTCCCAGCATCAGGGTCTTTTCCAGTGAGTCAGTTCTTTGCATCAGGTGGCAAAGTGTTGGAGTTTCAGCTTCAGCATCAGTCCTTCCAGTGAATATTCAGGACTGATTTCCTTTAGGATGGACTGGTTGGATCTCCTTGCAGTCCAAGGGACTCTCAGGAGTCTCCTCTACCACCACACTTCAAAAGCATCAGTTCTTTGGTGCTCAGCTTTCTTGATAGTCCAACTCTCACATCCATACATGACCACTGGAAAAACTATAGCTTTGACTAGATGGACCTCTGTTGGAAAGTAATGCCTCTGCTTTTTTAATATGCTGTCTATGCTGATGTGTATGTACATGTACTGTACATAAAACATAAATAAATAAGAACCTACTATGGCAGAAGGTGAAGAGGAGCTAAAAAGCCTCTGGATGAAAGTGAAAGAGGAGAGTGAAAAAGTTGGCTTAAAGCTCAACATTCAGAAAACGAAGATCATGGCATCTGGTCCCATCATTTCATGGGAAATAGATGGGGAAACAGTGGAAACAGTGGCAGACTTTATTTTCTGGGGGCTCCAAAATCACTGCAGATGGTGACTGTAGCCATGAAATGAAAAGATGCTTACTCCTTGGAAGGAAAGTAATGACCAACCTAGATAGTATATTCAAAAGCAGAGACATTACTTTGCCAACAAAGGTCCATCTAGTCAAGGCTATGGTTTTTCCTGTGGTCATGTATGGATGTGAGAGTTGGACTGTGAAGAAAGCTGAGCGCTGAAGAATTGATGCTTTTGAACTGTGGTGTTGGAGAAGACTCTTGAGAGTCCCTTGGACTGCAAGGAGATCCAACCAGTCCACTCTGAAGGAGATCAACCCTGGGATTTCTTTGGAAGGAATGATGCTGAAGCTGAAGCTCCAGTACTTTGGCCACCTCATGCGAAGAGAAGAAAGTGAAGAGGAACTAAAGAGACTCTTGATGAAAGTTGAAAGAGGAGAGTGACAAAGTTAGCTTAAAGCTGAACATTCAGAAAATGAAGATCATGGCATCCAGTCCCATCACTTCATGGGAAATAGATGGGGAAACAGTGGAAACAGTGTCGGACTTTATTTTTCTGGACTCCAAAATCACTGCAGATGGTGACTGCAGCCATGAAATTAAAAGACGCTTACTCCTTGGAAGAAAAGTTATGACCAACCTAGATACTCAAAAGCAGAGATATTACTTTGCCGACTAAGGTCTGTGTAGTCAAGGCTATGCTTTTTCCAGTAGTCATGTATGGATGTGAGAGGTGGACTGTAAAGAAGGCTGAGCACTGAAGAATTGGTGCTTTTGAACTGTGGTGTTGGAGAAGACTCTTGAGATCCCTTGGACTGCAAGGAGATCCACCCAGTCCACTCTGAAGGAGATCAACCCTGGGATTTCTTTGGAAGGAATGATGCTGAAGCTGAAGCTCCAGTACTTTGGCCACCTCATGCAAAGAGTTGACTCATTGGAAAAGACTCTGATGCTGGGAGGGATTGGGGGGAGGAGGAGAAGGGGACAACAGAGGATGAGATGGCTGGATGGCATCACTGACTCGATGCACGTGAGTCTGAGTGAATTCTGGGAGTTGGTGATGCACAGGGAGGCCTGGCATGCTGAGATTCATGGAATTACAAAGAGTCGGACACGACTGAGCAACTGAACTGAACTGAATCCTGATATCTTAATTATGGTGGTGGGTTTGGTGAAATCTTCCTATTGTTAAGTTCTAACCCTGTTATCTTAAAATGTAAATTGTGGGAGTGTGTCTGGTAAAATTTTTGCACCCTTGAGGCATTCTTTTAATTTATTGTAATAACTAAAAAAGTATATGGCTCCCTTGCTAAATAGTAGCACGTGGGCACTCTCTACCCCCTTCTGATGCCTATGTCAGAAGGTTTTTCTGTCCCTTTTCACTGGAATAAAACTTCTGCCACACAAGAGCCTTGAGTGGTCAAGCCTAGTTTCTGGTCCCAAAGCTAAATCTTCTTCAGAGATCACAAATCTGACATCATTCACTGTAAGCTATCACTGTGATGGAGTTTTTGCTGCTGAAGGAAAGGGGGTTTCTTCTAATTCACAAGGAAGTTATCAAGATAGCTAACAGAGGCACTGTTGGTTTAGCTATTCTTTGGCTATTACTCTATGAATTTGGTCACACCAATTTTGATATCTTTTAATGTTAAGCACATTTTTCTATGTGATATGAGATGCAAGTACATTTCAGTGTTTCTTTGGGGTTGTTTATTTATTTTTATCTGTGATATTTTTTCACCATATAAAAGTTTTCAATTTTTTTGTAAAATTTATTGAGTTTTCCATGTCATGCTTATACAGGCATTCCCTTCTCCGATATAAGGAGTATTCCTCTCTATTTTTTTTTAAGTTATAAATTTATATTAAACTTTGATCCATCTAGAACACATTTTGTTGTTGGACTGAGCTAGAAACCAGCTTTATCTTATTTCTAAATAACTAATCATGTTCCCCACATTGAAATATCATTTCTAACACTACCTCTAATATACACTGAAATCTATTTCTGCATATTTTTCTGCTTTGGCTTTTTGTCCAAGGGCATTGCATTAGTTTACCATTTTAGATTTATGCTATGATTGAAAGTAGAATGAATTCTACATCACCTTTCCCTCCCAGAATCAATTGCCTAATCTTAAATGTTCACAATCATAGAGAATCTTCAGTTTCAAATTTTTGAAACAAACATCTAGCTGTCCATTTAATTAGCAGAATATTAAACATAGAGTTTTAAAAAATTGTTTCAATGTGAACGAAAATAAAAAACTAGAAGTAGTAGAGAGTCTTCCATAAAATACATCTTGTAAGAAAAAAAAAGAAGCCAATAAATCAGAAATACAGACTATTTATAGAAGAATGTAAATAAAATGAGATAAAGTTTAAGAAGGCCTAGTGCTCATCAATGATACATTATGAAATCTTTTCTCTTTCATGAATTCTGATCTTGCTTAACATGTAGTTTCCACTGGCTTACCTGCACTGTCCTGATAGGTTCTGCAAGTTTACCCTGATGTTTTACAACAAATGCGCTGATAATGTTCTGATGACTTTTGACTGGGCTGTTGAGGTCAGACTAGTTTTACTTCCTCAAATTGACCCATATGTTTATTTATGTTGTGAAATAATATTCTGTATCTATTCTATAGATCCATCTCTAAGTATGTATGTCATGACCATATTCTAATATTTAGATTTCTAGATTTTACCTCACCTTGCAGATTATCCTAGACCCTGTCCCCTGTATTTCCCTGTTAAAGCCAACTCTCTGCTGCTGGACTGGGATATATGGATTATATTCATGGTGTTTGCTGAAAAAGATAGAGAACAAACGCAATATATAGGTCTTATTGAAATTACTTGAAAAACTTGCACTAAGTTTCTATTTTTGAAAAATTGCTAACTTGTAGCAGCTCTATTTTCCATACATCAACTCAGTTATATATAAAAAAATTAGCAGCACTAATATAAATCACACTTCTGTGCTGGGCAAACATGTAGTTCAAAAAAATAATAAACAGAAAGGTATTAATATTTGCACTTGAGGATTTAAGCATGTTATGTGGGAACCATTTGAAAATGAAAATTATTATGAGGACATCCTGGTCATGTTCCCCTTGCCTACCCCTCTAATTTAGATTAATCAAGTTTAATCTCCACTTCTGGATCCACTGCTCATCTGCCACTAACTCCTAATCTTCTTTCACTGTGCCCTCTGAAACTCAGAATAACAAGATATATCCTCAACCTATCTTTAGACATCTTCTTCACTATCTTGTATTGAAAGACTCATTAAAAGCAGGCCCTTTCTTGCTGACAACTAAAATGACAACAGTCCATAAAAACTCTTTTCATCTGTATTTCCCTATAGTCTATGCATTTTTTTCCTCTCTGTTCTCCTTTATAACAACATTTCTGGAAAGAAGTGACTATAGAATCTCAAATTCCAGCTTCTCTCCTCTCAGTCTCTCTTAAGGCAATTTCTATGAAGCTTTTCATAGAAAAGCCCCTAGCACTTCCTGGAAAGTAGTCTTATAAATGCCAAAATTGGATATGTTTCTCTCGCCTTGCTGTCCTGATTTCCAAAATTTAAATTTACTGGCAAAAAAAAAAAAAAAAAAGTCTCTTTTACTGTTTACTCCTCATTTTTCCAAAGTTTTATCTTTAGAAGCATCATGCATTTGTTTTTTTCTTGTTCTATCTACACTCTCTCTCTTAGTGATCTTGCCCCGTCTTATGGTCTTTCTCTATAACTAATGACTCTTATCTTTGTATCTCCAAACTAACCTGCCTTCTCACCTCCAGGATCATATGCCCAACTACTTTATGTTACAATTTTGAATTCTTTGAAAATTTCAAATGTATATGTTGTTACTTAAATAATCACAACCTAAAATTTGAGAGTTATATTTTATTCAGTGGGATATTTTAGGACCTCTACCCTGGGAGACAGCATCTCAGGAAACCCTGAGATAACTGCTCTGAAGAGGCAAGAGGAGGAGCCAGGTTATACAGAAGTTTGCAACAAAGGGCAGGTAGTCTTAACATCAAAAGATTAATAATAATAAAGAGAGAGATACCTTACCACCTTACATGCCTCTTAAGAAACCTGTATGCAAACCAAAAAGCAACAGTTAGAACCAGACATGGAACAAAAGATTGGTTCAAAATTAGGAAAGGGGTACATCAAGGCTGTATATTGTCACCCTGCTTATTTAATATAATATGCAGAATGCATCAACTGACATGCTGGGCTGGGTGAATCACAAGCTGCAATTAAGACTTCCAAGAGAAATATCAACAATCTCAGATAAGCAGAAGATATCACTCTAATCCCAGAAAGCAGAGAGAAACTAAGTAATCTTCTGACGAGGCTGAAAGAAGAGAGTGGAAAAGCTGGCTTAAAACTCAACATTCAAAACACGAAGATCATGGCATCTGCTTTCATCACTTCATGGCAAATAGATGGGGAAAAGTGGCAAATTTTATTTTTCCTGGGTTCCCAAATTACTGTGGACAGTGAATGCAGCCACTAAATTAAAAGATGCTTGCTCCTTGGTAGAAAAGCTATGACAAACCTAGACAGCATATTAAAAAGCAGAGACACCACTTTACTGACAGAGGACTGTATAGTCAAAGCTATGCTTTTCCCAGTAGTCTTGTATGGATGTGAGAGTTGGACCATTAAGAAGGCTGAGCGCTGAAGATTTGATGCTTTTGAATTGTGGTGCTGAGGAAGACTCAGAGTCCTTTGGACAGGAAGGAGATCAAACCAGTGAATCCTTAAGGAAATCAACCCTGAATACTTACTGGAAGGACTGATACTGAAGCTCCAATACTTTGGCTACCTGATGTGAAGAGCCGACTCATTAGAAAAGTCCCTGAAGCTGGGGAAACTGAAGGCAGAGGAGAAGGGGGTGACAGGATAAGATGGTTGGTTGGCATCACTGATTCAATGAACATGAGCTTTAGCAAACTCTAGGAGACAGTGAAGGACAGGGAAGCCTGGAGTGCTATAGTCCGTGGAGTCAAAAAGAGTCAGACATGACTTAGCAAATGAACAATAAGATATCTCAAGTTAAGAAATTTAGTACTTTTCTATGTATGGAAACAGGCAAGAGCCTGGGCTCACAGAAATCATTCCTTTCATATGCATCTCAGCTGTCTAGGGCCAGTATCCTGCAGCTTTCACATCCCTTGGAGCTCCTCAGTGCTCACTGTAGGGAGTGGTTACAGCTGCTAGCTGTCAAATAGCAAGCAGTCTTCTTCTTGGTCAACCTCCAGGCTCAGAAATTCATATTTGCAGGGCTGGAATCACTGATGGCTGTGGCATTATCACTTACTGATATGTCAGGAAATATTCCATTTCTCAATGTTTCCCCCTTGATTCCCTATGCAGGTTTCTATCCTGCTCTTCCCAAGTCTTCCCTTCTCAGAAGTCTATGTAATATAAGCCTGTTCTTATATTTGTTTATGCCGAACTTGCTATCACTTTTGATTCTTCTCTTTCATGTCATCTAGGCAGCTGAAATTATCTTCAAATACCAGGATCTGATTACTATCAAACATCTCTATTACTATTACTCTTGTCTAAGTCATTGTCATCTTTCACTTGGATTATTGCTATAGATGCTTCATTGCTTTTCCTGCTTCTCATTTTGCTGCCTTATGTTTTATTCTCAGAAAAGCAGACAGATACTCCAATAAACACTTTCAGTATTGTGATAGTTGTTACATTAATATAAAACAATTAAAATTCATAAAACATTAAAGAAAAAAGCAACATCTATTTAATGGTGGGATAATTTAATATATATGCACACACATAGATATATACACATGTAGAGAGATATATATTAAATGAAAAAAAATATATTTAGTCAATGAATATCACTTCTGTGCTCAATAGTGTTAATGCTCCAAATGTCTTTCTACTCTCATGCCTTTTCAATGATATTAAAGGTCCTCCTCCTTTGATGACTGTCCCCATTATTCCATTACCCTCAGTCCATTTTTTTTTGTTGTTTTGTTTTCTCTCTTCATCTCATTACTCTCCAATTCATTTACAAATATATAGTTACATTAATCTCCTTTTTATATTTGGACCATGCAAGATATGTTCCTTCCTCGGGAACTTCACATCATGATTCCTACTTTTCAGAACATTCTTTCTTTCATTCTTTCTCCATATATTATCAAAGCTCACCTCTCCTCTTTTGTAGGTCTTTGTTTAAAAGCTAAATAAGGCCTTTCCTGATTACTTTAAATTGCAAAGTGCATTCCCTCTCCCCTACCAGTGCCTCTTCTTATTCCTCCTTTATTTCCCCAGTTCCTATTGCCATATCTTCAACTATATGGTCTAATGCTTTCTTTGTTCATTTTCCATCTTCATAATGTAAACAAGATGTTTTCTCCCTTTGTTTGCTGGTATATCCCAGGAATTAGAAGCTTCTATGGTGAAAGTGAAAGTGAAGTCGCTCAGTCGTGTCCAACTCTTTGCGACCCCGTGGACTGTAGCCCACCAAGCTCCTCTGTCCATGGGATTCTCCAGGCAAGAATACTGGAGTGGGTTGCCATTTCCTTATCCAGGGGATCGTCCGGACCCAGGGATCGAACCCAGGTCTCCCGCATGGCAGGCAGACGCTTTAACCTCTGAGCCACCAGGGAAGCCTATGGTAGGCACTTTTTTTTTTTTTTAAATTAATTTTTATTTTTTAGTTTGTTTTGCTTTACAATACTGTATTCGTTTTGTTACACATTGACATGAATTAGCCATGAGTGTACATGAACTCCCAATCCCGACCCCCACCTCCACCCTCCCGCCCCACACCCTCTCTCTGGATTATCCCCGTGCATCAGTACCTCTTGAGAAACCTATATGCAAGTCAGGAAACAACAGTTAGAACTGGACGTGGAACAACAGACTAGTTCCAGATAGGGAAAGGAGTACATCAAGGCTGTATATTGTCACCTTGCTTATTTAACTTCTATGCAGAGTACATCATGAGAAAACACTGGGCTGGAAGAAGCACAAGCTGGAATCAAGACTGCCGGGAGAAATATCAATAACCTCAGATATGCAGATGACACTATCATTATGGCAGAAAGTGAAGAGGAACTAAAAAGCGTCTTGATGAAAGTGAAAGTGGAGAGTGAAAAAGTTGACTTAAAGCTCAACAAAACCAACATCATGGCATCTGGTTCCATCACTTCATGGGAAATAGATGGGGAAACAGTGTCAGACTTTATTTTGGGGGGCTCCAAAATCACCACAGATGGTGATTGCAGCCAGGAAATTAAAAGATGCTTAATCCTTGAAAAGAAAGTTATGACCAACCTAAATAGTATATTAAAAAGCAGAGATATTACTTTGCCAACAAAGGTCCATCTAGTCAAGACTATGGTTTTTCCAGTGGTCATGTATGGATGTGAGAGTTGGACTATAAAGAAAGCTGAGTGCCGAAGAATTCATGCTTTTGAACTGTGGTGTTGGAGAAGACTCTTGCGAGTCCCTTGGACTGCAAGGAGATCCAACCAGTCCATCCTAAAGGAGAGCAGTCCTGGATGTTCATTGGAAGGACTGAGGCTGAGGCTGAAACTCCAATACTTCGGCCACCTCATGCGAAGAGTTGACTCATTGGAAAAGACCTTGATGCTAGAAAGGACTGGGGGCAGGAGGAGAAGTGGACGACAGAGGATGAGATGGCTGGATGGCATCACTGACTGACTCGATGGACATGGCTTTGAGTGAACTCCGGGAGTTGGTGATGGACAGGGAGGCCTGGCGTGCTGTGATTCATGGGGTCGGAAAGAGTCAGACACTACTGAGCGACTGAACTGAACAGAATGGTGTGGCAGCAGGTAAGTTAGTTAACCTCTCTTTACCGATTTTCTCATGGGTAATATGAGGAAAATACTAGTAATTTATAGGATGGATATGCGAATTGAATGAATCAATAGATATCTAAGGCTTAGAACTGTGCCTGGCACAAATTAAGTACCCAATAAATGTAATTGTTGTTATTATTTGATGTATCCTTGATGAATCTATGTCCTTTATGATCAGGGAACTCTGATTACAGAGGGCTGTCGAAGTTTGGGAATTTGGGGTGATGACATCTGAGCTGGCATGGCACTAGGGATGTAGCAGTGACACTCGGGGGACTGGGAGTCTGATTTTCACTGGCTCACCTGGAAGCTCTCAGGAGCTTATTAGGTCCTTGAGGGTCACAGGATGGGTGCTGAGGACAATGACTGACAGGGATCCTGATGAAGGAGCTGCAGAAGGAGCTTATCCTGGCTCTACAGCCCCACCCCCATGGTGGGCCCCTGGGACAAAGGACGACTTGTTCCCAAGTGATCATCCACTCTGTTCCCCTGCAGCTTCCTTGACCCCTCCGCCTCCTCAGAAAGGTCTCAACCCACCGCAGGAGGCTGCTCCAGCCCAGCTGCAGAAAACCCCTGACTCCTGCCATCACTTCCTCTTTAAAACATGAAATGGCTGGCCTTTGCTGACTCCTCTGCACCCCTTGAAATTGCTGGAGAAGGGGCAGGCGAGGAGAGGGAGAAGGCAAGTTATTTTCTGGAGCGTCACAACACCTGCATGGAGGGTGACTGGCATCCCCACTTTACATATGAGAAAACAGACTCAACAAAGGTTAAGGATCTAGTCCACAGCCATGCACAGAGTCAGAAAGGGAGCTGATTCCTAACCAGGTCTTACTGGCCCGAACTCAGGTCTCTGCTGACCGAGGAGTCAGTCTGTGTGGCTTTTAGTGAATGCTGCAGGGTAAGGGGGACAGTCTGCCACCAGAGGAAGGGATGTCAGCTGATAGTCATCAAGTCATAACCTGTTCTCGGGCACACCTGGCCTGTTCTTAGCTCTAACCCAGAGTCCAAAAGGCCCCTGGGTTCTGCTAATCTAGTTTAGGCAGGAGACACTGGGACCTAGGAACTGCTCTGGAGAGGGTAGATCATCATCAACTGTGTTGATAAAATGTTTGTAAAAATGGTTTGAAAAAATGGTTAGTGTGTAAAAGCCATCAGAGTTGGCTTACAGAACTGTTGTCCCACCTGAAAACAGTGGAGGCTGTTAAAAATTGAAGGTCTTTGAGAACACTACAGAAATGGTTCAGGAGACCCAGAGGGGAATCCTACCCTCTCCGGGCCTCTAGTTTTCAGCTGTTAAGACAATATCTCAGGGACTTCCAGCAGATAACTTCCCCAACTCTGAGCTATTTCCCGGAGGGAACCACCTTTCCTGGAAGGCCTGATGACTTTATGCTCCCATTCGGAATGTGCATCTTTCTCTACTGAGGATGAAGAGTCTGGACGGCAGCCACAGATAAGGAAATTTATCTCCCAGACACTGTGGCTAAATAGCCGTGGTTCCCGTGGCGAGGAAATGTTATTTTTATGAATTTGGATTCACCGGGATCAAGGGCCACAAGGACACTGTGGAATAATGTATTTTATTATTGTATTGCTTAAATAGGTACAAACCGTGCCGAGAGCGGGGGAGGTGAACCGGATGCCACTGTGTTTCTCCATCTGGGGCTCCTGCCCAGCGGCAGCTCTATTTGGCCTGCGGGCCCGTCCTGACTTTCCAGCTGCTGACCTCACTGACTGACTCACAGATGCTCTGGGTCCTTAGACAGTTACGTTCCCTTTTTGGGCCTCAGTCCCACTTTTTTTTTTTTTTAAGTGGGGGTTATGAGGAAGGGGCTAAAACCTCTTCGGGAGTGGGGCCTCCGCTGAACTCAATAAGGTCAGAAGTGAAAGGTTTCCAGGCAGCTGGTGGTGCCTGGGTCGCTGTATAAAGTTGGGGAAGGGATGGGCCGCCCGCCTCGGAGAGGCACTCCCCCAAGGCCAGGCCTCCTCCAAACCCCGCCCCCATCCCCGCAGCCAGGCAGGTTTTCATGCAGTCTTCTGTCCCCTCCAGCTCCACACCCTTCCAGAAGGGTCCCCGCCGGCATCTGGGACCTCCGGGGCCCAGGGCACCGCTAGCCACGCAGCAAGGCATACTCCTTGGGCGCCCAGAGCAGGCGCGGGTGGCGGATCTCGGCCCGGCGGCCTATGTCGGGGCTCCAGCAGAACTCGGGCGACAGCAGCTTGGCGGGCTTGTGCCGCCAGAAGAACTTGTTGAGGTGGCTCTCGCCGTGCCAGCGCGCCTCCAGGCCGCGCGCGCGGTCCCGCCGCAGGCCCCGCGCGCAGTGCGCCGTCAGCCGCCGCAGGGTCGCCACGCTGCCCCCGAACACGGCCGCGTGGTAGTAGAAGTCG
>SJXQ01010428.1:47298-65858 GCA_006408695.1 Aepyceros melampus
CGCGCTGGCCCATCATGAAGTGCTGCTCGGCCGTCTCCAGGAAGCGCTCCAAGTACTTCTCCAGGTACCTGCCGGGCGGGGCGGGGCCGGGCCAAATCAGCCCGGCCGCTGCGCCCTCCGGAGTCCGAGGAGTCCTCGGGCTTACCAGCCCTCCTTATGTCCTTCCTGGGACCCTGCAACCCCAGGCCCCGGAACTCCAGAACTATTCAGCCCCAAAGTCGTCCGAGGTGAATTAAAAATCATTGCCCATTGTTTGCCATCCCTGCCCACAGGGGCTCTGTGTCCCTGCCCTTGAACACGGCGCTCCCTGACCGCCTAGGTCCCTAGAGTCCCAAGGAAGGGATGCTGTGCTGGTCCTTGGGAGGACTGGCCCGTTAGCCTTTGTCTCTTTAGAGCTCTGGCCCTTTGCTTAAGCACTCTGAAGCTGCTACGAAGTGAGACAGCCTGAGCTAGCCACGGAGAAAAGCGCCCTCTGGTTTTCCGCAGGCTACTGGCCCGGTGGGGACCCAAAAGTTTGGTAGCAGGGAGGGGCCCCAGCTGCTGAGCCCTGTCGGAATGCCTGAGCCACAAGACCATGAGCAATGGTAATAATGAATTGTTTTCTGTCACTGAGTTTGTGGTGACAAACCACAAACCTAGGTAAGTGGGATGTTTGCAATACTAGTAACTTTCTATAAACACACTTTGGAATCCTGGGGTCCTAAAATAATAGTAATAATGCCTGATATTTTAGAACATCAGTCATGTGGCAAACAGTTTTCAAAGTAATGTGCATTATCTCATTTAATCTTCACCATTATTATCTTTATCTCAGGTGAGGAAACTGAGTCACAAAGAGCTTTATTAACTTGTCCAAGTGTACACACAGTTGGTAAGTGTGAAACCCGGATTTGAACGCAGCCTGGCATTAGAGCCTGTATCCTTACCTGCACTTGCTCTATTCTGGGTGGAACTGGGAGAAGCTGGAGTTAGAGACCTTAGAAGCCTCAACGTCCTGTGTTGGGTTTATAGAACCTTGGAACTAGGACCCTGAAACTTCTGGTCCCAGAGACTCTGGGTCCCTCAAGCTGGTGGAAAGTGAAAGTGAAAATAGCTCCAGTTGTGTGACTGTTTGCTACCACATGGGCTATACAGTCCGTGGAATTCTCCAGGCCAGAATACTGGAGTGGGTAGCCTTTCCCTTCTCCAGGGGATTTTCCCAACCCAGGGATCGAACCCAGGTCTCCCACATTGCAGATAGATTCTTTACCACCTGAGCCAGAAGGGAAACCCAAGAATACTGGAGTGAGTAGCCTATCCCTTCTCCAGCAGATTTTCCCGACCCAGGAATTGAACCAGGGTCTCCTGCTTTGCAGGCAGATTCTTTACCAACTGAGCTATGAAGGCTGGTGGAGAAACCCCTTACTCAGCATCCAGAACAGAAGTGGGGGCACCAAGGTCCCGGAGAGGCCACAGTGCTGCCTGCCTGGCTCCCTGGTCAGCCCTTGTCCTGTTTGCTCCCTGGCCTTCCAGGGGCCCTTCTGACTTTCTCTCCCTTCCAGAGTGTGGGGGACAAATGTGGAGGAACCTTGAGCAGTTGTCTGGGGTATCTGATGACAGAATTCCTTCCCCAGACTCTTGGATATCTTTTTCTGGATGCAAAGCTCTCACTGCCTTCCCAAAGCAGCCCGTTCCATTATTAGAAAATTTTCCTTAGATTGCCTTAAACTCTACCTCTCTGTGCCCTTAGATTGTAGGATTTGATTGCTGCTCTTAGGCAGGACTTTGCATCACTACTGGAAGGTGCATACAGCTTGCAGAGCCTGCTGTCCATAATGGGGAGATGAAAAAGTCAGTGCCCTGAGATTTCTTCTCCACCTACCACTCGGGCTCCTTCTCCATACCTGGGGGCCCCTCGTATCCTCGACTGGCTTCCTGTCCTGATTCTGTCCCCTCCCCACTCAGTCAGCTGCCCCCATGGCCTCTCTCTCGACCTGGCCATCATCAGTCTGGGCCCCCCGCCAAAGCTGCAGCCTTCACATATCCCACTCTGGGAGCCCCCATCTTCCAGCCCATGTCCTGTGATGCCAACCCCAACAGCCCTTCCTCAGAGTCGTCTGGTCTGCTGACGCTGCCATTCTCAGCATCTCCCTTTCTTCACATCCCTCTTTACCCAGCCCAGATTCACTCCCTTGCAAAAGCCCTCAGCTCCCTAGTCCCTCTCCTGCCATCAGAATTGCTTGGCCAACCTCCTGCTTCCCCTTGTTGTGTGCTGTGCCTGAGCCACTGGCGATGGGCCCTTCTGCCGCCGGGCCAGCCCCTCTGATTACCCAGTCGTTGTCATCTCCTCTCACAAGTCTCACCTGAAAAGACCATTTTCTTATTGAAAACCCAAGGCCTCCGGATGGATCTGCCCCAGACCCTGGGCAGATTCCTTCTCGGTTGTGATTCCGAGCTCCTGGCTGCCTGTGCCGGGTGGACTCCATGGCGCTGGTGTCCAGGGAGGAGGGGTCTGCCCTCGCCCTGGGGGTCTGGGACAAGGGGTGCTGTCTCTGCTTCTCCTTGGCATCCTATGGCCCGGGAGAATGGGGTGCCCCACTCGCTACATCACACGCACCCCCACTTCCTGCTAGGAGGGCACCATTTCCCTCCCCAGGCCTTACCTGCCTACAGCGAAGACAGTGAGAGCCACGGTGGGGTTCTGCTCTACAGCCTCTTGCTGGGCCACGTCTGGGTCAAAGGTGCCATCCCAAATAATGGGGGCCCCCCACGAAGTACAGGTTAGGACTTCAGGCCGGGCCCTGGCCGGGGCAGGGAGGGAGAGACAGGTTCGTCCGTTCACCTGCTGGGTGAACGCTCACTGCCACCCCTTCTAGTCCTCGGCCCTCGGGACCACCCAGGCCCTGCCCCTAGAAATCTCTATCCCAGACCCAGCAGAGTAGTGGGAGACGTGCTACCTGAGGGGGCCCCTGGGTGGAGTGCCTAGGCCTGCCAGAGTTGGGGATGCGAGGAGGACAGGGACCCTGGGGCAGAGCTCAGTAGGGTGTGGGGTTGTTCTCAGAGTGGGAGAGGTGGTGGCTTCTCACCAGGATGCAGGGGACCTGTGAAGTTGTCACTCAGCAGGGGCGTTCTGGCCGGAGGGCAGACACCCATAGGGATGAGGACTTCCAGATGCCTGTGAGGTGGGAGCAGTAGTGGAGGTGGGGGCGCCAGCCTGCTCAGGAGCCCTCTCTCTTTGCTACTTACAAGGAGAGAGAGCCCCTGAGGATGCTTGTGCAGCCGTGACAGCTGCCACTCCCCATCCCTCAGGGGGCCACTTGGAAAGGGCCACTTGGACCCTGCCCCTGCTGGTCCCATTGCAAGGGCTGGGGAAGGGGTTATATCTGAGTACAGGAAGCCCGAACCGGAGCACCCCTAAGATGCCAAGTGCAAGTAGGATCAGCTGCCACAAGATTTTCTTCCAGGCCCTGGGAGGTGGGGAGTGAAAGTGAATGAAAGTGAAAGTCGCCCAGTCTTGTCCGACTCTGCGACCCCATGGACTATACAGTCCATGGAATTCTCCAGGCCAGAATACTGGAGTTATTTTCCCTTTCTTTTTCTCCAGGGACTCTTTCCAACCTAGGGATCAAACCCAGGTCTCCCGCATTGTGGGTGGATTCTTTACCAGCTGAGCCACAAGGGAAGCCCAAGAATACTGGAGTGGGTAGCCTATCCCTTCTCCAGTGGATCTTCCTGACCCAGGAATTGAACAGGGGTCTCCTACATTGCAGGCGGATTCTTTATCAACTGGGCTGGAAGGGGCATCAACAACTCATTTATATATATATTTACACACACACACATACATTTATATGTGAAAAATGATGTGATCTAATGTTAATATGAATATATTATTCTGTCATTTTGCACAGACATTGCAAGGTACAGAAGAGGGTAGATAGTGCAGTCTCTCCTGTTCTTAGCCACCCAGTCCCATCTGCAGGGGGCTAGTCTATGCATAGACAGGCAAATATAAATACAGTAGCAAATTCTTTCTCCTTGCCTCCATCCCTTCCCCGGCTTTTCCCCCCACAAATGGTCTCTCAGGGATAAGCTGTTCTCCACCTTGCTTTTCCATGGACCATTATGTCCATCTGCATTCTTGAGGCGCTTCCTCACCCTCTTTCCCAGCTGCTTTCATGCCTTTGATCGGGACGGCATCATTTGCCTAACCAGGTCATTTCTGATGAGCGTGTAGATGTGTAATTTTTTTTTTTGGTTTTTCCCAGCAGCAGATATGGGGAATAGTGACATTAGGGTGCTTCGCCTGGGTCAGATCGAACTTGGACCGGGAAGAGTCTGGGAAGGGGATGCAGGGAAGTTTGTGGCTGGGAGTTGAGAGCATCTGGGGCTTAGGGATGAGTTGCTGGGCTTCCTGGAGGGCAGCTGCAGTCAGGGGACTGTGTGTCTATGAAGGCTCCATGACTGGGTCCCTCCAGCAGAGCTCAGCAATCCCATTGTTGGCTCCAAGGAGGTGGACTTTGCGATTTGTCCATAGTTGCTTGTTTTCCAGAAGGGCTCTGAAAGTTGAGAATTTTAATGAGCTCCTCTGCAGGGAGTGAGGGGGTCTCCTCCAGCTCTCCTGACCCCTGCTGGGTTCCAGTGTGTCTAGACAGAATGAACCCCTGTGGGGAGGAGCCTGGCCCCTGGAGCTAGACCCCCAGGTGTGAATCCTAGGCCACTGCTTCTTAGCTGTCTGACCTCGGGCAAGATTCTGGGCCTCTACACTTGAGCCTCCTCATCTGGACATGTACTTCATGAGAATACCTACCTTAGAGGGCTGCGGTGGCTACTGAGTTCATACCTGCTAAGTGATTAGAATAAGGCCTTGCGCACAGTAACACCTCAATAAGCTTTAGCTATTGTTGATTATCATTCATATTATTATTGCTGAACAAGCCCTCAGGATTCTCAGCACAAACTCCCAGCTCCGCTCCCTGCCCTATAAAGTCCTTCCAAAATCTGCCTGCTCCCGTCTCTTCCAAGAAGGCAGCCTGATCAGACCCTGATCATGCCCCTGCCTTTCCTGCTGCCCCGTGTCACTGTGCCTCAGCAGGTGTATCCAGTAAGTAGATCAGAGAGGCCCCTTGCATTGTGTATGTTCACATTCACCCGAGCATCTCCGTTGGATGCATGGTTCTGTTCAGTTGGCCAAACCTGGGTGTGCAGACCCCTCCCCCTGCCTCGCCCACTGTCTGTTGTGAGTCCTCAGGGTGTTGGCTTTTGCCTCCTTGATCTCCCCCTTCTCTGCCGCA
Organism: Aepyceros melampus; assembly: GCA_006408695.1. Lineage (NCBI taxonomy): Eukaryota > Metazoa > Chordata > Mammalia > Artiodactyla > Bovidae > Aepyceros > Aepyceros melampus. The sequence continues at coordinate 52,572 of SJXQ01010428.1, forward strand.
CCAATCCCCCCAACCCCCACAGTGACCTTGCCTGCTCATCCCCACCAGGACCTCCCTGCGCCCAGTTGCCCCTCCCCCAAACAGCCCCCAGAGTCAGCTCATGAAATGCCAGCTGCCATAACTGTGTCCACATCACATGAGGGAAATCCTCAAAGGGGAAATGCATTTAGTAGGCAAACACATGGAAAGATGTTCACCCTCACTAGTAATCAAAGACTTACAGATTAGAACCAGGCGAGATGTTTTGCCTATAAAATGAGCACATTTAAAAAAATGAAAATAGCCACGCTGTGAGAATACAGCGAGATAAGCACTCTTAAACCTGCCGGTGGGATGTAAATCACTACAGCTTTTGTGGAAAGCTCCTTAGCTGTTGGAATTGAAACTTTCAGCAGTCATCCCCTTTAATCCAATCACTGCAACTTCTGGGAACCTGTTCAAAGGAGACCATCTTCAGCATGGGAAAAGTTTATGCATCAAGATGTTCACTAGTTTCTGCTCATTCATGCATTCAGCCTACACTTAGCGGTCACAAGCTCAGAACTGAGCACTGTGCTAGGTCAAGGATTCAGAGGTGAGCGACCGAGACACTGACCTTGTCTTCCAGGAGCAGGGTCAGGAAGTTGTGATGGCCAGAAAGAGGGGAATGGGGTCAGAGGACAGATGGCAAAGAGAGGAATGGAACAGCATAGCAAAGGCTGTGATTAGTGTAAATACAAGAGAGCATTAAGGGCAAACTAGTGGATGGCACCTGAGCCTGGACAGATGGGGAGGAAGTCAGGGAAGCTTCCTGGAGGAGGTGCCCTTTAAGCTAGGACCGGAAGGATTAGAAGTTATCCAGGCAGAGAAGGCAGTGGAGGGAAAGGGAGGTCCATGAAAAAGAAACAGCAATATGTAGAAGTGAGGAAATGAGAGAGAGCTTAGAAAGCATGTGGAACTGTAGGTCCTTCACAGGGGTGGGTGGAGTGTGCATGGGGAGTGATGAGAGGTGAGGCTGGGGTTAAGCCAGAACCAGATCACCCAGGACCCACATTCTAGGCTAAGGGGTTTGGACTTCATCTTGAAGCCCTGGGGAGCCCTTTTCAGGGCCTTCTCTTCAAAAAGTGGTGCAGCCAGATTTTTATTTGAGAAATACTCCAGCCTGGACATGGAGTGGGAGGCAGGGGGCATGGAGGCAGGAAGACAGGTCAGTGTTGGCAGTGGCTTGGGAGGAGTAGGTGATGAGTGGCTGTCGAGGTAGGGTGGGCAGGACTAGGGGACTAGCAAAGGAGACGAAGGCTACTAGTCTGATTGACATTAAGGAGCCCGGAAGGCAGGCAGGCAGCCTCAGGAGAGAGTTCTGGGATTCCCCCGGAGGGCAAGGATGCTGTGGAAGAGGGAGAGAGCTGGGGAGGAGATCCAGGGCCCAGCACTGAGGACGCGGCTGGGGGTGGGCAGGGGGCTGAGTGAGCAGAGGAGGAAATGGAGGGAGGGCAGATGGCTCTTCCCAGAAGTCTGACTGTAAAAGGAAAGAGATAGGATGGGAACTGAAGAGGCTGAGGGATTGGGACTGATGGAGGCGTGTGTGTTTCTTTTACATAGGGAGACTTGAGCTTGGTTGAACAAGGACTGGAGAGTACCCGTGGAGAAGGCATTGCGCGGGCTGTTCAGATACAACTGGAAAAGGCCCCAGTGTCCAGCGAAGTAAACTTTTTATGAAGATCCTGTAGTCACATGGAAAGATCTTACACGAAAACCTTCAATGGAAAAAGCAAGATCTAAAATTTCTGTGTGCACTGTGATTACAGGGCTAGTAATGAAGACATGCACCAGAGGACTGAAAGGAAGAAGTATCTGTGCGATAGGTTATGGGAGGGTTTTTTTCCTTTATTTTTCCTCCCATTGTCTCTAATGTGCTTTTATTGCTTCTTTTAATGAAGGAAAAATACAAAGCCATTTAGAAAGAGCAAGCGGTTTTAAGCCTTTCCAGTGACTGCGAGGTGAAGCCCACCTCTCCCAGTCCTGCCTACAGAGCCTACAAAATCATTTCACACACTCACACCGGACCCAACTTTCCCCTTCTGGAAACAAGACTGCACAGCCAGCAGGCCAAGGTGGTTCTCCTAGCATTGCTGGAAAAAGCAGATGGAGATAAACCACCCCAGTGTTGGTCCGTGGAGAGAAGAATGAATGAGTAATGCATCCCTGTGCAATGGAGAGCAGCCTGGCCGTTGAAAAGGATGAGGTCGGTGGATACATGCTGTCTGGAAAAGAGGGCCTAAGGGACTCCGTGGAAGAGGAAGTAACAGAATTGTGCACAGAGGCCGACCTCACTTCTGTGAGGGGAGGGCTCCTGTACCCGTGCCCCTGTGCACCTGTGTTCTCTTATAAAATGTACACAGACGTGTACATATCTGTTCTTTTATAAAGACGTAGGAGAAAATCTGGAACCGCATTCCCCAATAGAAATACAGTGTGAGCCAGGAATATAAATTAAATTTTTCTAATAATAGTAGCCATGTTAAGAGAGTGGAAAGAACTGAAGTTTTAATAATTCAATATATCCTTTCAATATGTAATCGATATAAACATTATGGAGCTATTTTACAGTTGCTCTTGGATACGAGACTGCCCCCTGGAGGGACAGCAGGGTGTGGGTGGGCAAGGGCAGGAGATGCTGGAGCAGAGCCTTCCCTGCTGTCCTGTGCTCTCAGCCAGTCCCTCCATCCAGGGCAGCCAGGCAGAGCCATCCCCAAGTGGTCCGGGTGGGCTCTAACTGTAGGTCCTGGGAGAGTTCTGACACCTAGGCCTTCAACGAGCACCCACCAAGTCCTGCCAATCCCTCCTCCCATGTCCCAGCCTGGGAGCCATAGTCCACAGAGGCATCTGCCTGACCCACTGTTCCCAGTTCTTTGCTCAGATTTAAAGGACCCCCCAGCCAGCTCCCACCTGCAGGAGGCCGTCTCTCAAGGCCGCCTCACACTGGCTCCTGGACCCTCCTCGCTTTCAGGTGGTTAAAGGTCAGTTGTTCGTTCCTGAGCGGGAATGCCTTTGCAGGCCTGGACGGCCACTCCCAGTGGGAAGAGAGAGCTATTAAAGTAGAAGGTGCGCCCCAGTCTGTTCTCTGTTCACCATGGGGTCAGGGTCAAGGGCAGCAGCAGAGTCAGCAAACTCTTCACAGGCTGCGAGATCTCCCAGGATGCTCTTCCCCCACCACCCCATTCATGCCCCAGACCGTCTATACCCCACGGTGATGCCCCTCCAGCGACTTTCCCCCAAGGACCTCTAGGGCTCAGCTCGTTCTCAGCGGGCTAGCCTTGGTACCTCCTCCTTGACTGTTTTGGCCACCAGACTGGACTCCTCTCAGGACAGTTGTCAAGTGTCCCCACTCACCTGGGTCCTTCCCTGAAAGCCATGTCAAGGAGCAGGTGGGACAGCCTTCCAAGAACCGCCTCAGCCGAGAGCCAGGGAAGAAATGACCTGGTGACTGGAACAAAGCCGTTCCAGGCCATGTGTCAGAAACCACGCCCCCAGAACCGGGGTGGATGGAGAAGGTGGATCTGAGTTCGGTCGCTCTGGTTGGCCAGAGGCACCGAGCCATGTTGTCCCAAGGCTTCTTCCTCCCCTGGGGGGGTGGGGGGGGGCGGGTCTTTGCAGCCCTCTTCAGGTCCTCTGTGGTGTTTGCCACCCAGCGAGAACCCTGTTCTGCAGAGTTCCAGCCACAACTCAAGGGTACCTGATTGGGACTTTGCACAGTTCACCTCCAGGAGCCCTTGACCTCTTCAGTGAAACTGTGTATGCATACCAGTCAGCCAGGAGAGGGAAAGAGCAACACGAGATTGTAAGGTGGAAAGGTTCTGGAAAGGTTTACACCAGGCAGGTTTTTTTCAAGTGCAGAATATGATTCATCAGAACTCAGTCTCATAGATCATGACCAAGATTTTAAATTATGAACATGAACTGGAAATTGTCAGAATGTATTATGTATCAGGGTAGGTATTATTCTGTTTTGCTTCAGTTACATACACCTCAGTACATTATGAGGGTGGGGAACAAACTGTCAGTCACGATCAAAAGTTTTGCAAAATTCTGTGTAAGGCATGAACATCAGGAGCGAATATATGTTGAAGGAAGCACCAATGAACATCAGGAGCGAATATATGTTGAAGGAAGCACCCTTCAGACCGAGGCCTTCCACCCAGAGTGGAGAGCAGGGGTGTGTTTACCTGTCAGCCAGCCCTGCAGATCCACACTATCCTCTTTCAGGAGTTTCAGCTCCCTCTCCCACCTCACATACAAGGACAGACTCGGGCTGGGCCTGGCTTTGTCCTCCAGAAAGCGAAGGTCAAGGTCCAGCATGGACTCGCCAGGCTGCACAGGCCACAGTGGCCCGCTCCCCTGCCCTGGAGTGCGGTGGGCAACCCGGGGGTCTTCCTGAGGGACCCTCCCCACTCCCCCTCAGCCCAGGGTCCCATGCTGGCCCCTGTCCGCCTAGCCATTCCCAATCTGAAGACCAGACTTCCCAAGTCCTAGCTCCATCCTGGGGGTGGTCAACTAGTTGTTTCTCCTCTTCCTCCAGGAAGTAGTTACATCTTAAAGGTTTTCTGCAGTTGTCATCAGGATGTGGGTATTAGTTCTTAAAAGGTCCCTGCTCATCAATCTCCCTCTGTTACAGACTAATTGAGTGCACTAGCGGCCTGTGCTTGGAAGGCCCCTTCTTTATTCGAGGCTTAGGCAATCGCCTCCTGAGGCAGACTCTCCTAAGTTTGCTATTCCAGCATCCAAAGAATGCTCAGCTGTCGAGTGAGGCAGTTACCCCAAGGGCAGTGCTGGACACGGAGCCGCACCCACCACAGGTGCGTGTGTGAGGGTGGGGAGCTCTGGGCTCTGCCTCTGGTGTGCAGGTATTCCTAACGAACAGCGTCCTGTCTCTCCAGCGGCAGTGGCAGGTCAGGGAGGCTCAGAGCTAAGAGGCCCTGGACCCTTGCATTCCCAAGGAATACCCGTGAAGAACAGGTGGGATCTGAACCGGGGCTGAGTGTGCCCTCAAATGATGCGGCAAAGCGTGGAGGATATTGCTGACCAGTTAAGGTGGTCATCCCCCACCAGCCCAGGGACCCACCCTCTCCTTGCAGGTGAAAAGTAGCTCTTCAGGATCACAGAAAGGTATCCCCAGGGGAGAAAGGCACAGAGGGAATGGATTTTACGGATTTATTTTTAAAAAACAAAAAAGGTTAAAAAAGTCCTTCATTTCCAACCCTGCCTGGGGGTGTGAGTGGGGAATAGCATGAACTGAGAAGGGCACCCACCCTCCCCTGGGGAGAGTCCAACTCTTCCCCAGGAGCCTGCAGCATGCAGGGCAGGTCAGAGGCCAGCCCTCGCCCTTCCTGCCCCGCCTCCTCCATGAGCAGCTCACACTGCTGCCAGCAAGTTCCAGAGGCAAAGAAGTGTGGGAGCCAAGGCTGAAGGCTGCCTTCTTCACCTCAGCGGTCACTCCAGCTCTTCCGCCCTTGGATGTTCTCTGGGCCCCACCACTGGGCTCTCAGGGTGGGTGGACAGGCAAGAACAGGAGGCGCAGCTTGGCCCAGCTCACTGGCAGCTTCCTTAATGCTGTCTATGACACAGCAGGGCATTCAGGGCGGGGGACATCACAGGGCAGGAAAGGGCTGCAGACACACCACGACAATCTGGAAAGGAAAATCTCCTGCTAACCTGCATCGCTTTCTGATCCTGCCTCTGCACCGAGGCAGCCCTTTTTCCTATTCCCCATCCCGAGGCTGAGTGGAGTCCAGGACAAAGCACTAAGTGGCTGTTTGCTACAAAACACCTGGAGATGCCAGGGGGGGCTCTCGGCCCATCAGTCAGTCCAGGCTCCCACACAGTCACACAGTCACACACACAGCGTTAAGGCGTCTGTACCAGCAGGTGTGGCCAAACCAGGCCCAGCTTCTCTCCCTCCACCTGCAGGAGTGAGGGGGGAGAACCCTTCTGTGGCTTCAGTAACAGGCTGAAGTGGGAGAAGCTGGCAACGGAAGAGCGAGCTGAGCCCCGAGAAAGAGGAGGAAGGCAGGTGAGGGCTTCCGAGGCCTCTCTCCAGGCCTGATGGCTGCCCTGGGAAGTGACCCAACTCAGGTTGGGAGCCCTGACCACATACCCCCTGGAAAATGGGGGACAGAAAGAGGGGAAGAGAAGCGGGGCTAGAGTCGTGGGACTTTGGAGGAAGCCAGTGCTATCAATATTTACAAGCATAAAGCCCCATCTTCTGTGCCACCTACCTCTCTGCCCCTCCCACAGAAAGAAAGGCCCCTGAGAGCCACCAAGGAGGTCCCGAGACCTCCTCCCCAGCCATGCCCCACAGCGGGGGCCCTTCCCTCGACCGGCCATGCTCTGGGCCCCCAGGAGTGTCCGCCGGCTCTGCTCGGTCAGGAGGAGGAGCCCGGGCGCCCGGCCAGCCCTAGGAGTCCTTGAGCATGCTGATGCGTGCGTAGATCTTGAGGGCGGGCCCCAGCTTGATGTTCATGGCACTCATCAGGTGGTCCTCCTTGAGCAGCAGCAGAGCTTGCCCGTCGATCTCCTGGGCACGGAACTCCTCTGCGATTTCCTGGCAGCCTGAGGGGATGTGACCAAAGACAGTGTCAACCAGGGCTACAAGCGGTCACTGCCCTTCAGAAGCCCCGTTTCACTTGACCCTCACGACCGGCCCTTGAGGGAGCTGAAGCTGTTCTCTCACTTTATAGCTTCAGCGGCTTACCCAGGGCAGCGAGACTCCACCATGGCCTCCTTGTTTACACGGTCCTTACCACCCACCACCCCCTCCATGGACAGGGCTACCCCGGGGAAGCAGCAGCATGGGATTTCCAAGGCTGGATCATAAAGGGCACAGCACTTCACCTTGGTCTTTTGGATATTCTCTCTTGGAGTGAGTCAGCCACTATGTCACGAGGGTACTCAAGCAGCACTCTGGAGAGGCCCACTTGGGGAGGGACTGAGGCCTTTTGCCCAGAGTCAGCCCCTGCTGCCCTGGGATTGCGGCTGGAAGGGGGTTCCTCCAGCTCCAGGCCTGTAGATACCTGCAGCCCTGTTACCATCATGATGTGGCCCTTGAAAGATGTCCCAAGCCAGAAGTGCCCACTAAGCCACTCTCCAGAACTCTTGAGATGTTTGTTGACTATTGTAGGCCACTAGGCTTGGGATCGGAGAAGGCAATGGCACCCCACTCCAGTGTTCTTGCCTGGAGAATCCCAGGGACAGGGGAGCTTGGTGGACTGCCGTCTATGGGGTCGCACAGAGTCGGACACGACTGAAGCGACTTAGCAGCAGCAGCAGGCTTGGGATAACGTTTCCCAGCAGTGAAAAATTAATGCAGATTTTGGTACCTGGAAGAGTGGGTGATGCCATCACCACCCTTTAACAGTGTGAGTGTGGCCTGGGATGCAGTAGTGGGTGCAGGCGGGAGTGACTTTGAGAAGAATATCTAAGGTTCCCAGGCTTCGCAGAAGCCTGATGGCCTTTGAAGTGACTGCTGGGGAGGCTTAAAGCAAAGTGAGGAAATGGTGGAAACTGGAAGAAGAAGGATCCTTGGTATGAAATGGAAAATTTAGCCACACTGTTGCTGGTGGTGACCTGGTGAGTGTGAGACTCCCACTGAACCAGCGCTCTGGCTCAGGGGACCCCAGGCAGAACCTGCAGGTGCCATCTGGCTTCCCAGCGCTGCCGTGGGAAATGCAAGGGGGAAAACTGGGAAACAGGAAAGAGCCTGGATTTGTTACTTCTGAAAATCCTCAGCCTCACCAGATGGCAAATGATGCTAAAATTAAGAAATGGTTTCTAGTGTTTGTTTCAGCAGCACATAAACTAAAAAAAAAAAAAAAAAAATGGTTTCCAGGCAAAGACCAAATCCAGGACACAGTCAAAAAAAACAGAGCCTAAAGATGAGACAGCAGGGGTGTCTTAAATCATCTGTCAAGACTGCAGAAAGCTCTAAGGTGCGGCCTCAGAGAACCACTGGATCAAACGCTCTCCCAGGATTTTATGGCGTGACTCACAGAGCCTCTCCATTCAACAGACCGGCTCCTCACACTGTTAAGGCCACAGTCCCTCAGCTTCAGATGAAGCCTAATAATGGAGTAGGGCTTGTCTTGAAGACACTTTTGGATAAGGTTTATTTAAAAAGCCCACAAAGAGTGAGAGACTCATCTGGCAGAAACACTGCTCACTTGGACTGCAAGGGTCAGAGGTGACAGGAAATAAAGGCAGCAGGAAGCAGGCTGAGAAAACAACTCCACCAGCCACCTCCTTCCAAGGGAGAGGAAGGATGAGTCAGGGTGGAGCCCAGAGGAGGAGAACCACTCCAGGCTTGGAGTCCTTGTCATCAAGGAAATGCCCACACACGCCTGGGGTGGACTGGTGATTCCTGCGGCCTCCTGTGTGCTCCCTTCTCCAACAGGCACATCTACTGTGATGACCCTGTGCCCGTCCCACCATCTCCTAGGCTGGTGGAGGGAAGATGATGACCCTCCTCATTCTCAGGTGTGAAGACTGAGGGAACTCTCCTTGAGGAGCTGGACCCAGGGAATTTCATCTGGGCCTGGACCTGAGTCAGATGCTGAGATCTTAAGACCTTGAACCACTGCTGTGATGAGACCCGTGGGGCCTTGGGTGGGGGTGGGGTTGTTCTGCATGAGGGAGGAACTTGAATCACTGGGGTGAACTACCCTAACGGGCCTCCAAGTAGCTCCCTCCAATAACCCCTTCATGCCTTTATGAGGCCTTCACAATGAATGGGGTTGACCTGTGTGGTCAATAAGATACTGCTGAAGTGACAATATGTGATTTCTGAGGCTAGACCATAAAGGGCACAGCAGGTGACTTCCACCTTGCGCTCTTAGATCTCCTCCCGGGGGGTCAACTGGCTGCCACGTCACGAGACTACTAGAGCAGGAGTGTTCTGAAGAGACCCGCGTGGATGGTGACCGAGGCCTCTTGCCAATGGCCACCCCCTCCCTGAGAATCACAGGAGGTACCTGAGGATGGAGCCTCAGTTGAGCCTTCAATGGCTTGGCCTTGGCTGACACCACAGCCACCTGAGAATGCCCATGGCAGAACTGCCCACCCAGCCACCTGTGTGCTGACAAACGCTGGCACTGCAGTGATAGATAACTAACACCCTGGGTTAAGTGGCAGAGCCAAGATTTGAGCCCAGTTCTGTTTAAGTCCAAAGCCCACTCTCAGCCACCATAGCCCACTTCAGTCTCTGAATGAACCGGCTTATGGCTGCCATCACTACCTGACCTGGCCAGTGGCTGGGTGAGAGTGGCAGGAGAAACCGTGAAAAAGCTGTGGGGCCTCAACAAGCACAGCCGTGCAGATGCAAGCTCTGTCTTTTGAGCTTCATTTCTAGATCCTCGCCCTGAGACCCTGCGTGCCCAGGGTCACAGCAGCCTGTGGCTCCCGCACGTGCTTCTGCGTCTCTGTGCCTCTGCCCAGGCTGCTCCCTGATGCGACCCCTCCATCAGGCACAGGCCCATGTGTCCACTGCCACTTGGCGTCCACCTTCAGTGTTCTGACCTTCTTCTTGACAGTTTTCCTTCACTCCCACCTGATGCCCCTCCCAACTTGCCCTGGAGACACACAGGGTAGGTCACGTCATCATCAGCCACACAGGCCCCTCGCAGGGCCCACAGATACGCTGGCGTCCGGCCACAGGACACCAGTCAGGGCTCTGTGCTAGAAGGTAAGCTCTCGTGGGCAGGAATCTCCTGACGCTTATCTCTGCCCTGTTCCTGAAGCTGCGTCTCTCACTGAACCACCTGGTCTCTCCTGGGGGCAGTAGGTGAGGTCTCTCACGCCCTCTTTCTTTGCTACTCCAGGCAGGCATGGAACTCCCAGGGCCTTACCTGGCAGAGAGCGGATGAATTCGTAGACATCGTCCACGTTCCACTTGGTGGGCTCACTTGGCAGGAAGTGGTGTCCCATGCCCACCAGGTCCCGCATGTGCACGTCAGGGAGCTCCAGGTCCCGCGGGCCTTGTCGCCGGCGGGAGGTGGACGAGCTGGCTGAGATGGGGGACAAGGGTTCCCGTAGCTTGAGTTATCTGAGCAACGGCTGGAGTCTTCCTGGCTGTGTGTTAGCTGCAGGGCAGCGGTAACTGAAAGGGGTACGGTGCCTGTTGGCTGGGAGCAGAGAGAAACAGTTTTCCTCAGGATGGGGGAGTAAACTGCCTCTACAAGAGTGCTGGGCAAAAGCAGGTAGAGTCTCCCCATTCTATCTGGTTGCTGCAATGTACCTGTGAATTCTAGATTGAAAAGTGTCTGTTGCAATGTCCTCTCTCTGCTCCTAAGCAGAGTGAGTCCAAGTGCTGGTGCACGCTCCACCCTGCACTGCAGTAATCTCATTATGGGTCTATTCTTCCTCGCAAACGTGGGTTTCTTAACCAGGGCTCTAAGGCTTTTGGGGAATGGTCTGTGCACCACCTGAAAGAGCATGTAGATTTCTTGTGTGTGTCCATTTTTGACTATAGCTTTCATCAGATTTTTAAAGAGGTTTAAGACCAAAATAATAACAATAAACAGCAAAACATATGGTCTAAAGCATCACACTAGGCTGTGAGTTCTTGGAGCACAATTCAGAGCTTTAGTGCTAGCTCTAACACTAGCTAATAACAGTTGCTAGCACACAGCTGGTGCTGAAACATACTTAATGAACAGAACACCCTATTTTTGATAGAGACCTTCAAAGAAACAAAAAGGTGGGGAGATGAAGGGTGTTAGCTGCTTCTCCCCTAGCCCTTCAGGTAAGGCAGACACAGCTACCTGGGGCAGCCTATGTCTTCATGCGCAGCCCCAGCAGTCAAGGATGGAGGCAGACTGGGGGAACAGGGTGCGCATAGGCAAGGCCACAGAAGAGGAACCCTGGGTTCCTCTTGAGCATGCTGCTGCTGCTGCTGCTGCTGCTAAGTCGCTTCAGTTGTGTCCGACTCTGTGTGACCCCGTAGACAGCAGCCCACCAGGCTCCCCCGTCCCTGGGATTCTCCAGGCAAGAACACTGGAGTGGGTTGCCATTTCCTTCTCCAATGCACGAAAGTGAAAAGTGAGAGTGAAGCGCTCAGTCGTGTCCGACTCTTCTCGACCCCATGGACTACAGCCTACTAGGCTCCTCTGTCCACGGGATTTTCCAGGCAAGAGTACTGGAGTGGGGTGCCAGTGCCTTCTCCGCTCTTGAGCATCCATGGGTCTAAATGAGAGCTCTCTGAAGGGACATGGGGAAGGCTTGACTTGACACATCAGGAGAAATGAGAATATGATGGAGCACTGACAGGCACAGCAGAAGAGACGGTGGGCACCCAGGGTTGTGCTAGGAAGGGAAGTTGGTGGAGACTTGAGAGAATAAGCTGGCTCCTCCAGCCTCTCACCTGCTTCTTGGTATCCTTGGTAAGTGTTGGCAGACTGGCTTTGCTGGCCCGACGGCGGTTGTGGGTTGTGGCTCCTGCCTTTTGCAGCTTGCTCCGATCTGAGTGGAAAAGCCCCACTCGTTTGGTGCACCCCACGTTGTACCTGCCAGAGTCAGGGGAACGAGGGAGGTCAGGTCAGTCGCAGGGTGCCCATGGGCCCCAGGAGGAGTAAGAGCAGCCAAGGGGCAAAATCTGAGTCTGCTCGTTCCAATCCTAAGTCCATCACTCAGGACTGGCTGTGTGAATATGGGTAAGTCACTCACCCCCTGAGCCTCTGTTTTCCCATCTGGAGTTGGGGTGACACCACTCACTTTATGTAACTGGTCTGGCAGTTACACAAGCTTGTGCTTGAAACAACTGCCTGGGTCACGGGAAGAACTCAGGGCTGCCCTATTCTACTCCACATGTTACCCGTGCCAAGAAGCTAGTGTCCCCTGTTCTGATGGGGAACAGCTTGGCAAGGCATCACAAAGGTGCCGGGAGGACCTCCAGCATAGCCTGAAGGGAAGGAGGGCTGGGGACTACCCTACTCTAACTGGTCCGCAGGGCCCCTCTGCCTGGGGGCCTAGAGTCCCTTCTTTTGGGAGCTCAGGCTCCTTCCACCTTGGCACAAAGACCACACAGCACTTCAGAGTCAGACGTCTAGATCCCCAGCTCGAAGACTTGGCACAGGACTTCTTGTGCCTCAGTTTCCTATCATGTATAAAGGGCCTGACAGCAATCCCTGTCTCACAGGGTTACTCTGAAGACGAGATGACACCATGCGCATCAACGCTCAGCACAGAGACCTGCTCATGGCAGGCCCGCAATAAACACTGATGTCTACTGTGACCATCTGTCTTCTGAGTCGGGTGAGAGCTCGCAAAGGAGATGCAGTCAGCACAGTGGCTCAGGGCAACGTTTCCAGTGGGGCTTAGGTAAACCCTACAGAGATGGGAGCTGCCAAAGCCAGGTGCCAGGGGTGCCCAGGAGGGCCAGACAAGCTAAATGCCTCTTCCTTTCCCATGTGGGCTTAATGCTGCTTGCCTGGACCTGCTAGTGGAGTTCTTGGATGAACAAGTGACAGGACACTGCTTCCAGGCAGGAGCTGGGCACCAAGGTGCAACCCTGAGAGGTGGGGAGGGGCTGGGCACAGCAGCGGAGTGAGGGTGCTTACCTTTTTGCACAAGCCATGGAACAGAAGCGCTTGGAACGCTTGAACTTGTAGGCGAAGTCCACCCGGCCACAGAGCTCGCACTTGAGTTTGAGGGGAGTACCCTCCTCTTTGGATTCTGAAAGCATGAAAGTTGCTAAGTGCGGACAATGAGTGGTCCCCATAGGACTGTCCACAGCCTGCCCTGGGGCCTCTCACATTCTGCCCAGCCTATTCCTTGTGCCCACAGCTGTGCCCTGCAGCAGCAGCCTGGACAGTGCTAACCCACTTTCGCCGTTGTTTTATGACTTTGTACCCTGGACACCTGAAAGTTCCTTCTTTTAGGGGCTAGGAGACAAAACACGGCGGGGAAGAGCTAGCGCCCTCTCCTTATGACCCTAGAAGAAAGCAGGGGACCCTCTAGAGGGAAAGTGCTAATGCTGTCCCCGCTGGTTTGCAATCACTCTGCTCTTCCTGGAGGGTGTCCGGCTGGCTGCCAGCCTGGGTATCAGAGCCCAGGAGACGGTAGCCACGCAGGCACCCCATCCGCCTCTTTAGCCGGGGCTCCTGTGGCAAGTGCAGCCCTCACCGGCTCCACTGTGCCTCTGCGCTGGCCCCTCTCCTGAGTGCAGGTGCCTGAAGCAGTGGAGGAAGGCCACAACTTGCCTGGGGCCATGCTGGCTGGCCTACAACTCAGCAGTAACTGCCGGGGATCCCGGGGCTGGAG
>SJXQ01010428.1:66045-80071 GCA_006408695.1 Aepyceros melampus
TTTCTCCGGGGAAAGGGGCTTCTAACTGCTTTCGAGGGACAGGGCTGAGTGCGCACTGGGGGAAATGTTTGGTCAACCACCATGTTCACACAATTTCTGGCTCCAAGACCCTCCCTGGACACAGGAAAGGACCCTCTGGCCTTGCTGATGTCCCGCTCCACCCCGCCCGAAGGCCCAGCATCCAGGGCCTGGCGCACTACCTTGCAGATAGGGCTCCTCCATCTCTGAGTCAGTGGTGGTGGTATGGTCCTGCTGCGGAAGTTTCTCAGGCAAGAACCCCTGTGCATACTTCTTCTTGAGATTCCCCACCAGCAGGGACGAGCGTCCCACCTAGAGGACAAGGTGACAGGAGGCCGTGAGGGTCAGGTGGGCAGGCTCGCTTGCTCTCAGCCTCATCACAATCACAAGTATAAAGCACCCAGGCGCAGAGGCCAGCCCCCCTACCACCATCCAGGCACACCCTGCTCAAGGCCTGTTTTGCTGTTTAGCTCATGAGGCAAGATGCCACTGGCCACCAAAGGACGGGGATGAAAATAGCTTTAGCCCAGGACTGATGGATGGTTCAGAGGGTCGGGAGAGTATCTCCTCTTCCCAGGTGTCTGAGGCGCACAGGTGGAGATGGGTCAGGCTCCAGCATCGCTGGAACCAGGGCCGGGCCCCCGCCCTCACATGTCTTGGGGCAGGAACACGGTGGAGGCTGCATGTGAGTGTATGGGTGTACAAGAGTCCCGGCCGCCATTCCTGGACCCCTTACTGCTCTCTCCCTTACCACTGCCCTACCCGAGTCAAGAGGGACAGGCAGCCACAGAGAAGAGGAACATGGGGACGCAGGGCCAATCCTGGACGGCTCATTCACGCTTTGGTTTACTCCCTTTGTTGCCTTTTGTTCAGGCAGCCTGGTGGCCAGAACTCTAGCGGGGAGACTGGGGCTGCTACCCTGTCTGTAGCTACACGGTCAGGTCAGCTAGGTTCTGGTGTTTCTCTAGGAGGCCAAAGGGAGGAATCTAATGAGGGAGGGGATGGAAAGGCTAAAGCTCCTTGTAGCTAAGGGGCCACAGGCCTTGACAGACCTCAAGAGGGAAAGCAGATGAGAACCAGCCTGGGCATTTTTGTCTTCTGTCATTTCAGAAGGGCAGTCCACCCATCTCAGTTAATCAAGCTCGGAGGCTTTGACTGACTGTTCAAACCACTCATGGATCCAAAGAAAGCTCGAAAGACAGATGGCATCCCATGAAGATGCTGTGTCTCTTACCAGTTAATTTTATCATGAGAGGCTGGAGCGCCCTTGGCTCTGGGCCCCTCTCACCTATGGAGCAGACAACCTGTCTTACCAAATTACACCTGCACTATCAGGGCGGGGTGCTGTGTTTAATGAGCCATTTTCTTGCTGCTTCTGTGTTTCCCTGCGGTATAGTGCTTAACTTGAGACACTTGATGAAATGCCCCTTTCTGAAGTGCCCCTTACTCTCACTCGCTCCTCTTTCAAGGCTCTGTCCGCAGAAAAGAAGTTTCCGGCTAGAACTCTGTTCACTTATCTTCCACTCAGATAGGTCTTGAGGATTCTCTTCTATTCAGGTTCCGTTTGCTCTCTAACTGGCTAAAGTGTTGCCATTTGGGAGTTGTGCCATTCAAACCTGAACGAGGTCTCATTTCCAAACTCCATCATCCTGCACCCAATACCCCAATGTGAACTCTCTTCTAACCACGGAGTTCCCACTTAACCAGATGGGGACACAACTGAGTCTGTGTGGAAACTTCTAACTGAAGGGGTCATGCCAATTTTTCTTAATTACTGAACCCTTCTGGATCTTAGGAAGACACTCAATCCTACAAAGAAAATGACTCTGACATTCCTTTGGGGGGAAATAAGCAAGGAAAGAGCAAATTTTTTTTCACATTTTTAGAAATTTTACATGGAAATGTAAAAATATTCTAATACACATCCAAAGTATTATTTAAAAAAAAAAAAAAAAAAGAGGGGAAAAGAAGTAGTCCGTACCGGGAAAGGCTCCGCCCCCTCCTGGATCACAAACCCTTCGATAACTGCGTCAGGATTTGGGGTTTCACAATGGCCTGTGGTGGTTTATTCTCACCATTCTGGGGGGCAGTGCCGGTGATGCTGGAGGCAGAGTTTCCGTTCCCTGAGGTCATGCCGGGGCTGCTGAGGTCGGTCAGTGCATGAACAATGCCCTGCCCTGTCTCTGTGCAAGGAAAGCAGAAGAACACAAGCAGATGAGGTCAGAGCCAGGTGGAGGCCAGCAGAAGGAGAGCAGGGACTCCACCTCACCCAATAATGCACACCAGGCAGTCCCCTCCCTCAGTGACCCACTCAAAGTGGTACAGTTTCCGTGGACACACCACCACGTGAGTCTAGTCCATCCTATAACAATGAAGCTAAACAACCAGACATGTTTCTTATTCTTATCCTGAGCTAAGAATAGTTCGATTAGGTTAAACAGACAAGGATTTTGCCTTTTGGAGGAGTGAAGACCTTGGTCAATATTGACCTGGACAAACAAGTTAATGTTCAACTCAAGGGAGAAAAGTGTATTCAAGGTACCATCTAAAACCAGGATGAAAAAAGCTGAACTAGGTAGAGGGCTTGGGGCTTGATGGGTCTGGGGGAAGACAGATTAAAGGAACCTTCTATGAGGTTCCTCGGGCAAGGGTCCAATTTTAAGCATGCTGTGAAATGTCAAAGTACTGAACCCCAAGCAAATATTTTAATATAGATCTGCCTATGCAAAGACTGGCTGTTTGGGATCACTGCATTAAGACACATGTGTGTTCTATGTCTCCGCCAAGGACGCCACCAGGCAGAGATGAGGTTATTTATGCTGTTTCTGCAGGTCCTGTGCTTCGAACCAAGCCTCTTATCCAGTTCTCAGCTTCATACTCAATCTGATCCTTGGCCGGCCAGACTCCGTCCCTCCATGGACAGCGCTGCCCAAGTTCTCCCCATAGGCCTGCCAGCCTTCCTCTGAAAGGCCTGACAGAGAGTTCCAGAGAGTGTGAGGGGAGCCTCCGTGGAACCGCATGAGGGACCTCCTCGTCTCCACTTCAAACGTACCTCTCATGAGCTGCTTCAATGTGTGAGAAACAACTTTTATCTCCTCACTTTTGTAACTCTCTTCCCACCCCTTCCCAGGGCCATTCTCTACCACCACCAACTGTGTGAGCTGAGGCTGCTTTTAAACTGGAACTTCCTAAAAAAGAAAAAAGAGAGAAAGAAAAAAGAAAGAAAAAGCCATTTCTCTATTGCAACAAGCCTACTGCCAGTAAGCATAACTCAGTGTGTGTATGTGTACACACTTTGAAAAACAATTTCAGTATAATTATTAAAGCAATTTTTGCACAAAATTTATAGGAAGATACTCTTATTTCATGTTAAAGATCCAAAATCCCACCACAGAGGAAGAATTTACAATGCCTAATTATATAGGATGGAGAAATCAAAGTAAACTCATTTTAGGAAAGGTTTATAACTGGCTTTCTTACTAGTAGTCCTAGTGTACAATAAACTGGGATAAATCTTTTTTGTTAAAAAAAAAAGTTAACCATGACATACATCTTCAGTACTCAGACTTCTATAATTCAACCGTAATGAACTTCAGAGCTGAGCAGGAGTTACCTGAGAGATGTGATTAATGAGATTTTAAAGTAATTCTTTGGAGACACAGTCATACCAGCAAGTTAAGAAAAATTCCTTTCAATGTTTATAGTCTCCTTTGAAAAAAATTTTGGACAGTTTTGACTTTTCTATAGGGATGGAAATTTTCTACTTTGAAATCAGTGTTTCTAAATTGTAAAGGTATTTGGGAAGTGAAAACAAAATCTTTCCTTAACAACCATGAATAACTAGGAGGACTGAGTTATGCAATCAATTAAGTTTCTTTGCTTTTAAATTTTAAACACGTGAAAAAACAAATCTGTATTTTTAAAAATGAGTAAATGTTAAGAGAGAAAGCTTAGTATTTAAATTAAAATCCTATTTTTAAATGACAGCTATTTCCTTCTAATTAAATTAGCGCCTAGATAAATATTCCCTAGGTTCAAGCCCTTACCAATGCTTGACCTTCCTCTGTAACGCCCCACTTAGTGATTCTCTGGCATTTGCTTGAACACCTCTAATGAAAAAGGAACTAACTACCTCTGAAGTAGTTTGTCCCCAGCTTGGACAGTTCAAGAAGTTCTTCCTTACAATGAGTCAAAAATCCATCCGTTAATTTCTACCTACTTATCCTGGTCTATTCCTTAAGACCACACAGAACAAGGCTAATCATACTTGCACAATGGGTAAAAACAGAGCCTTAGACTTGGCTTAGAGACTGGTCTCTATCACTCAAGGATTAGTGGCATGTCCTTATCTGTCTCTGAGCCATGGTTTCTCCAGCTAGAAGATACAGGCGGTAAGACGACACTCTACAGCCCTGCTCTGAGAGCCAAGAGCGACGATGACCAGCAGTGCGCTGTGAGCACATGGGAAACTCTCGAGAAGCGCCCTTGGTGTCGTGAAGGGCGGCACTCGTGACCCAGCACGTATTTTCTCCTCTAGGCCACACTCCCTCTGCTCCTTCAACTACTTCTTATCTAAAAGGCTGCAAGTTCATCACCCTGTGTCATCTTTGTCAGCATCTTTTAAAGTCAGGTAGTCAACCCTAACATATCATATCATATCAAGTATTGATCTAAGAGACCCAGTTTGTAAGAATTTTGTTTTGGGGAGCACAGATGGGGCAATGAATGACTCCCTTGTTTTAGTTCACAGCACCTCTGGGGCTTCCCTGGTGGCTCAGATGGTAAAGCATCTGCCTGCAATGTGGGAGACCTGGGTTCGATCCCTGGGTCAGGAAGATCCCCTGGAGAAGGAAATGGCAACCCACCCCAGTACTCTTGCCTGGAAAATTCCGTGGATGGAGGAGCCTGGTGGGCTACAGTCCATGGGGTAGCAAAGAGTTGGACATGACTGAGCGACTTCACTTCACAGCACTTCTATGGAATTGATCCATTTTCCTCTACCTTCTGGGATCATGCCCGCCTGCCGCTTTTCACTGATATTTATCACCAAATGGGTGCTGATACCTCATCTCCCTGAGATTTCTCCAACCTTTTGGACTCTTCTTCTTGGCCTCTCCACCCTACTGATTAATGTACACTGCAAAGAGGTGGTGGCTCCTGAGGGCATTCTTTCTTCATGCCAAATATAGTAGCAAACAGAGACATTCACCAGCACAGGGGCTACAGGGCCAATGCTTTAACTCTGGGAGGAAAAAGACCTGTTTTGAATTTAAGTTCTAAAAAAAAAGGAGATCTTATTAAGCAAGAGAACAAACTAATAAGCCCTTTCACTACATCCTTAGAACGATCCTTACAACTTTGGCTGGTTGCAGGACAGACAGAGTCCCAGGGACGGGCAGGAAAGTGCTTTACAACTTGGACAGAGGTTTGCAACGATTCTGTTTTGCAGTCATCTTGCAGGCAAACCCTCATCATCTGCTCTAGTAACAAAGGAGTTTGGGCTATTTCTAGAATGACCATACACGATCTCACCCCCTGCCAAGCTCAGCACACTGAGATTAATTTAATTTGCTTCCTGCTCTCCCAGACTGCTCTGCGGCCTGCTTAAGGGAAAGCAGCTTAAACGTGCAACAACCTGCCCTGCTGGCCCTGAGGCCAGATGAGAGACAGACAAAGAAGTCCTCTATCTTTGGAATTCTTCCTTACTCAGTTCCCTTGACCGGTCCCGAGGCTGTAAGTGCTGCTGGGATTCCCACAGGTCTCAAATGCCTCTATACAGAGTGAGGTACCTGGATTTGCAAGGCAGAGGCCAGGACACCCTGAGAAGGAGAAGCTGCAGGAAGCAAATAAAACCAAGCTCCAGTGGGGGCGAGGGAAGGGAGAGGTAGAATCTAGCATTTGATTGAAGCTGACCACAAAGGGCCAAGTATTCCGATGAGAATGAACAAAGCAATGTGTTCTGGGGGCGTCATTACATAACACAGGCCTCAACCTGTAGGCTGCGTCTCAATCTGCTCTCAGGCTCTGGAAGAAACAGTCCTTATAGGGACTGGATTAAAACAGGAAGGGCGAATCCCCTCCCCACTCCTTGGGCCCCATTTGTGAAATTATCTGTAAGGGCCAGTCTTCTCTGCTAGGCAAAGCAGGGGCCCTATTTAGGCAGGGCTGTCCAGGTCTTGGCTGTATCTTCAGGGCTAACCCAGTGACCAACACATTTAACAGGTGCTGAACCATAGCGTGTGGAAACTGTGGTCTCCATCTCCACGGCTGACCACAGTACTGTTCTCCCTAGTCTTCCAACAGCAACCACCAGTTGAGACTGGCAAGTCACTTTCTGAGGCGGTAATGACTGAGACAGAGCAGCTGGGCTGGTGCCTGCCTACAAGAATGGCATTTCTGGCTACCTGGCTCTGAAGAAGAATAAGAGCTACTTCTCAGCCCATTTCTTCTTGTTAAGAGTGGGGATTTCCTCAGTGGATGGGAAATTTAGCATTAAATCAGCTCCAAAGACTGCAGCTTTGGGTTCCCTGGCCCGCTTTGAAACACTGATGCTGGCTCCAGGCATTTGGAAAGGCATGATGACCTCCAGAAGCAGAGGCCAGAGGCGCCTTAACAGCCTTGGCCCCAGGGCCAGGAGGTAGGTGTCCAGAGAGGCTGAGCTCTCCTGCCCCCGAAGACAGAGGTTGGGCTGGCCCTGGCTTGGTTCCATCTGGGCCACTTTGGAACCAGTTATGGTGCTCTTTTGGAGAAGGCAATGGCACCCCACTACAGTACTCTTGCCTGGAAAATATCATAGACAGAGGAGCCTGGTAGGCTGCAGTCTATTGGGTGGCGAAGAGTCAGGCACGACTAACCGACTTCACTTTCATTTTTCAGTTTCATGCATTGGAGAAGGAAATGGCAACCCACTCCAGTGTTCTTGCCTGGAGAATCCCAGGAACGGTGCAGCCTGGTGGGCTGCCACCTACAGGGTCGCACAGAGTCGGACACAATTGAAGCAACTTGGCAGCAGCAGCAGCAGATGGTGCTCTTTATAAACACAGATGTGGCAAAAATCATCAGTTACGCTAAAATACGGTTCAGTACTAACATTTATTGTGGGTGTTTCAGATGACCTGATCAAGTCTTTCTATTTGCCCGCAAATAAGCAGCCTTGAAGACCTGACTTCAGAGGAGATGAAAAGCAAGCAGGGCCTCTCCCTGTACCCCTCAGCTTGGCCAGTGGCCATTTCCACTTTCTACAGACATGAGAAAGTATTTTAATTTCCAAGACTTCTAACTACCCGTGCCTGGCAGCAGCACGAGTAAGACAAAGCTAATGAAGTTAATAGAGGATTCAAGGAGGCAGAGTAGGTGATAACACGGATCATTTCCTGCAGCAAATTCTGCTCGATAAATGGCAGAACAAGGTCGCTTACACAACACAGAGCGTTCTCTCCAGGCCCCTGGCTGTGAAGTGCTGCTCACTGGGCCTCAGCTTGGCAGGCCAGTCCCATGGGCAGGAGGGGTGACAGCAGGGCTCCTCGACAACTGCATGCTCTACAGAGACCCTGAGCGGAGCGCCTGCAAAGGGACACCCAGGGAAGCCACCTCCCAGGCGGAGAGCAGCTGATGCAGACCAGGCACACCTGGCGCTAACATGGGGAGGCAAGCTGAGGGCCCGGCGAGCCCTCAGCAAAGGCTGTGGCCACCCCTACAATCTCATTATAGTTGGGCCTCTAAAGACATTAGTGCCGCTCCAAGTGAGGGAGGTACAAAATCTCGTTAAGTACCAATCTGCTGGTGGGGGGAGGGGGAAGAGAGAGGGAAAGAGGAATCGTGGCTCCATCCTGGGACCCTGATGGAGTAGTCAACTAAAGAGATTCATTTGGTTAACAACCTGCTTTAAAATGCAAATATACAGTTGCAGTCATTCACACCTGGCTGTGAATCATTTAGAGACGCATTTAGGGACAGAAGGTCTGGGGTGAGGCATGGGGGATGAAGAGTGGATATTCTGGCTCAGGGGCACTAGTCCTCTGTGGACTGGGGTTAGGAGGGTCCTGGGTCTAACATCTTAATTTTCCAGAGGAAGAAAAGGGTGCGTAGTTAAGTCTACATTTCAGAATGAACGCAAGAGTGTGTGCCACCTAAATGAAGAGACTATGTTCTAGAACGGCTTCCCTGGTGGCTCAGGGCAAAGAAAACCACCTGCCAATGCAGGAGACCCGGTTTGATCCCTGGGTGGGGAAGATCCCCTGGAGAAGAAAATGGCATCCTGCTCCAGTACTCTTGCCTGGGAAGTCCCATGGACAGAGGAGCCTGGTGGGCTACAAGCCTTGGGGTTGCAAAGAGTCGGATACAAATAAACACCATCACCCACTAAACCATGCATAAAAGGAGCTCTTAGAGGTGGAAATGGAGAAGGAAATGGCAACCCACTCCAGTGTTCTTGCCTGGAGAATCCCAAGGACAGGGGAGCCTGGTGGGCTGCCGTCTATGGGGTCGCACAGAGTCGGACACGACTGAAGCGACTTAGCAGCAGTAGAGGTGGAAAAATTGTACTTCGCTTCCCACCCTGGGTTCCCCGGAGAACCCAGAAGGCAGGAGGCACCAAGACCAAATGTTTATAGCTTGTGCAATTCTGCTAAGGACCAAGATGTCAGACACACAAAAGGCTGTGGCCTTTTCTCACAGGTGCTGTTACCATCCTGCCCTCAGAGCACCTTTGCTCTTGTGAGCCTCTCCTGAGAAGGGAAGGACGGACTGTGACAGGAAGATCCTTTTGGCTCACTCTGCTGACCTGTGTCTGCGGAGAGTTGGCTGGCACAATGCCAGGGAAGCTGGGCCAGGAGGCCTCAGACAGGCCTCCGTGTCACTGCGGAGTGACCTTGTTAAGTCTGGGTTAAGAGGATTCGAGAGCAGACGGGCTTCCTGGATCTTAAGCATCAAGTCTGATCCTCCTCCTCCCTTGCGGCCATTACCATACAGCTGACTTTCAGCCTGTCTCTTTGGACACACAGGCAGAACGCACAGCCCTTCTGACTCACCCACAGGCCCCAGCCACAGTGGACATAAGCTGAATTGTAAACAGCTGAATGTTTTCCAAGCGGCCACCCCCAGCTCTGGTGGAAGGAATCAATGGAGTGAACCGCCAGCAGCCCCTGCACGGTTCGGGCTGGGACTCGGGGGATTTCCACAAGCTGCAGCACTGCTGCCCGGATGAGGCCAAGGAGCACTATGCGATGACTACCTCCAGCTGCAGGGAGCCAGGGAGTGTTCTCAACAAGAGCTCCACTTACTGAAGCCAGTCCTCCGGTCTCCAGTGCCCAGAGACGGCTCTCAGACACCCTGATGTCTCAGTTCTCTAGCAGATGCTGTGATTTCACAAGGCAAAAGGTGTGGAACGGACATGAAAAGCCCTCTGTCCAGAGGCCAGAATCACTGAAGATGACAGGAAAAATGGCAGAGTGGAAAGGGCACCAGCTCTGGGCAGACCTGGGTTCACACTCCGGTTCCATCTTTGATCACCTGGGCAGCTTCAAGCAATTGGTACCTGCTCTGTGTCTGTCTCCATCTATATAAATGACCATCATGCTGCCTGTCTTGCAGGTTGACAGTGAAGAGCAGAGTTTATATATGTAAAATACTTGGCACTGATTACACCTGGAAGCTGTGTTACATGGCAGTTAAGACTTGGGATCAGAAAGACCCTAAGCTTAAATCTTAGATTATCCCAGGCAAGTTACTAAAGGCCTCAGGTTCCTCATCTGTAAAATGGGATGCTTATCTTTGTCTCATATGGCTGTGGCAAGGGTTAAATGTGATACTGCAGTTACAATGCAGTGCAAGAGGCCTGACTTGCCATTGGAGGGCTCTCATCACTGAGACTCAAGAGACCAGGAAGCTGCCCCAGGCTCAGTGCACTGGGCCTGGCCTCTTGCGGCTGCAGAGCACAGCTATTCTTTCACTGGCCCAAACTCAGGTATCACTCATGCTCCTCAGATGCGCTGGCCTACTCAGCATCCTGTCCTGGCACTCCTGAGTTCAGGCTTCAGGAAGAAATCATACTTCCGCTTTGACAATGAACTGCAACACAAGGGAAATATACCTGCCGTTGAGGGCAGATCACACATCTCAATTCAACAGTCATTAATCCAAAGGACATGAGAAGTGCCAGATTCCCTTCCTATGCATTTATTTCATAAAGGGTCTCAGGTATCAAGGAACCCTAGAAACAAGCAAAGAATTTAGGAGCCAAAAATGAACCACTTTTTCCCAGTGGTTCTTATAATGCCAGGAGGTGGTTTAGCCTGTGAAAAGAAATTACTTTAAAAAGCTGAAGATAAAATCATGGAAAATGGATTTGTAACAGTTAAAAAAACCACAAATGTTTAGAAAATTCTCTATTTTCAGGCTGATAACAAGGAAGGCCACCATGTTGCTGGATATGACTCTTGTTTACCAACTGCAGAAGCAACAATATTCTTAGAGAAATGGGCAGAGTGAGAGAGCAAGAGAGAGAATGCACTAGAGTAGCCAGCCTTGGTTATCCTTATACATATATCCATTATATCCTTATAATGGGACAGATTTTTATCTTGCAAATTAATCTTCTTGATCATTTCTGTTCTTAGAAAACACTGCCCTCTCCCTTTAATAACCATCCTCTAAGTTTTCAATCACCGTACTTTGCTACCAATCAGCTGACAGAAGAGATTAATACTGGAGGCCTAGAAACGTGGACTTAATTGATTTTTTAAAAAAGTAGTATTTGGCTCACATTAATTTTAATTTACAGTGTCATTTGCTTGGGCTGTTTAAAAATGTCTTAATATGGCAGTGTGGATTTAGGCCACATATGGACGGTTTCAAATATGCTAAAGATATCAGTAACTAGGGATAATTATACAGTATTTGAGACATAATAGCCGTGCAACTAGGGCTTTAAAAATAACTCCTAGCAGTCATGAACTCTCATTTTCTTGCCAACAGTTCCAATATTCAGCATCAGGCCTGCTCTTCCTAATCTCCTGGAGAAGAGTCAGTTATGACATGGCATCTAAAAACCATCTTCTCTCAAGAGAACCTAGGACAAATTTCACTGCTAAGAAGAAAATCATCCAACACACAGGTTTTCTGCTTTAAAGAAAGCCCAATGGCAGACTGGGACTCTCTTCAACATCTGGATTTATCTTAGAATACTGGCAATCCCTGTTTAACAGCAATCACTTCTTTGGCAGATTAGAAAGAATGTTTTCTTTTGGATTGAACTAAAAAAAAAAATCATTTGGAAATTTAAAGTATAAGAAAATACATCCCTTTGCACTAACTATAAATAATTTGGAAAGGGAAGGAAAAAGAAAAAACCATTAAGTATGCTGGCCTAGATGATTTTACAATGAATCACACAGTAACAATTTATTATTTAAATCATATGCTATTTTTTAAGTATATATCTTCAAAAACTAATCATTCTTAATTATATAACTGGATTAACTATTAAAAAACATTTTTTATTCATGTCAATTATATTCTACTTTTGTAACTAATGGAGGAAAAAGCCCTGAGTCTGTAAGACCGTTGTCTTGGATAAACAAACGGCTAATTCTTTTCCTAACAATTCCCAAAATGTCATAAAGTTGAATTAAAGATGGTTTTCTCTGAGTTTTTTTTTTAAACAAGTATATCTGTATTCTGATGTAACTAAATTCAAGCTGAAATTTTTAAATAAGTCAATGCTTAAAATGAAACATGTATCTATTTGAACTGTGGATAAGTATTTCAAGTTATCTTAAACAGGCCCACTTGAAACATTTTTATCAGAACACATATTCAAATGGAGTCTTTTAAACTGGTGACTCACACTGCAGTTTAAAGCAGGCCATAAAAACATTGAAAACATAAATCTGTATATGTTCATCACTCTACCTTGAGGGGTTAGTCCCAGCTTTGATTTCCGTCAGACAAGATGCTAGTAAGTCACTGCAGAGAGTCATTTCTGTTACTGGCAAAAGCCCTCAAGGGAGCAGATTGCGTAAGGCAGCTAGTCCTCACTCTTTCTCCAGGGAGTGGAAAACACCCAAGCATCTCTACAACCACTTTTGTGAGATGCCTCCTGACCACAGAAAATCATCATCTTCATCTTCCAGTTGCAAAAATTGGCACCACAGAAAGGGAATAAAAGAGAAACTATGCTTTTCTGAAGGTGTCTTGCTTCCTTATTCTTATTTCTAGTAGATGTGACATAGCTTTTCAGAGGAGAATTTTTCCAGGAAGGAATCACATCTGCCTGGAGAGTAAATGGCACTGCGCAGCTGGCAGAACTTTAATAATATAATCTGGGACTAACCAAGAGGAGGTAAAAACTCTTGGTGAATGTCACACTTCCATGGAGCAGCCTTACTAGAACTGGAACCACCATCCCATTCTCTAGTTTTTCAATTTAAACTTTATGTCGGCTTACCTACCTATCAATGTGAGCTGAAAGGGAAAGACTTTGACAGGAAAGGGGTGAACTTTATTCAGCAAATAAGTTACTGAATGCCTAGAGAGAGGCCCACAGCTCAGAGGACAGAGACTTAAACACAACAGAAAAAAAAAACAGAGACAAAAAGACATTCACAAACTCAAGGAAACGTTCTTAATTCTGAGATAGTAATTGTTTTCTTTCCCCTAAAACAAGAAAACCTACAGAGAGGACACCGAAGTAAGAGCATGCAAGACCAGAGACATGAACAGTTTTATAAAATCATCTATCTATTTATTCCCCTTATTCTCTCTCCCACTGAAAGATCCAAGGGATCCAAAGTATCTGAGACAGGAAATGAGTAAGGCAGGAAAAAGGATGTGGTTTGAAAAGAGTGGATTCTGGGGCTGAGCCAGAGCAAGGCACAGGCACAGGGTCAGAGATGGGGGAAGGGGCCTCTGGGGCAAGAAGAGAAGTCTCAGGGTCACCAATTTAGACTAGAAAGTCAGTATCGGAGGAGGGATGTCTGGAGAAGCATGAGACACCTTCCTAAGAGGTTCTCCTCCACTGCAATGCAGAGCAACAAGGGCTGAAGAGGCCCAAGGCCAGAAGAATCATTTACTGGCACAGAAGAAAGAAGAGCGGGAGATTCCTCCTCACTTTGAGGGCAGTGGAAATAATATCTTGAGTACACCTGACAAAGGCAAGTTAGAAATTAAGTCAGGACCTGGCAGAGAAGTGGACGGGGCTAGGAGGCCATGAAAAACAGGAATATTCATTAAGTATCTATGTGCCAGCTAGCAATACAACAACAGCTTAAAAGGCGGCAGGGGCCGGGGTTGGGGGGAAGGTGATGAAAACAGGAGCTACAGCTCACAAAAATGCAATTCGACAACTGAAAAAGCAGCTCAAGAACAACAGAAAGTGGACTTGAGATTAACGCTGGAGGGGAAAAAAAAGGCATCTCTTCTTCCCAATCAGTGTGTATGGACAAGCCTGAAAACAGATCCTGGGTGGGCAGGGGCAGAGCTCCCATGGTGAGTGCCTGGAAAGGGCAGGTGCCACACGAGCACCACTGCCCATCTGCTGGGCCCTCTGTGAAAGCAGCCAGCCTTGTAAAGGAGCCGAGCCAGAAGCTCTGGTTCCCGTCTGGCAGGGACTGGAACTCAGGGACAGAAACAGTGGGAAACACACAGGCATCAGCTGATTCAAAAGTGTGGTTATTTCCACACAGAGATCCAGATGTTGAGGGCGAAGCGGGGAAAACCACTTGTATATTCTCCACAGTGCCTAGAACAATGCTTCACATGGGTCAGGAGGGCAAACAAGGTGTGTGAAATCTGAGAGGAACCAAAACTACTTAGCTGTGCAGGTATCTTAAGATAAGAGATAGAACCTCTTGCCCTGTAACCAACACAGTAAATTTCTTTTCTCTAGAGTCAAAATGATATGAAGCCCTACATCCCATGTGACCTCAACTTAAGCCCTAAATCAACAGACACTGCCACAGGTCTCAGGCCCTGTACACAGAATAAAAACTGGCGGGGGGGGGGGGGGGGG